>PVNU02000329.1:0-10894 GCA_003013855.2 Liriodendron chinense
ACAGGGGAGTGGGTCACGTCTTCTTTTAAGTGACCGGAGTGAAGAGGTGAGAGGGACTCATCTTCCACAATTAAATCGATCAAGTCTATTTCATGCACCTCCTCATTTCCATCCTCTTATTGGTTGTCAATATTGAAGGCATTTAACTCAATCGTCATATTTCCAAAAGACATTTGGACAACCCCACTCCTATAATTGATGCTGGCATTTAATGTAGCTAAGAATGGGTGGCCAAGTATGATAGGGATTTGAGTGCTAATATTAACCATGGGTCGTGTGTCCAAGACAAAAAGTCTACTGGGTAATAGACCTTGTCAACTTGGACAAGGACATCCTCAATCACTCCTCTCGATATACGAATCGATCGGTCAGCAAGTTGTAGCATGGTTTTGATGGTTTTAATTCACCTAAACCCAATTGTTCATAAACCGAGAAAAGGATTAAGTTCACACTTGCCCCTAGATCGAGTAAAGCATGCTTTACCCGGTAGTCACCGATTATACATGATATTATTAGACTACCGGGATTTTTGTATTTTTTGGGCATCCCATGATTTATAATGGTGCTCACATTCTCTGTCAAGAATGCCTTCTTTTGCACATGTATTTTTCTTTTTACCATACAAATGTCGTTTAGAAATTTGGCATATGACGGTAATTTTTTACTTGCATCCAACAATGGGATGTTGATCTTGACTTGCTTAAAAACTTCCAAAAATTCCTGATATTTATCTTGAGATTTGGTTGAAATCAACCGTTGAGGGAATGGAGCAACGGGCCTATATTCTTTTAATGGCTCTTCTTTATGTATGGAGGTGCTAGGTCCATCATCCTCTTTAGAAGATACCAAATCATTAGGTGTTGAGGTCTTCACCAGGTTAGATTTTTAATAATTTTACCACTTCTAAGAGTGACGATGGACTTAACATGTTCCATATGTTGGTTAGAGGAACTAAGCACGCTTATTTCACATTGTAATTTCAGATTAGATAGGGGTTGAGCCGAATGGTCCCTTCCCTTGCGTTTAAGCGAGCCTTGATCTCCTCCACCAAACTTTTAAGCTTAAGCATCATTGTATTGTTTGTTTGGTTGATTTGAGCTTCGCCTTGCATGAATGCTTTCAATGTATCCTCCATAGACATTTGAGGTAGGGCCATAGAAAATTGCATTGGGCCCCCTTTTGAGGATTACTTTGGTTGGCCGTGGGTCCATTTGCCCAATTGAAGTTAGGATAGTTTCTCCAACTAGAATTGTACGTGTTTGAATTTGGAGTATTAAAAGGACGTTGATAACTATTTAGGGCATTTGATTATTCATATAAAATTTCTTGAAACGCGGGAATTGTAGGACAATCTTGCGTTTGATACCACAAATAGTTTCAACAACCCCTCTTTATTGAGTTGTGTCCACTTTCCTTAATTCCATAACTCGACTTTTCGTGTGAGATTAGCCACTCTAACACTCAAATCATCTCTTCACCATTTAAAACATAAATTCCTCCCTTTGCTTGGCTTGGGACTATTTTGAACTTGTCGGCTTAGATGTATCCCATGATTGAGTGTTTTCAGCCAACATATCAAAATAGTCCCAAGCTTCCTCTGTTTCCTTGCTCATGAACTCCCCATTGCACATCATCTTCACAAATTGGCGCATAGCTAAGTTTAGTCCATCATAGAAGAAACTAATCAGCCTCCACTGTTCTTAGCCATGATGTGAGCATGCGTTTAATAGCTCATTATACCCTTCACAACATTGGAAGAAGGTTTCATCTTCTCTTTGAGTGAAGTTCATTATGGCCCTTCTCAGCGCATTGGTTTGATGAGTCGGGAAGAACTTTCTAAGAAACTCCTAAGTCATCTCAGCCCATGTCCCAATAAACCTTGGTCTTAAGGAATGTAGCCATGATTTGGCCTTCTCTTTCAAGGAGAAAGGAAACAATTTACGTTTTATGGTATCCTTGGTTACTTTATCATAGTTTATTGTGGTAATAACCTCTTCGAACTCCTTAATGTGTAAATAAGCGCTTTCGGAGTCGAGTCCATGAAATTTGGGGAGAAGTTGGATAACCCTGTTTAAAAATCAATATTCCCCACATTGTGAGAGAAAATTATGTAAGAGAGAGTAGTTGTCCTAGCAGGTTGTAAATAGTCACATAAAGTCCTAGGTTGAGGCACATTCCCCACTTTGGGGTTGATTTTGACTAGCCCCTTGATTAGGTTGCTTTTCAGCCATCTCTCTAGTAAAATCAAGAAGATTATGACGTTTTCTAGCATGAGGCTCTATCAATCCCTTCAACAATTACTCCGTCAATCTTAGCAATTGCTGAGTGTGATCACGAATCCACTTGGACATGAACCACTCAACACAGCCTAAGATTTAACCCTAATTCTAAAAATAAAAATCTGAAACTATCTATAGCAAGAGGGGTAGAAGGATAGAACCTGAATTGAAGATCTATGTTAGAATCCTGCAAAATCAAATCAAAAGTAAGTTAGTATTCTGAGATTTTAGATGAAAACCTACTCTAGAAAGCAAAACAAATCCTAAACCTAACTTACCATAATCCCAACTAAAAGCTATCTCAGGAAAATTCTGAAAACACTATATCAAATCTCTGGCAACGACGCCAAAAACTTGTTCACTCCCCAAGTATAGGGTTACGAAGTAGTAATAAATTCGAAAAGATCAAGTATCGTCCCACAGAGATTTAAATGTAAATATTCTCAGAATTTATCTAAAACAACCTATTGTTGAAATTAAATTCATATCTAAATCTGGAAAATAATGATTCGGAATTAAACAGTGATTATGAGAGATAATAATAATCTAAAAAGGCACTAGAGTGCCAAGGATCCACTTTTGACAGTTTTCAATGCATCAACACAACTAGGTCTCTCACAACTCAATCGGAATAGAATTTCTATCTCTATCCGATCGGAATATGGAGAGGTTCAATCGACACTTATCTAAAACAGTTGCTTGTTCATTGATTCGATTCCCATAATAATGCTCAGGCCTTGGGCACACTCAATTGTATAGGCCAAGCCTCTTTCCAAGATTCATAACCATAACTTTCATCAAATCCTGTCACTGGACTTGACAACGACCAATGATTAGAACTCTAATTAAATCAAAATCAATTAACAAAACAACTATCTCAGATTATCATAAAAGATTAGAACTTTAGTTTGAATAAGTTCCCACATGAAGATCGTGCCATCGTACACAAGGCAATCAAAGAGTCTATCATGCCTAGAGTCGATGATAGATTAATGAACTACACAAGCATAAACAATGCCAAAAATGTAAGCTATTGGATTTAGGTTCACTAAGAAGCACATGAGCCTAGAGTCATCAAGAGATCAAAGCAAAACTATACTAATACTTTATTTAAACTCTTATCAAACCAAATTCTTCAATCAAAGCATAAAAAGGAAACCTAGGTTGCATCGATTCATCAAAACGATTTAAAAGCTTCACCTCTTAGCCCTAGCTAAAAGGTTTTAGTTCATCTCTAATATCCTTAAACTAAAAGCTTCAAAAACATGAAAACAACTAAGACATTGAAGAAAACTAGAAAAAATCCTTCTCCAAAGCTTCCTTGATCTTCCCCACATCCTAGCATGCCCTAGGGATAAAGAGGAGGTGTCCTTTTATAGCACAAACCATCCATCGATGAGAATCTTCTAGACTTGCGCAGTAAAAATCAGAGCTAAAATTAGAAATGTGACTTCTGGACGTTGGCCGATTAGCCGGCCGGTCGGAGCTTGTATTGTAACTTAAAGCATTCTCTGGAGGTTAAATTACATTGGATGGCCAATCCATCTGGCTGGTCGGTCAATGGTTTGGAAGTGTAAACATAGGTGCAGCGAAAATCTGGTTTTGGAGAGTTTGGCTGGCTTGCCGGACAATCTATAAATTGTGAGTTTTGACTCTTCTCTTTCTCCATCTCCATTGCATCTTTCTTCCATCTCTTGTCCTTTCTTCCATTGATCTTCAAGGTATGTAAAGTGTGTCTCTTATTATCATATAATTGAAATCTCTCTCGCATTCCTACAAATACAAAATCATGTATTATATTAATCTTTGAATCATAAAAACATGTATAATGAGTGATGAATTGAGGTTAGAATATACACAATTCAGAGTTTAAGACACCCCCCCCCCCCCCCCCCCCCCCCCAAACCAGCGTTTTACTATTCCCGAACAAACATGCGTGAAACAAATCCAACTTTTCAAAACCCAACTCTCTTTCGGAAACAATGCTTCTATAAACTTCAAGACATACAAGTACAAAATTCAAAGAAAATTAGTAATAGAAATTGAAATATTAAACTCCCTAAACATAATGAGTGTTTCGTATAGAATCCCCTCTGATTGATTGGTAAATATAAGAACTCGAACAAGTGCTGTCTAACGTGCATAGTAAATGTTCATCTCATGAAATTCAAGATTACATTCTTCATAGATCAATGAAACTAAAGATCTAAGAGTGTACAGATCAACAACAAGCCTACGACAAGAATTTGCCTTACCATTCCTTCAATAGCTTTCACACTACTTCCCATTTCCAGCTTAGGTTACGGGTAGACCTTCCCCTAGTTGGTAATAGGTGGCCATTTTCGAAAATTTTCAACATATATTCAATGAATAACCATAATTTTTTTTTAATAATAGATAAGATTTTTAGAAATCCACATCTTTTGTTCTTTTCTCATAATTCACATGAACAAGGATGGACAAAGTTCCCTGGCTTAGTTCCTCAACATCTTAAACCTTAGTCTAACTGATACACAAATCTTCATAATCCCTTCAAATCATGAGAATCGTGTAATGTTAACTAGACTCAAAAGTGTTCTAATTTCTATTAAGCAAATCAATAGGGCAATTTAAATACAATACGACCATGTTATAAGCCTTTTTAAGAGTTTCAAATCATCTCATATATCTCTCCTCCTTTCATACTTATGACATCCCAAGTGCATATAAACACGATTTTCTAAAGGAGTTTTGAATTTTCAGAAAAATTGAAAATTTTCTACAAACATTGCTCGAAATGTCACAATTGCTAGGTTTATCTAGGAATCTTACCCCCCAACCAAACTTTACATTGTCCTTAATGTACGATAATATGCAATGAATGCAACAACATGAGAGCAATGACAAAATAAAGTGAAGTGAGAAAGAGAGATATCACCTGAGAAATAACATTGCATGGAAAAATTGGCTTGCGGAATGGATTACTTCACAAACTAAGTCTACTAATCAAAGCAAATCTTGATGCAATCTAATTCTAGGAAAGTGAGTAAAATCTAAACCGTCCTCCATCAGACTAGGAGGTTAATCCCAATAACTCATCCAAAAGCATAAAGTCAAGCAGAATCATTAGATGGATCAAAAGGTTTTGTAGTAAAGTCATCCAATCATACTTTACAATATACATGTGTATGAGTGATCCTGATAAGCCACTGAAAATCCCAAAAGGAATTTCAGTGGACTCCTTAATGTTTTCACCACATGTATAAGCAGAGACATCATCATATTTGTCAGAAACAATGTCTTATTCAGATTTCCTGGGCAATGATATTGCAAGTATGAGTCGTCCCAGGATTGGTAGAGTTCAGTATGCATGATCCATAGAGGTGTGGAAATATGAATTGATTTCTCAGCACAATAAAGTATTGTTTCCATATCCTCCTCTTGGCTAATGTCATATGCCGATACCGACTCTAAAAGTGCAACTACATCCCCTATCAAATCAACATTCTTAACAAGAGAGTGGGTCACGTCTTCTTCTAAGTGACCGGAGTGAAGAAGTGAGAGGACTCGTCTTCCACAATTGAATCGATCAAGTTTATTTCATGCACCTCCTCATCTTCATCCCTTGTTGGTTGTCAATATTGAAGCCATTTAACTCAATCGTCATATTGCCAAAAGACATTTCGACAACCACACTCCTACAATTGATGATTGTGTTTGATGTAGCTAGGAATGGGCGGCCAAGTATGACAGGGATTTGAGTGCTAATATTAATCATGGGTCGTGTGTCCAAGACAATAAAGTCTACCGGGTAATAGACCTTGTCAACTTGGGCAAGGACATCATCAATCACTCCTCTTGATATACGAATCAATTGGTAAGTAAGTTGTAGCGTGGTTTTGGTGGGTTTTAATTCACCTAAATCCAATTGTTCATAAACCGATAAATGGATTAAGTTCACACTTCCCCTAGATCGAGTAAAGCGTGCTTCACCCGGTAGTCACCGATTATACATGATATTGTTGGACTACCAGGATCTTTGTATTTTTTGGGCATCCCGTGATTTATAATGGTGCACACATTCACTGTCAAGAATGCATTCTTTTGCACATGTATTTTTCTTTTTACAGTACAAAGGTCCTTTAGAAATTTGGTATATTACGGTATTTTTTTAATGGCATCAAACAATGGGATGTTGATCTTGACTTGCTTAAAAACCTCCAAAAATTCCTGATGTTTATCTTGAGGTTTGGTTGAAATCAAGCGTTGAGGGAATGGAGCAACGGGCCTATATTCTTTTAATGACTATTTTTCATGTATGGTGATGGTAGGTCCATCATCCTCTTTAGAAGATACCAAATTATTAAGCGTTGAGGCCTTCACTGAGTCAGAATTTTCAATAGGTTTACCACTTCTAAGAGTGGTGATGGACTTAACATGTTCCATATGTTGGTTAAAGGAACTAGGCATGCTTATTTTGCATTGTGATTTTGGATTAGGTAGCGGTTGGGCCATAAGGGTTCATTCCCTTGTGTTTAAGCGAGCCTTGATCTCCTCCACAGAA
The DNA here is from genome assembly GCA_003013855.2 of Liriodendron chinense. NCBI lineage: Eukaryota > Viridiplantae > Streptophyta > Magnoliopsida > Magnoliales > Magnoliaceae > Liriodendron > Liriodendron chinense. Next base: position 6,823 of record PVNU02000329.1, read on the forward strand.
CTTTTAAACCCAAGCATCATTGTATTTTTGTTTGGTTGATTTGAGCTTGGACTTGCATGAATGCTTTCAATGTATCCTCCATAGACATTTGAGGTGGGGCCATAGGAAATTGCATTGGGACCCCCCTTTGAGGATTACTTTGGTTGGTCGTGGGTCCATTCACTCAATTGAAGTTAGGATTGTTTCTCCAACTAGAACTGTCCGTGTTTAAATTGGAGAACTAAAAATGTTGATAACTATTTAGGGCATTTGATTGTTCATATAAAAGTCCTTGAAATGCAGGAATTGTAGGACAATCCTGCGTTTGATGCACATTGGAAGCACAAATACCACAAATAGTTTCAACAACCCCTCTTTGTTGAGTTATGTCCACTTTCTTTAATTCCATAGCCTCAACGTTTCGTGTGAGATTAGCCACTTTAACACTCAGATCATCTTCATCATTTAAAACATAAATTCCTCCATTTTCCTTAGCTTGGGACTGTTTTGAACTTGTCAGCTTAAATGTATCCCGTGATTGAGTGTTTTCAGCCAACATGTCAAAATAGTCCCAAGCTTCCTCTATTTCCTTGCTCATAAACCCCATTGCACATCATCTCCACAAATTGGCGCATAATTGAGTTTAGTCCATCATAGAAGAAACTAATCAGCCTCTACCATTGTAGCCATGATGTGGGCATACGTTTAATAGCTCATTATATATTTCCCAACATTGGAAGAATGTTTCATCTTCTTTTAGGACAAAGTTCATTATGGCCCTTCTTAGCGCATTAATTCGACGAGCCGGGAAGAACTTTTAAAGAAACTCCTGAAGTCATCTCAGCTCATGTCCCAATAGACCTTGGTCTTAAAGAATGTAGCCATAATTTGGCCTTCTCTTTCAAGGAGAAAGGAAACAATTTGAGTTTTTATGGTATCTTTGGTTACATTATCATAGTTTATTGTGGCAATAACCTCTTCGAACTCCTTAATGTATAAATAATCACTTTCGGAGTCGAGTCCATGAAATTTGGGAAGAAGTTGAATCAACCCCAGTTTAAAATCAATGTTCCCCACATTATGAGGGAAAATTATGCAAGAGGGAGTACTTGTCCTAGCAGGTTGTAAATAGTCACGTAAAGTCCTAGTTTGAGGTGCATCCCCCACTTCATTCTCATCAATGTCAGTAAAGTTTTATGCTTGATTTTGATTAGCCCCTTGATTAGGTTGATTTTAAGCCATCTCTATAGTAAAATCAAGAAGATTATGACATTTTCTAGCACGAGGCTCTTTATCAATCCCTTCAACAATTACTCCGTCACTCTTCGCAATCGTTGAGTGTGATCACGAATCCACTTGGGCTTGAACCACTCAACACAAGCCTATGATTTAACCCTAATTCTAAAAAATAAAAATCTGAAACTATTTATAGCAAGAGGGGTAGAAGGATAAAACCTGAGTAGAAGGATAAAACCTGAATTGAATATCTATGTTAGAATCCTGCATAATCAAATCAAAACTAAGTCAGTATTCTGAGATTTTAGAAGAAAACCTACTCTAGAAAGCAAAACAAATCCTAAACCTAACTTACCATAATCCCGACTAAAAATTATCTTAGGAAAATTCTGAAAACACCGTATGAAATCCCCGGCAACGGCGCCAAAAACTTATTCACTCCCCAAGTATAGGGTTGCGAAGTAGTAATAAATTCATAAAGACCAAGTATCATCTCACAAAGATTTAAATGTAAATATTCTCAGAATTTATCTAAAACAACCTATTATTAAAATTACATTAAGATCTAAATCTAAAAAATAATGATTCAGAATTAAACAGTGATTATGAGAGGTAATAATAATCTAAAAAGGCACTAGAGCGCCAAGGATCCACTTTTGATGGTTTTCAATGCATCAACACAACTAGGTCTCTCACAACTTAATCGGAATCGAATTTCTATCTCTATCCAATCAGAATATGGAGCGGTTTAATCAACACTTATCTAAAATAGTTGCTTGTTCATTGATTCGTTCCCACAATAATGCTCAGGCCTTGGGCACACTCAATTATATAGGCCAAGCCTCTTTCCAATCTAGTTGAGATTCACAACCATAACTTTCATCAAATCCTGTCACTGGACTTGATTACGACCAATGATTAGAACTCTAATTAAATCAAAATCAATTAACAAAACAACTATCTCAGATTATCATAAAAGATTAGAACTTTAGTTTGAATAAGTTTCCAGATGAAAATCATGTCATCGTACACAAGGCAATCAAAGAGTCTATCATGCCCAGAGTCAATGATAGATCAATTAACTGCACAAGCATAAACAATGTCAAAAAGGTAAGCTATTAGATTTAAATTCACTAAGAAGCACATGAGCCTAAAGTCATCAAGAGATCAAAGCAAAACTAAACTAATACTTTATTTAAATTCTTATCAAATGAAATTCTTCAATCAAAATGTAAGAAGGAAACCTAGGTTGCATCAATTCATAAAAAATGAATTAAAAGCTTCACCTTTTAGCCCTAGCTAAGTGGTTTTAGTTCATCTCTAATATCCTTAAACTGGAAGCCTTAAAAACATGAAAAATAACTAAGAAATAGAAGAAAACTAGAAAGAAATCCTTCTCCAAAGCTTCCTTGATCTTACCCATGTCCTAGCATGCCCTAGGGATGAAGAAGAGGTGTCCTTTTATAGAACAAACCACCCATCGATGAAGAATTTTCTAGACTTGCTGAGGCTCTCTCTATCTATCCCTTCAACAATTACTCCATCACTCTTAGCAATGGTTGAGCTCTTAATTGTGCATATTCTAACCCCAATTCATCGCTAATTATGCACGGTTTACATATTTAAAGACTAATCTAATGCATGGATTTGTGATTGTAGAATGAGAGGAAGACTTCACTAATTCATAGTCAAAAGAGTCACTTTGTATGTATTGAAGATTAACATAACAAGTGACAAAAGGTGGAGGAAAGAAGAAGAAAGAAAGAGAAGAAAATATGGAAGACCTGTCCCAAGACCTGTCTCAAGACTGTCTCAAGATCTGTCCCAAGACCTGTCCCAAGACCGGTAGCCAGACAGGTCTACACAGCTAGACCGGTCGCTCGACCGGTCGCCAGACAGGTCGAGAGTAGTCCAGAAACACAAAAACTCTCTGGACAGATTCTGCAGTTTTAAGACCGATCTTGTGACCGGTCGTCCGCAGCTTAGACCGGTTGTGCGACCGGTCGTCAGCGTAACAGATTGTACTTAAGCTCCGATTTTCTCTGCGCAATTGCGTAATTCCTTGCTAAATCTGCAATCTTCTGCGCCAATCTATAAAAGGGACTTCTCCTCTTCATTCCAAGGCATGCTAGGACGTGGGGATTGCTTGGAGACGGATTTTACTTCAAGTTTTCTTAGTTTTCTTTCTGTTTTAGTAGTTTTTATGTTTTTAAGGCTTCTAGTTCAAGGATGTTAGAGATGAACTAAAACCTCTTAGCTAGGCTAAGAGGTGAAGCTTTTAATTTATTTTGATGGATTGATGCAACCTAGGTTTCCTTTTTATGTTTTAATTGAAGAATTTTAGTTCAATATGAGTTTGAATCAAGTACTAGTTTGGTTTTACTTTGATCTCTTGATGACTCCGGCTCATGTGATTCTTAGTGATTCTAAGCTTGGTAGCTTACCTTCTGAGCATTGTTTATGCTTGTAGTTCATTGATCTATCATCGACTCCGGGCATGGTAGACCCTTTGATTGCCTTGTGTACAATGGCCCGATCTTCATGTGGGAACTTATTCAACTAAAGTTCTTATCTTTTTATTATAATCTGAAATAGCTGTTTGCTGTGATTGATTTTGATTTAATTAGAGTTCTAATCATTAGTTGTAATCAAGTCTAGTGACAGGATTTGATGAAAGCTATGGTTGTGAATCTCAACTAAATTGGAAAGAGGCTTGACCTACCAATTGAGTGTGCCCAAGGCCTGAGTATTATTGTGAGAATCGAATCAATGAATGAGCAACTGTTTTAGATAATTGTTGATTGAACCGCTCTATATTCCAGTCGGATAGAGATATGAATTCAATTCCGATTGAGTT
>ML058378.1:1800000-2269899 GCA_003013855.2 Liriodendron chinense
AGTGAACATCACCCCATACCTCCCATCCCTCTCTCACCTCCAAAGTCAACCAAGATCCATACCTCCCATACCCCTCTCCCATGCTAGCCATCATCACCCCCATGATTCCTTCCTCTCTACCCCCTATATAATACCATACGTAGGGGAGAGGAGGCCTTCCCATTTCCATTGCAAAGAAAGGAGAGAGAAAGAGAAAGAGATTTGAGAGAGAGAGAGAGAGAGAAGAAAGAGATTGGAGAGAAGATTAGAAGAGAGAAAAGAGAGATTAGAGGAATTGAAGGAGGGGATCAAAGCTTGGAGGACCCCAATCTCTGTCCGGATCGTCTGATCGTCAATCCAACCATCCAACCATCATTGTGAGTGCAAGGGGGACACAACCCCCCCCCCCCCCCCCCCCCCACCACATTTTCTTAATTTCCTTTCATTTTCCTTTCCTTTTGGGCCCATCTTGTGGTGGACAATTAGATGGATGGATTGGATCATCCATGAATGGGCCCCACAACTTAGATAATAATAATAATAATAATAATTATATTAATAATAATTAAAATGAAAAAAAAGGTAGAGAGAAGGTTTGGCCGCTGGACAGACAGCGTCCAGAGGATGCTGCTGCCCAGCAGCGCCTGGGCTAAGCCCTGTTTGGGAGTTGACTTGGGGGCCACTCGTGGAACCCACCTTGATGCATGTATTTGATCCACGCCATCCATCTGTTTCTCTAGCCCATTTTAGTGCTGGACACCAAAAATGAAGCTGATCCAGATCTCAGGTGGACCACACCATAGAAAACAGTGGAGGCAAGGATGCCCACTATCGAGACTTCCGTGGCCCACCGTGATGTTTGCAAACTGAATCACCAGTCCAATATTGGACTCTATGGGCTCCCCATGAGTTAGGGAACCTGATGAACGGATTGGATCATACCCATGTGGGCCCCACTTGATATAAACAAAGAGGAAAAAAATATATATACATGTTTGACGCTGGACGTTCACAGCGTCAGAGATGCTAGAACAGTCCAGCGTCGTCAGAAGGTTGGACGGTGAGTGGGGTCCCCACTCGTGGGACCCACCTTGATGTTTATGTTGTATCCACACCGTCCATTTGTTTTCCCAGATCATTTTAGGGCCAGGGTTCAAGTTTGAACCAGATCCAAATCTTAAGCGGGCCGCACCACATGAAAATAGTGAAGCTAATGATGTGCACAGCTAAACCTTCTTTGGTCCAACTTGAGGTTTCTAGACTGAATTAGGTACCCAATATAGGGCTCATTGGCCCACCATGAGATGGCCCAGCTGATGAACGAAGTGGATCGTCCTCTTGTGGGACCCACTGGATAAAATCCTGGAAAGAAGTTGACGATGGGAGCACCCAACGGACGTCGGTTAGCTACTGACGGTTGAGTAGCTATCGCTACTGGAGTGACGTCACCAACTCCTATGGGCCCCACCATGAGGCGTGTGTTATATCCACACCGTCCATCCATCTGGGGAGATCATTTTAGGGCATGATCTCAAGAATGAGACCGATCCAAATCTCAAGTGGACCCCAATTGAAAGAAATCAGTGAGGACAGTGACAAGGCCGTTGAACCTTCCTACGGCCCACCATGATGATTATTTGAGATCCAACCTGTTCATAAGTCCACACACGTGTGGAAGAGGGAAAACAAAATATCAGCTTGATCGAAAACTCAGTAAGGCCCACCTAGAATGTATGTGCCTTATCTATTACATCCATATGTTTTTTCCAGCTCATTTTAAGTGGTTGAGCCCAAAATCTAAGCATATCCTAAAGTCAAGTGGACCATGCCACAGGACAACAGTGGGAATAATGATCTCTACCGTTGAAACCTTCCCAGCCCTACAGTGATGTTTAATTGTCATCCAACCTGTTTCATAAGTGGCCGAGCCCAAAATTTAAGCATATCCTAGTGTCAAGTGGACCATGTCACAGTGGAAATGATGATTTCAGACGTTGAAACCTTTCTAAGTTCTACAGTGATGTTTATTTGCCATCCAACCTGTTCATAAGATCACATGGATATGGATGAAGGAGAAAACACAAATATCTGCTTGATTCAAAAACTTATTGGAACCAGTTGGGTACCACGCTGCCCAGCAGGTGGCCCACCCTATGGGTCCCAACATGATGTATCTATTAGCTCCACCACGATATATCTGTTCTATTCATGCTGCCTATCCACTTTTCCATATTATTTTAGGATACGGCCCCAACAACGAGGCAAATCCAGATGTTAGATGGACCACACCCGCAGGGAATAGTGGTCATTGATGCCCATCATTGGAAACTTTCTTGGGGCCACTCGACTTTCCATCCAACCAAAGGTTTGAGCCCATATTTGGGTTCCACCTTGGTGGAGGTATTGTGTACCATGCCACCCGTCTTGATCGACGCGTGGGGCCCGATTTGAATGGGCTTCACTTAGAAAATGGTGATACCTACCACTGAAGCTTCCTAAGACTGGTGATGTATGTTTGCTATCCGACCAGTGGGCGGGGCCCACCATGGTCCTTTATTTAATATATATGTTTTATCCATGCCGCACATATATTTTGTCTGTCTAGCTGGTATGAGTAGGCCCAAGCATGGGGCCGATGTGGTCTCAAGTGGGCTATGCCACGAAGACCTTTACATTTCCAATGGGACCCACCGTCCGGGTCCCACTCTCCGTATATATTGGGCCTTTTAAGGCCAATGTTACATGATATGTTTGGTAACATGCTAGTATGATTAGCTTGATATGTCACACTGATAACATGCTTAGTATAATGAATACCATGCTCATTCATATGCCCATACGCATCATTTGTATGCCTGTTATGGATCATGATTAACCATAGCATATGCTAGTTGGCTTGTTATACTTAGGGGACCCGTGCGAGACAGGGTCGCCCCACATGATTGCGCAGTATGCGTAAGTTTGGTGCATGACTTGGATTGTATGACTCATGCATTTCGCATTATGTATGTCACGATTGCTTTCACACCCTAGCAGCATCGGGGTGGTGGCCACCATAATCACATCGTGGTTGGCAGTATTGGACACCGAAAACTTGTTCTAGTACGTGAGCGCTATGGATGTCCTTGGGTGAAAGTCCCTAGACCCTGTGGTACCAGTAAGATGCTCCAGCATCGAGACCGAGTCGATAACATGAGCGCCCGTGTGCCACATACCAGTAGGCCGCGTCTCCCACTATGTCGAGGTCGGTTGGAAAGGGGTGTGACCTTATCCACCTGGGTGCAGTGGGATGTAAGCTAGGTCGAGTCTGACCAGCTCATGGAATGGGTCCGCTATCGGCGAGCCGGGTGGGCATTGGCATACCACTAACGAGGCAGATAGTGAGGTCTTTTCTACTCGCTTGGTTATACGCGTGATGTGCGGCGGCCAGTATTAGAGTATACTAGACCCCGGTGATGTCCCAGATGAGAACTATTTTGATGTGGATCAGTTGAGGATTGATGTGTTTGCATTGCATCTCTAGCATGTAACACTCGGCCATGTAGGCCCTTGCATCGCATAGCCTTGGGATGGCTGATAGCATTCATGAACTTGGTAACTTAGCCCTCTACTACCTTCGCTTACTCTGATATCTGTATACTTGTCATATGCATCACATACGCACACACGTACTCTACTTAGCTTCGTAGGAAGCTCATGCGCGTTTGTTTACACTGCAGGTACTAGGGCATATCAACAGCGTTGAGTGCGGTTCATGTACTTGATATTTTGGACTTCTGCTACATGTTGTATTTCCCTCTCCAGCACTGTACTCAACAAACTTATTAGTGGATATTTGATAATGTTTTGTGGTTTTAATTATGCTCCTGTACAAAAAAAAAAATTTACCTTGAAAATCCTCCTGGTAGGATCCCAGGATCGGAACCTGGCATATGAGAGCTAGGAGCCGAGAATGGGGTACTACGGAGGCTGTTGGCACCAAGGTCGGCGATCGGGAATTTAGTGAGCCCGGTCCCCGGGTTTGGGGCGTGACATCGATCCATAAAATCCTTTTCTCAATTATCAGATCTTTTCCTTTCTCAGTTCATGGGAAGTATTCGAACAAAAAATCCTGCTTCTCATCTATTAAATCTGAAGCAACAAAATTGAGAAGCAATTAAAGAATTCACAGTTTGGTTTACAGTGGAAGCAGTCCAGGCAGAGGGTTATATGGCAGACAAAAGTCTCACTACCCTTATAGCGAGAATTACGAGTGAAAAGTTTCAGTTCGCCCTGGATAAAAATCGCCCTAAATCCATGACTGAATTCCAAGCCAAAGCCCAAAAATATATTAATGCTGAAGAAGTAGCCTTAGCTCGTCATGACATTCAAGGAAAAAAGCGAAAATCTGAGGAAATCTCTCCATCTGATAGAAAATATCGACGTGATCGACGAGATCGCTTTTCTAAGAAGTCTTATTCTGAAAAATATCGAATTATACACCTCTCAATCAGTCTCCAGAAAAAGGTACTGATGGAGATCAAACATAAATCTTATGTTAAATGGCCTCCAAGAATAAAATCAGATTCGAAAAAAAAGAGACAAGAGGAAGTTCTGCACTTTCACAAAGACCATGGGCACAACACCCAAGATTGTATCTCTTAAGGATCAAATAGAAACTCTCATTTGAAAGGGATATTTCCAGTATTATGTCACATGATAAGATCGTTCACCCAAAGAATCCGGTGCCCCAATGCATCGTGAGAATCAAGTGTTGAGGAAAAAGTCACCACAACATCGTCCCTATCCTGACAAATTCGCTATCGTGCTGCCAGATACATCATATAAAATGGTAAATTATTACGAAGAAGTTTTACTTTACCATATTTAAGGTGTCTCCATCCAGAAGAAGCACAACATGTTCTAGATGAAATACACCAGAGGGCATGCAGTAATCATCCTAAATGACGGTCTCTAGTGTACAAAGCAATGAGACAAGGGTACTACTGGCCTACTATGAAGGCAGACACTATTGAATTTTCAAAGAAATGTGACAAATGTCAACGATATTCTCCAACTCCTCATTTACCATCTGAACAAATGACGCCAATGGACGGCCCCTGGCCTTTCGCTCAATGGGGAGTTGATTAATCGGACCACTACCCATGGGAAAAGGATAAAACAGGTTCGCGATTGTGGTTGTTGATTATTTCACCAAATGGGTCGAAGTGGAACCTCTGGCCACCATCACCGAAAAGCAAACTTCTAAATTCATATGGAGGAATATCATATGCCGTTATGGACTTCCCCACACCATAATTTCTGACAACGGAAGACAGTTTCATAATGCTACGTTATCTGAATTTTGAAGAAATGGAAGATATGTAATATTCAAACTTCCCCATATCATCCTTAGGTTAACGGACAAGCTAGAGGCGATTAATAAAATTATCAAACACCATCTGAAGACCAAGCTCGATGAACGTAAATGTATGTGGCCAGAACTCCTGCCAGAAATTTTATGGGCTTACAGAACGACAACCTACATATCGACGGAAGAAACACCTTTCTCTCTAGCATTTGGTATTGAAGCAGTTGTCCCAGTGAAAGTTGAAGTACCCACACATCAAGTAGAATATTATGAAACAACGAATAATGAAGATGGCTTAAAACTTCATTTCGATCTCCTAGAAGAAAGAAGGGATAGATCTCGACTCCGAGTAGCGGCCTATCAATAACATATAGCCCATTACCACAATTCAAAGATCAAACCTAGAACTTTTCAGCTCGGTGACTTGGTGCTCAGACAAAATATCGAAACAGCCACTCAGTTGCTGGATCCTAATTGGGAAGGCCCGTATCGAGTTATCAAAATCGTTCGACAAGGTACCTATTATCTGGAAGACATGCGAGGAAGACCCCTACGTCACCCTTGGCACGTGGAACACTTACTTCTATATTTTCCATAAAGCATTCATGAAGAGAGCACATGACTCATATTTAAATAACGGAAATTTTTTATTATTCTAGCTGATCAGCTATAAAACCTATAACTTGGTCGCTACTCCACTATGGCCCTGAATAGCCCTAAAGAGAATACAAACGTTCTCTTGACCAAGTCTTCTACTTACTGCAGAGCCAAAGACTCAATTAATAGATCAGTCTATCTCTATGCGGATATGGTCATCAAGACCTCCCTAATTGAGCCCAACCCATTTTCATGGGTTGAGTAATTACATATTCAAGCATAATTCATGTCCATGAATTAAAAAAGAAAAGTTAAAATGATTCTTTTTCATTTAAGTCCATATGAGGATCCAATTACAAAAACATTAAATTGTTTTCTATGAAAAGAGAAAGAAGAGATCAAGATTGATCTTCAGTCGCTCAGTCTTGAGCATCGCTTGGAGGAGGTGCACAACTCTCGACCTTTAGGTCAGTTTCAGGAACCCCCATGGCTTCAGTAGCCTTCCGTGACTTCATTAGCATCTACTACTTTTTCTTCAGCAGCGACAATGGCCGCAACCTTCTCAAATTCCTCCAAGCTGAATGCTGGAGAAATTTGCTGCATCAGTTTTATCGCAAAGTCGCGACCAGCATTGTATGACTCGTATCGTTCATCATCGTAAAGTTGCAAAGTCCGGAACTCTAGAACAGCGCAGGGGCCTTCTTCGGATACCATCTTGACGAAAGCCACCCTTTCCTCTTCCCAATGAATTGAGTCGACTTTCAGCTCCGCAAGAGCGACCTTCTCCTTCTCCAAGCTTTCGCTGACTTCTTTGAGTCACGACTTGCTCTCTGCGAGCTGTTGCTCCAAAGAGATCTTGTCTTGGCGAAAGACCTCTTTTTCCTTCTTGATCTTCTCCTTCATCTCAGCAAGGCGAGCGAACTTCGGATCCAACAACTGATACCTTTCAGTTAAAGCCTGAATCTTACCAATAAGGATTTTCTTCTCCTCATTTATCTTGGCGATTAAAGTTTCGCGATCCTTTATGACCTGATTTCTCCCTTAGATTGCATTCTCTATGGCCTTCTTATTCTCTTCGACCTTATCTATAGTACGATGAGCAGCTATGATGTCGCGTCTCATCCGTATGGTAAGGTCCAAACCTTGCTAAAAACTAAAGGGAGTATTATTGAAGGTAAAAAAGTTTCTTTGGATAAATACGAGAAATGACAAAGTATTTTGTATACCTGGACTATCCTCATCCCTATGTCTAGGGAGAGATCCTCCGGACTGGGTTCAGGAAGATCACCAAAAGACTGCGGAGTGACATTATAAAAAAGAAACTTGTAAATGGGGTGCAAGTGACCCGGAATGGTGAAAGTCCCAACCCTGGAAGGTTGAGCTACGGCCATATATCCCAACTTCAGTAGTGCTCGGCTCTCGAGTAAAAGACTGAGTCCCGAGCAGGAGCCAACTCTCGAGCAGCGAGCCCGCGACTCCCCTCCTCCAAAGGATGACTTGGTCCTGCCATGTCACCCCTTAGAGAATTATCAACAATATCAATAATCGGTTGTTCAGGAGGAACAACCGGAGTAGAAATTATAGCCATGATAGCTTCAGTTGGGGGAGGGTTGTGTGGCTACGAGCCATGAGCAGGCTCATTTGTTCATTCAGGTGGATTAGAGGGGCCAGCCATCGTCTTCTTCTGCCTCTTCGAGGTCGTACCCTTCAGATGGGGCAATACTCCCCTTTTTTCACCTATTGCTGTCATGAGCTCTTCTTGGGAGATAAGTCCAGATGCAGCAAGTCACGGAAGCGAGAGGGTGAACTTGATATCTCTATCGTCCTCTGACAACTTAAAGACTACCAATCTTTTCGTTGATTCCTTCTCTTAAGCTAGGCTTCCTTCCGGCTGGAATACCTGTAAATGCGAGTAAAACTGAATAAATAAAGAAAATAAGTTCATGCTAGTACTTGTACAGAAGTGAAGATTTACCCACCTTCACAAAAGAAGCGATTGACGTTATGGCCTCTAGGGTTGGAACCCACTTCAGATTCTCAATTGCCAAAGACATAAAACCACAGTCTCCTACACCTGGGATAATTTGAAGAGTGGTTCCCCAAAATGTAATTCTCCCGGTGCTAATAACATAGATAATACCAAGCCTCACTGGAAGGAGCCTTCTTGAATTGAAACATCTTCAGAAATTCATCGGTCATTAAGTCCCCATTTCCGGCTTGTTTCTAGAGGACAATGGTGCTCAGTACAACTCTCTAGTCTTCACTATGAGTTGTCCAGGAGCGATCTTATAGATACGGAGTACGTCTCAGATAAAGGGATGAAAGGAGAGATGTATGCCAAGTTCAAAAAAATATTTATATAAGGCCATACAGCCCGGCTGATGGCGAATCTGGAGTTTCCCCCTCCCTGGGTAATGGGAGAATGACGGAGTCAGGAATCTGATATTTCCTTCGTAAATCGTTTAAATGTTCATCCATCATTATAGAAGGATACCCAGACACAAAATACCTCCTCGCGGGTACCCGTGCGTTGTTTGAGGAGGAAGAATCTTGAGTTTCATCCCCCAAAGGAACGACTTTATTATAAAAATCCTTCACCATTAGAAGAAAGAAAACAGAAAGGAAGAAGAAAAATACCTTAAGAAAGAGGTCTCGCTAGAGGAAGAAAAAGGAAGGAGAATTTTTTAATTCACTAGGAAACTTCAAAGTAAAGAAAACCTCCGCAAGCTTTCGAAGATATATATACAATCATTCTTTTGAAGATTTGAATGACACGCGGCAACTCTTTGTTTGGCACGACAATCAAACGGGTACAAGCATTAACTTTTGAAGACACATGGAAATTGTCGCTTCATTTTCTTCGGCCGAAAAGTTGGCGCTCATTAATGTAAGGCTCAATCATGTGCGACTTCTCTCCTTCGAAAAACATGTCAGGCGATTACATGTGCAGTGAAGTCCTTCACTCAGCTGCTCAAAACAAAGGACTTGGGGGCATCTGTTATAGAATAAAGTTGGCCGAAGAAATCTATAAACTAACAGCTCTCGAATATCTTTGCCTTCGCTTATATACAACCTGCGAGCGCCTCCGAGTATCATAAGTCGCGAGCAGATAAACATAAAAACATCGTCTAGCGAGCCGGGGTGGTCGCATCTCATAATTTAAGGAAGCTTGCTTATTAGCTAGTTGTTCGCTTCCCCAAGTGTAGGGTTGCGATGTAGTAATAATCTCGGTAAGACCGAGGTCGATCCACAAGGACTTATGTAGGAATCCACAAAACACTTCCAATAGTTCTACTGAAAAGCTAACAAATAGATTTGTAGAAGATTGATGTAAATAGTAATTTTAAACTAAACTGAAGGATAATCAATTAATTAAAAGGCACTAAGGTTCAAGGATCCACTTGTAGCAATCCTTGATGCTCAATTTGCTGTGGTTTCTCACTTTCTCAACTAGAATCGAAATTAAGATCTATCTAGTCGGATGATAGAGCAGTTAAACCAAACAATCTGTCATATGTAGGATCAATGTATATGATTCACTCAATGTAAGGTAGGACGAGCATACTCAATTGCATAGGTCAGTCCCAATTCCAATAGGGTAAGATCACAATCATAACCATCATTAAATCCTGTCACAAGACAAAACTAGACTATGATTTGAACTTGATTCAATCACATACACAGTCTTACATAGTCCAGAATTTCCATAAAAGTAGACTTTTGATAAGAAGTTCCCACATGAAGATTATAAGTCTAGAGCGTATTCCAATTCCTTAGGATCATACAGGTCTAGACTAGTTCACAACAATTAAGAACTCAAGTAATTCTTCCAAACATCCATGAGTCATCATAAGACTAAGAAAAACTACTTAGCACTTGAATTAAACTTCAAACCATTGTTCTTAAACATGAAATCCAACTTAAAACCAAATCAAACGAATTGAAACATCTTAGATTCACTACAAGCTTCACCTCTTAGCCCTAGCTAAGAGGTTTAGCCATTCATGATCTAAGGAAACATGAAACAACTAAGAAAACATAAAAAACTAGAAAGCAAACTAGGAGGAGTTGTAGAACTCCAAATCCGACTTCCGCCGTCTCCCACTGTTCTCAATCCCTTCTAAGATACCCTAGGAACGATCCCTAGGTGTCCTTTTGTAGTGGGGAAGCCCCGCAACATCGAAATCTTCCAGAACTTGCGTAAGGATACGTAGTGCGCAGAGAAATCCGGAGCTTGTAGAACATGCTCAGTTATGCAGACGACCGGTCACAAAAACGCAAAATCTGTCCAGAGAGTTTTCAAAAATTCCAAACCCAGAGATTTAATTCAAGGACCGGTCGCACGACCGGTCTTAGCAGTGGACGACCGATCGTATGACCGGTCTTTGGACAGTCTAGTAAGATTTGCCATGCCCTCCTGTTGAGTAATCGGACCGGTCGGACGACCGGTCCTGGGCTATGGACGACCGGTCTTGGGCATGTTCTTCTGCTTTATTTCTTCTTTTCTCTAACTTCTTTCTTTCATCCTTTGACGCTTAGTCTTTTGATCTTCTTTGCTTGTAAATGGCGTCTTTAAGTCTTCAATTGACGCATCCTCTCTATCATCCCTACAATCACAAATCCATGCATTAGATTATTCTATAGATCATGAAAACCTTGCATAATGAGTGATGAATTGGGGTTAAAATATGCACAATTAAGAGCTCAACACACCCCCCAACTAGCATTTTGCTAGTCCTGAGCAAAACATGCGTGAAACTAATTCCATTCTCCAAAACCCAACTCTCCTTTAGAAACCATTTTTCTATACATCCTAAGACACAAGTGTAAGATTCAGAAAAATTAGGTGGTAGAGAGTGAAACCATAAACTCTCAAGACATAATAAGTGTCCATATGAAATTCCCGCTAATTGGTTGATAAATAGAAGAACTCGAACAAATTCAACCTAGTGTGCATAGTGAAAGTTCATCTCATGAGTTTCCAGGATTATCTTCTTCATAGATCAACTAGACTATAGATATCAAGGTATATAGAGGAACAACAAGCCAATGACAGGAATTTGCCTTACTGTCCTTCCGACGGCTTTTCACACTACGTCCCATTTTCGGCTTTGGTTACGGGTAGACCATCCCCCGGTTGGTAATAGGTAGCCTTAATCAGAATTTTTCACAATTTTTCCATCATTCCCAATTTCATCATTCCTCTTCCTTTTTCTTTTAAATTAGATAGGATTTTTAGAAATCCATATCTTTCGTTATTTTCCCTTGGACAAGGATGGACAAAGTACCCCGGCTTGGTTTCTCAACACCTTAAATCAAAGACTAGCTAATCGACAAATCACATAATCCCTTCAACCCATGAAAATCGTGTAATGTGAACTAGGTGTAAGAGTGTTCAAATTTTCTATCAATCATATAAATAGGGGAATTCACATATAAAACCATTATGTTAAGAGAAGTTCAAGACTTACAACATCATACACTTCATATCTCCTCTTCTTATACTCATATCATCTCAAATGCATAGAAACAAAGTTTTTCAAAAGAGTTTTGAATTTTAGAAAAATTGAAAAATTCATACATAATTGCTCGAGATGTTACAAAACGCTGGATTCATCCAAGTGATCCTACACCCCCCAACCAAATCTTGCATTGTCCTCAATGTAAAAGAGTGCAATGAGCTAAACATGAGAGCAATTCTAAAAATAAAAGGGAGTGTGGAATGATAGTACCTGAGAGAATAAAAAGTGAAATTCTACCTCATTCTAACAAACTTAAGAAAAAGTAAACAAAAGCAATAAAAATCCTAATCCTAACTACTCTATACCTCCATCAGACTAGGAGATCAATCATCATGGTACACAGGATCAGTCAGAGGTATGGACATACCTTCTGAAGGAAACTTCTCAAAGAACGGCTTTAATTGCTGACCATTCACCTTAAAGATGTTGCCGTTCCTTGGATTTAACAACTCGACGGTCCCATATGGGTAGACAGTTTGCACAATGTAGGGACCGGTCTATCGAGATCTCAACTTCCCAAGAAATAAATGTAGGCGAGAATTATACAAGAGGACTTTTTGATTAATCGTGAATGTCTTACGAAGAATGTTCTTATCATGGAACACCTTCATCTTGTCCTTGTAAATTCTCGCATTTTCATAAGCTTCGTTCCGGAGTTCCGTAATTTCATTCAATTGTAGTTTGCGCAACGAGCTTGCCTTGTCAGAATCAAAATTCATCTTCTTTATTGCCCAATATGCCCTATGTTCCAACTCCACAGGCAAGTGACAAGCCTTTCCATAGACAAGTCTATAGGGAGACATTCCAATAGGGGTCTTAAAAGTGGTACGGTAAGCCCAAAGCGTATTGGTAAGTCGAAGCGACGAATCCTTGTGATCGGGGTTCACCATTTTCTCCAAAATATGTTTAATCTCCCTATTGGATATCTCAGCTTGTCCACTAGTTTGTGGGTGATAGGGAGTGCTCACTTTGTGTGTTACACCATATTTCTTCACTAAGGTTTCAAATGGGCGATTACAAAAGTGAGACCCTCAATCACTTATGATGACTCGAGGTGTTCCAAACCGGGAAAGAATATTCTCTTTTAAGAAACGAATGACTGTTTTATGGTCATTATTCCGGCATGGGATCGCCTCGACCCATTTGGACACATAGTCAACGACAAGCAAGATATATATGTAACACACATACTATAATTAGCCTCCGTACGCCCTGTTTCCGAGCACGGCATACTCGGAACAGTCCAAACCCGCTAGTTTCGATCAGACACCCTATTTTAGTACCGCAACGACCCGAGACTTGTACGCCGACGATCGTGTGGACGCCAAGACTCCAACGCCGCGCGGCACGCTCCGTTTTAATACCTAGTTTGAAAGATGCGTACTTGTGTGCAATCAAGGCGGGCCACGCTACATATGCATGGTGTGGGCCCCACTTGCACAAATACCTAGGTTGTCCCATCAATCAATCAACATCCCATCAATCAATCAAGCATCAATCAATCAAGGGTGTCATTAAGTACATCTCTCTCTCTCCTCACAAGTCAACTTAAGCCCATACTTAAGTCATCCACTCTCATAATTGCCCCATCCCCTTGCCATCATCTTCCCTTTTCAAATGCCATCCATGTCCTAAAGTCCCTACAAGAAGTGCCATACGTAGCCACTCCATTAGAGAGAAGGAGAGAGAAAGAGAAAGAGAGAGAGAGAAGAGACTAAGAAGAGAGAGAAAGAGAGATTAGAGGGGGAACCAAGCTTGAAGGGTCCCAACTATCATCCGGATCGTCCGATCGACTATCCGACTCGATCCAACCGTCCATTTTCGAGTGAGTGCAAAAAGGGGACAACCTCCCCTTTCTTCCTTCTTTCCCTTTCATTTTCGGGCCCACAAGTGGGCCATGTTGTGAGACAGTGTGCCCCGCACGCTGCCACGACATGGACCACCTTGTGTGGCCCACCATGATGCTTTATTTTCACTTTTCCCCATTCCTTGAAACACAAAGATTTGGATGAAGGATAAGACAAGGATTATCTTGATCCAAAGATAATTAGGCCCACCATGAGTGGCCCAGCTGAGGAATGGTGTGGATCCTGCACGTGTGGACCCCACCAGGCAAAGACAACAAAATAAAAATAAAAATAAAAAAAGGGGGAGAAAAGCTTGGCCGCTGGACAGCCAGTGTCCAGAGGACGCTGCTGCCCAGCAGCGCTGGGGCGAAGCCCGGTTTGGGCGTAATCCATGGGGCCCACTCGTGGGACCCACCTTGATGCATGTATTCGATCCACGCCGTCCATCTGTTTCTCTAGCCCATTTTAGGGCTGGATACTAAAAATGAAGCAGATCCAGATTTCAGGTGGACCATACCATAGAAAACAGTGGAGATAATGAAGCCCACTGTTGAAACTTCTTGGGCCCACCGTGACGTTTGAAGACCTTTTCACTTGCCCAATATTGGCTCATTAGGTCCCAATGAGCTGGGGAACCTGATGAATGGAGTGGATCACACTCATGTCACTACGTAAAAAAGCGCTAAATTCGACGGTCCGTGCCGTCGAAAAAAACCGTCGTAGATCAGCCAGTGTAGAAAAAAATTCGACGGTCTATAACCGTCGGGTAATATTCGACGGTCCTTAACTGTCAGTTAAAATTCGACGGTTCTTACCCGTCGGTTAATATTCGACGCTCCATGACAGTCGAAATATTTCGACGGCCACACCTGTCGAACTCGTATTTGCATAATCGGCGGTTGTGAACCGTCGAAAACAATTCGACCGTCCATAACCGTCATCTGAGGTTCGAATATCATAGAATATTTCGACGGCTACTAGCCGTCGGAAAAAATTCGACTGTCTTAACCCGCCGTTTCTGGGAAAAAATTATAGGTAATTTCGACGATCCGGGACAAGAAATAAATTGGACGGTCGTAAGCCGCCGTACTGGGTAAAAATAATAGGAAATTTCGACGGTCCTGGACAGTCGAGAAATAATTTCGACGGTCCTGGACAGTCGAGAAATAAATTCGACGGTCCTACGCCGCCGTTCTGGGAAAAAATTATAGGTAATTTCGACGGTCCTGGACCGTCAAAAAATAAATTCGACGGTCCAGGACCGTCGAATTTGTGTCTGCACGGAAAAAAATAACCTGTATTTTGGTAGGGGTTGTGCCCTAATACATCCTGCAAACTCTGTAATTCGTAAATAATTTAGAAAACTACAACATTTACTTACACAATGTACAAGTACAATCCTCCACAGTCACATTACACAACCAACACAATACAACCACAATCACATTACATAACCAACACAATACAACTACAATCCTCCACAACTACAAACCTCCACAACCACAATCCTCCACAACTACAAACCTCCACAACCACAATCCTCCATAACCACAAACCTCCGCAACCACAATCCTCCACAACTACAAACCTCCACAACCACAATCCTCCACACCCACAATCCTCCTCAAGTACAAACAATCCACAACCACATTCTCCACATGTACCAAAGAGTATAATCAACTTACAATATACCATCAACCAATCGAATTTATGTCTGCAGTGAAAAAAAAATAACCTGATTTAATGAGGGTTGTGCCCCAATACATCCTGTAAATCTGTAATTCATAAATAATTTAGAAAACTACAACATTTACTAACACAATATACAAGTACAATTCCATCATCAAAGGCTCATCACTTCCTAGTTGGTTAAAGGCTTCATTTTCTTATTTAATGGTAGTTTGAAACACAACCTGTACAAGCAGCTATTATTTGCAATTGAGCAAAACAGATCACTTTTAGTGGTACAAAGTTTATTAACATATCTAGTCGGAACAAATTAGCCACACAACACCTAGTATTGTAGGGAATATTCTTAATATCATATGCATGAGCTATATGAAAGGAGTACACGACACCTGGTAACTTGAAAATACAACAATATAAGCTAAGCTAAGAAAAGAAAAAGAAAACCCATGGCTGAATGTCCTCATTTTAAGCCATCTTTTATATAGAGCCTGTATAAGCAACCATGAATCAAAACAGTTATGGATGAGCATGTTAGATGGAAAATACAATT
Organism: Liriodendron chinense; assembly: GCA_003013855.2. NCBI lineage: Eukaryota > Viridiplantae > Streptophyta > Magnoliopsida > Magnoliales > Magnoliaceae > Liriodendron > Liriodendron chinense. The sequence goes on from ML058378.1 coordinate 1,815,535, forward strand.
GGGTTTTTTTCCACTTTATTGAACTAATAATAATTTGCAATTTATTGGATAGTGCATCCAAACACACCTTCAATTGACAAAGTTAGATAATAGACATATTTACACATTTATCCAAGTAAAAAGTTACGTACGATTAAAAACTTCGATTGTACGCTTTTAGATTTTGAACATAGTTGATCCGTCGGCTCCTATGGATGGAGAGATGCACATGGCTACATGTTTTCTTGCATAAAAGCCACTAATCAAGGGCTGTGAAAGTCTGAAAAGAATCTACGGTTTGAAATGGATCTAAAAGCACAGTTTTTCAATTCAAAGAAATCAGGCTTCTGTTTATTCTTACTAAGAAAAGTCTCTATTTTTTCAAGGTTGCACTTAAAAATTCACGACAATTCCATCAAGGACCATGTTCATGCAATCAGGACCACAAACCTAATCTAATCTCTCACTAATCTATCAATAAAAATGACCTGTTCTTGCTCGATCCTGCCCGCTCGCTGCAGAGTGCCGTAGTTGTTCGTTATCTCATCCAACATGCTTCTCAGCTTTCGATTCTCATCGTTCATCTGTTCTAGCTCGATTTTGAGTGTAATCAACTATAAAACAAATCAAAATCCTAAATCTTAAGAAAAAAATAAATAAAAAATCAAGCACCTCAATAGATCTTTAATCCAATCCACTAATTCAATGAACCATGTATAGTCACCTTATTCTTGGGTTTCTCTTCAATCACCGATCGACGGCTCCAAGAGTCCAAAGTCCGAAGATGCAATCCGATCTGTAGGACAAGAGATCAGTATCGTTCATCGCTTACCGACAAGGCCATTTGAGCTTAACCCACATGGAATTAGTATCTAGCAATAGCAATGGAAACTCAATTTTCATAAATCACCTACATGGGAAAGACTGTATGCAGGTCATTGGTGATCTCCTTAAATTTGTTCATTTTCCATACAGATGGCCCTGTCCTGCAAAATCCAGAATATAAAACATAGAGTATCAGTTTTATAAGATCAAAAAAGAAAACAACAATAACAAAAGACAATGAAGCACTACCTACTTGTAAGAAAAACAATAATCCGAGCGTCTTCACTTTGGCAAGCTTACTGCCTGTAAAGATGGGTGTGCCTTGTGGTCTGACAAACTTGAACAATAAAACGAGCACTTCCTTATGGTTGTCCGTATTCTCAAATAACTACAAATAACTATAACATTTACTAACACAATATACAAGTACAATCCTTCACAATACCTAACCAACACAATACAACCACAATCCTCCAGAATTACATTACATAACCAACACAATACAACCACAATCCTCCACAACTATCACTTTAAGAAAAAAGGTATGGCTAATGGCCTATTTTCTTATAGTGTATAAACCTCCGCAACTACAATCCTTCACACCCACAATCCTCCACAAGAACCAACAAGGAACGGTTACATTCTTCGTAAGTACCAAAGAGTACAATCAATTTACAATATACCATCAACCACAAGCCATAATCCACAACGAACAATTCGAGATCCACAATCAATACAGAAGATAAAATGTAAGAAATAAACAAGTAGAAAACAAATACGTAAGATATAAGAATGTAAAGGCAAACTAGAAAGTATTACTCATGTTATAAATATATAAAAAAACAAATCCAAAAAAATGCACTAGTTTCGTTGTATGTCAAGCATATGCAAAAGGTATTTCATAACAAATCTGACATGAATCTAGGCCACCTAAGCACCTCTCCTATACCTACACTAGCAAACGTCAACCCCTCATTAGTTTCAGGATCATGTAGCTCCGCATTCTTATCAAAGATGTCATCGAGGCATATAGTATAATAATTTGGATCCTGAACTTCAGACTCTACCACCACTCCAATTGCGTTGGTCTTCGTGCGTCATGTATTCTTTAGAAGACACCTACGTCCAATTGCATCATCAGGAAAGGGATCTGGAGATGGAGCTAGTGCCTTGCCCGCTCACCTATTTCGAGCATTCCCATCACTCGTTTCCTGTCGCCATGCAAAAATTATAAAATAAAATTACAATTGCTGAAAAATTAAATTTCCAACTTATGTAAAAGTACGAGTAAGAAAGTACGAGCCATACTCTGCTAGGTTGTGGGATCTGCTGAGAGGATGGCGTTGGGATCGAATGGGAGGAAGCTGGCGCATTCGACTGCGGCATCGAGTTCGCTTGCTTCATTGAGCTCATCTCCTGTATAAGCACCTGCATTTGTTGATTGAGATTGGAGATCTGACTCTTCATATCATTAAACTTACCCCGGAGAGGAGTCGTATAATGTAGTGCCATCTTGGAGACACCTGCTCCCATTCCTCGAACACGGCCTCTCTTATCTTTCTCATATACCTATTTAATAATTAATAATATCTTATTAGAATATATATAAATCAGACTATCAAACTAACAAAAAAGTAAGGCTGGTTCAATCATCAGCATCAATGTGGAACACACCACAGCAAACAATAAGCACCACAAAACCAACGAATTCACGTGTGACCCACCTAGTGATTTGTTTGGACCCCTGATAATCATGTTGAATCACAGGTAGTACAAGTGCCATTAGAAAACATGGACATGAAAGAAAAGTACATAGCTTCTATGGAAATTAATACAAGTTACAGCCATACTACTATACTAGGACGGATAGAACTTCCATGCACCATGACATTTACTACAATTTTGAAAATGGTGCACGTGTGGCACTCGTGTAAAGCTATCTAGGCCATCCGAATTGTGGGGCACACTGTGGATTCGAGTATATATATATATATCCACACGGTTAAAGATAACTAACCATCCAAATTGGATGGTTAATATCTTTTCATCAGTTTTTTTTTTCCTACCATGCGTCATCCAAACTTGGATGAGTGGCTTGGTCATCCTGGATTAGTTAACACAAGTTTTAAAATAGCAAGAGTTAGCCCTTCAAGAAAAGAGCTTGACTCAGTGAGTAACCCGGCTCAAGTCATGGCAAGTTGTGTAGAGCTGATTGAGTCAACAAGCTGGTTCAACAAGTCTAGTCGAGTTGGGACCGAGTCACTCTTGTGAGCTCAGTTTACCTGTGATTCAAAACTCCAAGTGGGCCACAACGGTGGGGGATTGAACTCGATCCCACCACTGAAACCTTATTAGGGGCCATGCTTTGTCTTCATCCTGGTGGGGGAAGCTTTCAATAGTAGCCATTTCCATCCCCGCCCTTTCCCATGGTGTGGCCCACTTGAGTTTTGGATTGGAAGGTAACACAGACAATCATGGTGGCCCCCACAGAGTTTGGGGTTAACAGGAAACTCGTGTCCCTATACACGTGGCTCAAACTGAACCCACCAAATTTTTGGGATAATGATCTAAAATAATATGGAAAAACGGATGGACGGTGTGGATACAGAATACATACATAAAGGTGGGACCCACGATAAGGTTCACCATCTTGGGTGAGGCCGGGGTCTCACCTAATCCACTCCGGAATCTTATGATTCTCGGCTCGATCACATGCGTATGTCCATGGGTTTACAATCTTACGCAAGTGGCCCACCATGGATGGACCATACATCTGGATTCTCGTCTTATGCAGTGGCCCAAAAATAGATGGCCGAGAAAAGAAATACAGTAACGGTCCGAGTGGAGCTGACAAAACGCCACTGATTGTACACCTAGCATCATCCAAGCTGGGATATTTTTGGGTCATGGTCCATCAACAGTGGGGCTAATAATATCAACGGTCTACATCGCAAAACCATGAGCTTCAGTTGCTGAAGCTGAAAATCAGGATGGAGATTACAACCCTCCCTAGTCATAGGAGGCTTCTTATAACACAGACAATCATGGTGGCCCACTTCACTACACGACATCTCGCCGCCTACGCTGCCGCATTGTCAACATGTAGGCCCCATTTTCAAGATTTCACAGCAAAAAAAATGAAAAAAACATAGATGAAGGGAGATAAATACCTGCGATGATCGGTGATGCTCCTCGACAATCGGCGCCCCGATGAGAGAGAGAGAGAGAGAGAGAGAGAGAGAGAGAGAGAGAGACAAGGACCGGAGAGAATGAAGAAAGAGGGGAAGAGGGGGGTTTTGAGAGTTGCGTGCGTTCGTGCGTGCCATCTCTGTTCCGTCCATATGTTTTTCCAGCTCATTTTAGTGGGCCCACCTAGAATGTATGTGTTTTATCTGTTCCGTCCATATGTTTTTCCAGCTCATTTTAGTGGTTGACCCCAAATTTTAAGCATATCCAAAACTCAAGTGGACCATGCCACGAGAAGCAGTGGGAATAATGATTTCCACCGTTGAAACCTTCCCAGGCCCTACAGTGATGTTTATTTGTCATCCAACCTGTTCATAAGATCACATGGATATGGATGAAGGGAAAACACAAATATCAGCTTGATCCAAAACTTCTGTGTCGATCCTGAATTTTTCAATGGTAGACATTCAGTTCACACATTTCTTGTGGTGTGGTCCACTTTAGATTTTGATATGCTTCATTTTTTGGCACCATACCTAAAATTTTCTGCTAAGATGGATGGACAGAGTGGATAAAATACGTAAATCATCGTGGGCCCCACAGAGTTTACTCCACACGCTAGCGTGTGCGGAGTTACTCAGCACGCTACTGCTTCCAGGGGCGTGAATTAGGTGTTACCCCAGGAACGGCTTAGTGGGTGTTACCCCCACCGTATGGCCCACATGGATGATATTTTGTATATCCATGCCGTCCATCTATTTCTACAGCCCATTTTAGGATGGCGTTCCAAAAATTTTGTAGATCCAAATCTCAAGTGGACCATAACACTAGAAATAGTGTGATTGATTGCCCCACCATTAAAAGTTCCAAAGAGCCCACCATAAGGTTTTTGTAATGTTTATTTGCAATCTAAGCTCTTGATAATGTCAATAAAGTCTTGATGAAGGGAAAATATAAAGATCAGCTTGATCCAAAACTTCTGTGTCCTTCAAGAATTTTTGAATGGTAGACATTTAGTTCACACTTTTCTTGTGGTGTGGTCCACTCTAGATTTTGATATGCTTCATTTTTTGGCACCGTACCTAAAATTTTCTGTTAAGATGGGTGGACGGAGTGGATAAAATACATAAATCACTATGGGCCCCACAGAGTTTACTCCGCACTCACTCAATACGCAATCTGCTTCCAGTTTTGAGAGGGAGAAGGAAAGATGGTTATACTATTAACCAAGAGTGATTTTGATACTCTGACAGAGTGGTGGATGATACAGTTACACACAAATTACTTGGAAACCGGATTCGTGGCATTTGAGTAATTCAAATTAAACTCTCCAATTTATGCCTATTGTTTAGATGCAAGCCAAAAATTATGCTAATTTGATTATCTAAATATCGATTGGTGAGCATTTATTGGACAGTTAGAAATGAAAAAAATATCCAAGGGCCTGTTTCAGGAGAGCAGGCCACGGCCTCAGGGTGTGGCCCTTACAGTGGGGCGCACCTTGATGTATGTATTATGTATCGACGATGTCCATCTTGTTGTATGTATTATGTATCCGTTTTTACGGATCATTTTATGACATTATTCGAAAAATGAAACAGGTCCAATTATCAGGTGTACCATATCATAGGAAACAATGTTGATCGACCATTAATGGGCCACAAAAGTTTTGGATCAAGCTGATATTTGTTTTTTCCCTTCATCATGGATGGTAAATAAACAATATGGAAGTTTTTAATGGTAGGATGGTCAATCACCACTGTTTCTTATGGTATGATCCACTTGATAATTGGATCTTCAAATTTTTAGATAATGCCCTAAATTGTCTTGAAAAAAGGATGGACGGGTGGATGCATAATACATACATCAAGGTGGTCCCCATGGTAACTCCAAGGTGTGGATGCATAATACATACATTAAGGGCCGCACCATCTTGGGTGAGGCTAGGGTCTTATCAAAATCACTCTTTAATTTTATCATCCATTAGTGTCCACCAAACGGATAACTAATTTGCTTTATGATCCATTTATGGTGGGGCATCCATTAGTCATTTGCAAGCCACATGTACGATTTCCTGGTGCATGTGCATGAACCATCATACTCTTCCAAGGTATGGATTCCTAAATTGCGCTCTTGGATGCTGGACGGTCTAATCTATGAGAATTTTGAGGTTTGGATATTTTACCGTATGGATGACCCGGTGAGTGGTCTAGATCTCATCCAGTGGACCACGTATCGTTCCTTGCATTCCTCTTCAAGTCGGTATAAGCGAAAAAAGCATTAAAAAAGAAAAAAGAAAAGAAACACACTATTTGCTTCGCACACCGTAGATGTGCAGATGGTGACCAGACCGTTATACCTTTGATAGATAGCAAAGATTAACAATTCTGCATATGACTCATTACCTCTTTTTCAATTGAATGTGGACCGTCGCCAGAATCATCTAACCTCTAACCATTCTTATCTTGAAAATCCAAATATCAAGTGGACCATACCACTAGAAAGAGTTCTGATTGAGTGCCACACCATTAAAAATTTGAAAGAGCCCCATCGTAAGGTTTTGGTAATGTTTATTTGCAATCCAATCTCTTGATAATGTAAATAAGGTCTGGATGAAGCGAAAATTTAAAGATGAGCTTGATCTATAACTTTTGTGGTCCACAAAATGTTTTAATGATTACTCATCACTCTAATTTCTGTTGGTATGGTCCACTTGAGATTTGGATCTTCTTATCATTTTGGATCACGTCCTAAACTTATATAGAAAAACAAATGGACAGGGATATACAAAAAGTACATCAAGGTAGGGGCCGGTAACGTACACCCACTAGTGGACCACCAAGAGAAAACATTAGTGATTGAATGTCCACTATTGAAAACCTCATAGGGCCCACTGTAATGTTTATTTGACATCCAACCTCTTAAATAGGGCAAAAGTCCAAATATCAGCTTCATCCAAAACTTTCATGGCCCCGAAGAAGCTTTTAATGGTGGACATTTAATTAACATTGTTTCTTGTGATTGGGTCCATCTGATCGAGATTTAGATCTACTTGAGATTTGGACTCATACCATAAAATGATCTGGGAAAATGTATGGATGGCGTGAATGAAACACATACATTATGGTGGAACCATAGAAATGGTACACTTGAGACAGGCAATTTAGAATTTTTAATGGTGAGGCACTAAATTACCATTATTTCTTATGATGTGGTCCACTTTAGATTTGGATCTATCTCAATTTTGGGCTCATACCATAAAATAATTTGAAAAAAATGTATGGATGGTGTGGATAAAACACATACATCATGGTAGGGCCCATAAAGCACCGATCAGTACTAACTAGTGGCTAGTCAGGGTCACTAGCCAATCCATGCACACTACTTTAACCGTGTGATTACCAAGTTGAAATATTTTATGTATATTATATCCCGTTCATCTATTCTTAAATATCATTTTATGATGCCATACCAAATCTCAAGACTTAAAATCTAAATCTCAACAACTAAATTAGAGTTTACGGTCCAATGACTGCACATTTCTTGGATTTTCATGAGGTCAGCAAGTCCCAATGCAATTTTGAACAAAACATTTGGATCAATTTAGAAATTTGATCCAGTAATTACTTTATTCTACTCATCAATATCTTCGATTTGACTAGTCACTACTCACCTTGATTGGATTTCGAATGAGAAAGATATTAGGCAGACAAAATTGATCAACAATATAATGGGTCATATCTTGCAATCCAACAGTTAGATTTGACTAAAATTTAATCTAAACGTCTGAAGTCATTTACTATTCAATCTTGACTGATCAGATTGTCCAAAATCTGTCTAGATCTAGACAAACTAATCGTGCCCATTTAAAGAGTGTTTTGGACGGATCTAATTCGTTTCATGTCAGATTGGGCTGAATTTTGTTCTATAACCTATTCAGCACGTTCCAAATATATTTGACCGTTCAGATCAACTTTACGATTACCTGATTATAGAATTTAATCAATCTCATCATTATAAGCTATTCTTGTAATTACACATCATTATACTTAGGCCCTCATTTTTTGTACAAGTGAATTAACTTGTGGGTATGCATAAACCAATATGATAAACTCAATAACTATAATTTTTTATTTTCAACCATTCAATAAATGTCCACTAGTAAATTTTATCCACTCATTTCAAATTTCTTAATTTTTTTCAATCTCAAAAAAATATTTTTAAATATTTTTTTTCAAACATTTCAATTTTGTTAAAAAGCTCAAATTTTTTTTTTCAAAATCTCAGTCTTTTTTAAAATCCCAATTGTTTTTTTTTTTTCCAAACTTTTGAACTTTTTTAAACTTATCATAAAACATTTTTTTTTTCAAATTTATCAATTTTTTCAAGATGTAATTTTTTTAAATTTCAATTGTTTTTTTTCAAAATCTATTTTTTTCCAAACATTGCCAAATAATTTCCAAACTTTTAAACCTTTTCTTTTCTCAAAATCAAAATTTTTTAAAATATTTAATTTTCTTATTCAAAATGTTAATTTTTGTGTCAAAACCCCAGTGATTTTTTAAATCTCAATTTTTCTCAAATATCGCCCATTTTCTTTCAATATCCTAGTGTTCTTTTTTTTTAACGTTAGCTATTTTTTTTCAAAAATCATAAATATTTTTTAATGTTTGATTTTCAAGAATTCGACGGCTCTAAACCGTCGACGTTTTAAAAGCGGTATATTCGACGGCTTTAGACCGTCGATTGTTTTCGCGCGTAAACGAATTTTTCGCGCGCTAATTTCCGACTGTGCTAATTCGACGGTCCTTAACCGTCGAATTTAATTACATCTAAATTCGACGACTTTGGACCGTCGAAGTTTTTCGCCTGTTAATTTCGCCTGAGATAATTCGACTGTCAGTACCAGTCGAATTTTAGGTGATAAATTCGACGACTCTGGACCGTTAAATTGTTTCGCGCGTTAATTCGACTGTCAGTAACAGTCGAATTTCAGGTCCTAAATTCGACATATTTGGACCGTCAAATGTTTCCTAGCGTTAATTTCGACTGAGCTAATTCGACTGTCAGTAACAGTCGAATTTCAGGTCCTTAATTCGACGGGTCTGGACCGTCGAATTGTTTCGCATGTTATATTCAACGGTTCAGTCGAACTTGGCGCTTTTTCACATAGTGTATGGGCCCCACTTGAAATACACAAAGAAAGAAAAAAAATAAAAATAAATAAATAAAATATAAGTCCAACGCTGGACGGTTCCAGCGTCAAGGATGTTGGGCTTTGAGTGGGGTCCCCACACGTGGGACCCACCTTGATGTTTGTCTTAAATCCAAACCGTCCATTTGTTTCCCTGGACCATTTTAGGGCCAGGGCCCAAACATGAACCAACTCCAAATCTTAAGCGGACCGCACCACAGGAAACAGTGGAGAATATGATGTCCACTGTCGAAACTTCCTCGGTCCACCTTGCTGTTTGCAGACCAATTCACCTACCTAATATTAGTCTCATTGGGTCCCCCATGAGCTGGGGAACCTAATAGACGGAGTGGATCAGCCTTATGTGGGCCCCACTGGACCAAAACCAAGAGAATAAAAAAACAAAAGAAAAGAAAGAAAGAAAGAAGAAGGAGAGGCGTACCTCTCTGACGCTGGGAGCGTCCCTCAGCCTGTCCATCAGTGGCCCACCCCGTGGGACCCACCTTGATGTATTTGTTTTATCCAGCCGTCCACCTGTTTTCTCAGATCATTTCAGGGCCCAAGCCCCAAGACCAACAAGGTCCCAATCTTAAGTGGGCCTCACCACACGAAACAGTGAGTATGAATGCCTACCGTTGAAACCTTTTCAGGGCCCACCATTATGATGGTTTTCCATCTGAACCGTCCATCAGGTCACGCAGACCTATATGAATGGAAAACACAAATATCAGCTTGATCCAAAACTCAGTTGGGCCCACATAGAATGTACATGCTTTATCTTTTCAGTCCATATGTTTTTCCAGCTCATTTTAGTGGCTGAGCCCAAAAATTTAAGCATATCCAATGTAAAGTGGGCCATGCCACGGGAAACAGTGGGAATAATGGTTTCTAACGTTGAAACCTTCCTAGGCTCTACAGTGATGCTTATTTGTCATCCAACACCTGTTCATGAGATCACATGGATATGGATGAAGGAGAAAACACAAATATCTGCTTGATTCAAAACTTCTTGGAACCCAGCTGGGTACCACGCAGCCCAGCAGGTGGCCCACCTTGTGGGTTCCAGCGTGATGTATTTGTTTAGTCCCACCATGATGTATCTGTTTTATTCATGTTGCCCATCTATTTTTCCATGCCATTTTAGGATATGGCCCCAACAATGAGGCAGATCCAAACGTTAAATGGACTACACCCGCAGGGAATAGTGGTCATTGATGCCCACCATTGAAAACTTCATTGGGGCCACTGTGATGGTTATTTTCCATCCAACCAAAGGTTTTGGGCCCATCTTTGGGTTCCACCTTAATGGATGCATTGTGTAGCATGACAACCGTCTGACCGATGCGTGGGGCCCGATTTGAATGGACTTCACTTAGGATATTGTGATGATTGAATACCTACCACTGAAACTTCCTAAGACCGATGATGCGTATTTGCTATTTGACCAATGGGCGGAACCCACCATGGTCCTTCCTTTGGTACATATGTTTTATCCATGCCGTACACTGTTTTGTCGGCCTATTTTGTATGTGCAGGCCCAAATATGGGCCGATGTGGTCTCTAGTGGGCTATGCCGCGAAGACCTTTACATTTTCAATGGGGCCCACAGTTCGGGTCCCACTCTCTGTATATATATTGGGTCATTTAAGGCCAACATTACATGATATGTCTGGTAACATGCTAGTATACTTAGCTTGATAGGTCACACTGATAACATGCTTAGTGTAATGAATATCATGCCCATTCATTTGTACATACGCATCATATGTATGCTTGACCGTGGACGATGTCGATCATAGCATATGCCTTACAGCCTGAGATACTTAGGGGACCCGTATGAGATAGGGTCACCCCACATGATCGTGCGGTATGCGCAGGTTTGGTGCATGGCTTTGACAGTATGACTCATGCATCTCGCATTATGCATGTCATGATCAGATTCTCACCCCAGCGGCATCAGGGGTTGTGACCACCACAGTCACATCGTGGGTGGTAGAAATGGACACCGGAAATATGTTCTAGCACTTGGGCGCCAAAGATGTCCTTAGGTGAAAGTCCCTAAACCTTGTGGTACCAGTAGGATGCTCCAATGTCTAGACCGAGTGGATTTCTGAGCGCATGAATGCCAAATACCAGTAGGCCGCATCTCCTACTGTGTCGGGGTCGATTGGAAGGGGGTGTGACCTTACCTGCCCGGGTGTAGAGGGCTATATACTAGGTTGAGTCTGACCAACTCGTGAATGGGTTCGCTATCGACGAGCCGGGTGGATTTCCTTGTATGTCATTGACGAGGCAGATAGTGAGGTCTCTTCCACTCGCTTGGTTATGCGCGCGATGGGCGGCAACCAATGTCTGGAGTGTACTAGACCCCGGTGATGTCCCAGTTGTAAACCGTATGATATATGACAGTTGAGGATTGACATGCGCACATTGCATCATTAGCATATGACACTCGGCCATATAGGCCCATTGCATTGCATAGCCTCGAGATGGTTAATGACATTCATAGACTTGGTAGTGTAGCCTGCCATCATTTCCGCTTACTCTGATATATGTATACCTGTCATATGCATTGCGCACACACCACGCACTCTCTAAGCTTCCTAGTAAGCTTATGCACATTGTTTACGTGCAGGACATACTATAGCGCGACAGCAGTGAGACTGGGGCGCACATTTGATCTTTCAGTTTTCAGTTATACATTGTATTTCCTTTTTCTGCAGCATTGTACTCAAAAGATTATCTTAGTGGATATGTGATGTGATGCTTTTGGTTTGGTATACTTGTGTTTATGCTCATCTATAAAAAAAAAATTCCTTGAAAATCCTCGTTGTGGGATCCCAGGATCGGAACCTGGCATATGGGAGCTAGGGGCCGAGAATGGGGTACTACGGAGGCTGTCGGCACCGGAATTTAGTGAGCCCGGTCCCCAAGTTTTGGGAGTGACAATATACATTTCCAAAAGAAGATGGGAATGGACCCATGAAATCGATGCCCCAACAATAAAAAATTTCAATTATTAAGATGGGACTGAGTGGCATCATATTTCTACAGGAGATTCCTCCCAATTTCTGACAAGGCTCACATGTTTTACAAAACTCACGTGTGTCTTTGAACATAATGGGCCAATAAAACCCACATTGAAGAATTTTGGCTGTGGTCTTCTTAGCCGAAAAGTGGCCACCACATGCCTGCGAATGACAGAAGGAGATGATACTTTGCTGTTCATCATCTGGCACACATCTCCTTATGATTTAATCGGGACAATACTTGAATAAGTATGGGTCGTCCCATAGGAATTTTCGCACCTCAGTGAAGAACTTATCCTTATCTTGTTTTTTTCAATGTGTAGGGATTGTACCTGTAGCAAGATAGTTAGCAATGTCCGCATACCATGGCAATTGGGAGACTTTAAAAAGTTGTTCATCAGGGAACATGTCATTGATCGCGGTTCGTTTCAGGGGAATCGGTGAGAACAAGTCGAGAGAGATGGTCAGCCACTACATTTTCTACACCTTTCTTATCACGTATCTCTATGTCAAATTCCTAGAGTAGAAGGATCCATCTTCACAACCGTGGTTTAGCATCCTTCTTCGAGAGAAGGTACTTAAGCGCGGCATGGTCAGTGAATATGATGATCTTGGATTCAATCAAGTAGGACCTAAACTTGTTCAAGGCAAAAACTACCGCTAAAAGTTCTTTTTTTGTAGTAGTGTAGTTTGCTTGGGCTAAGTTTAAAGTTCTACTTGCATAGTAGATAACACATGGCTTCTTCTCTTTTCTTTGGCCTAGCACGGCCCTAATAGCATAATCACTTGCATCGCACATAATTTCAAAAGGAAGGCTCCAATCAGGTGGTTGCATTATTGGAGCACATGTCAACATACCTTTAAGTGTGGTAAAGGCATTTTGACAATCTTCATTCCACTCGAATAAATTCTCCTTTTGAAATAGGTTACATAAAGGACGAGAGAGTGAATTGAAGTCCTTTATAAACCTTTTATAAAATCCCACGTGTCCCAAAAAGGACGGCACATCTCGTATGCTCTTGGGTGGTGGAAGGTTAGAGATAAGATCGATTTTCGATTTGTCCACCTCGATTCCGTTTTGTGAAACGATGTGACCAAGTACAATTCCCTTTTAAACCATAAAGTGACACTTCTCCCAATTCAACACAAGGTTCTTCTCTTCACATCTTTTCAACACAGATTTCAAGTGCACAAGGCACTCATCAAAGCTACAACCAAATACTGAGAAATCATCCATGAAGACTTCGAAAATTGTCCCCACCATATCAGAAAAGATACTCATCATACATCGCTGAAAAGTGGCGGGGGCATTGCATAGTCCAAACGGCATCCATCGAAGGCGAAAGTGCCGAATGGACATGTGAATGTAGTCTTTTCTTGGTCTTCAAGGGCGATCTCTATTTGGTTGTACCCTGAATAGCCATCAAGGAAGCAAAAATGAGAATGACCCGCCAACCTTTCTAAAATTTGATCAACAAACGGTAGGGGGAAGTGGTCTTTCCTTGTGACAGTGTTTAGCTTCCTGTAGTCAATGCACATTCTCCAACCAGTAGTGATCTCTAGTTGGTACACACGTTCATTATTGGCATTGGTTCTACGATGGTGATCCGATTTCTTAAGCCACAACTTGCGTGGGCATCACCATTGACTATCGGATATTGGGTAAATAATACCTACATCTAATAGTTTCCCACTTCGCCTTAACCACATCCTTCTTTTGGTTGAGTCATCTTGTAACCCATTCCTTCATGTTTGGCGATGAGACAATCAGTGTGTCATACTTTGTGGTCCTCATCGACCACAATGGCACTCTTTGCTCTATAAGTATTAACCTTCCTTTTGTAACGCCCCCACAACCTGACGTATTGCCGCATCTGCACGCACAGAATTTGGTCGAGGTTTCCCCCAAACGGCGTCTGTACTGGAAGGTAGAACCTTGCCCAGAATCCGCAATCCGATGTGGGACCCTCAGCCCCAACTCGTTTTTTGAAGCCGACCATCCCACGTTAACCCGATGCACCCCACTCGACCACAGCAGGCGCACTGGGCGTAGAAGCCCCCACCCTCAGGCAACGCCTATACACCTTACCCCCCCAACACTACTCTGATTTTGTCTTTTCCCATCTGTACAGGGAGTAGAACCGACAATGCCCAAATCAGGGCCTCATCATCCGGACTAACTCACCCAGTACCACTGGAGCTTATCGAAGCCACCATCGGACCGAAAACAACAGCGCACTGGGCCTAGATTGTTTCATCAGAGTGGGAAGAAACCCACCGATATGTCTCCATAATAGACAGATTTTACTCTCATGGTTTTAGGTTGAGTGTTGGTGTCTTGATATTGGATGGGAGGGGTTTGTTCTCGTTTACGGGTAAAGGCTCAAATAGGGCCCTCCATCTTTTATTATCATGCACCGTCATCACATCTAAAATGGCATCCATCTCTCGTATTGTGTCATCATTTATCTCATAAGAGTGGGCCACACATGCCTCCAAAGGGTCGGTTCCGTTCCTAGAAGAACCCATGCCTCCAAAGGGCAGGTTCCTTCCCTAAATAATAGCCATCATCCTCTATAGTATTGGTTCCTTCCCTAGAAGAACCTCCAGATCTCTCTTGCCTTATCTCAGGATTCGAACAATCCCTTTTCACATGTCCTTCTTCCCCACAATTCCAACATCTCACCTTGTGCCCCCACTTGCCTTTTGATTTAGATCTCGATGAAGGAGATCCTCCACCCTGCTCAGAATTCCTCCCACTCATAACCAGTGCCTCATCAGTAGAGGGACCCACGCCGCCGCTTTTCATTCTCATCGCCTTCGCCTGAAGAGCTGAGATAACGGTTTCTACGCCAATAGTCTCCCTACCTGCGCACAAAGAGTCCTTAAGCGACTCATATGATTCTGAAAGAGAATTCAACAGGATAAACGCTTGATCCTCGTCCTTCAGCGGCTCATCTACATCCATTAACTTGCAAATAAGCCTATTGAAATTGTTGATGTGGCTCTCAACATCGGCCCCCTCCGTCATCCTTAAGTTGTACAACTGAAGCTTCAAGTATATGCGATTTTCAAGAGATTTCTTCGCATAGATATTCTCTAACTTCGCCTATGTTTTAGCCGCAGTTTTCTCTTTCATGACGTTATACAGGACCTCATCTGCTAGGCACAACTAGATTGAGACATTGGCCTTTTCATCGATCTTCTTCTACTCTTCTTCTTTCATAGCTTCTGGTCGCTCTCCAAGGAGCGCATCTTACAATCCTTGCTGAACTAGAAGGCCTATTATCTTCACCTTCCAAAGCTCAAAATTATTTTTCCTCGAATACTTCTCTATGTCGAACCTCATGCCTGATGCCATGCTCTTGTCTCAGATTCGAATTTCTGCTACACCCCAACGATCTCTCTGATACCAGTTGTTGGGATAGGAGGGCCCGCAGCGGAAGCAAAGCCGTAGATAAACAGAAAATTCAATCAAACAAGCCACACAATGCAATCACAATGCATGCAATCACCTACACATAAACAATCGAATTTTTACGGGGAAAAATCCCTCACGGGTAAAAAACCACGGCACAAAGCGACACCAATCCACTATAATATCAGAAGTTACAAGAGATGGAACCCAAGACCCAAAACCCAAGCCCACAAGAGAAATCCCAAGCTAACCCAAGAAGAAAACCCTCTTCTCCAAGCTATTTCTCAAACCTAGAAGCTCCCTCAATCCCCTTTGCAACCTTCAAAACCTCAAAACTCGTAATACCCCTTTAATAGGAAGAAAAACCGGATTTAGAAACCTCTTGCGTGTAAACCGTGCAAGAAACAGAGTTGCAGTAGGAGACTGCCGACCGGTCGTCCGACTGGTCGGACACCCCTACCGACCAGTTGGCCGACCGGTTGGATGGCCTATTTTTGTCACAACAGCAACGCTGCCTGCCTTCATTGTGTGGTCAGCCGGTCGGCCACTCCCACCGACCGGCCGGTGGCCTCTACGCAAAACGTGAATTGAGGCGTCCGTTTCTCAACAAACTCCACCACGACTCAAATCACCATGCACCTCTTGGCCACGCACAATCTCCACCTCTACTTCGTCATCATTATAGTCCCGTCGCTTCTCATGCCCCATCGACCTCATCCTTGCATCTTCACACGCCTTATTGCTCTTCCCATGTGGCCCTTTTTCTCTTGCCACACTTGAACAACCGTGGATCCCGCTGCCGATCCCGCAGCTCCACCATGAATTGTGCTCCCGATCACCTTGTAAAGATTATCGCACCTCCGTGCCTTGATCATCACGCGTGCTCCCTTCACTACTTTACAATATTGATCGCAACCGATGAACCTGCACCCTTTCGCCTCGAGTGCACCAAGAGATATCACATTCCTCTTCTTTTCAGGGACATGCTTCACACTTTCAAGGATCCGTTCGACTCCATCGAACATCCTAATGCGCACTGAACCAATCCCTACCACAATGCGAGCGTAGCCATCGCCCACAAATACCGATCCACCATCACACTCCTTGTATGACATGAATGAGCTTCATTCAGGACATACATGACATGATGCCCCCTGAATCCAAGAGCCACTCTCCACCAAGAGGCTCTATGCCGGATACAGTCAATACATCACAACCGTCACCACCATCCTCTAAGTATTGGTTCCTTCCCTAGAAGAACCTCCAGATCTCTCTCGCCTTTTCTCAGGATTCAAACAATCCTTTTTCACATGTCCTTCTTCCTCACAATTCCAGCATCTCACCTTGTGCCTCCACTTGCCATTTGATTTAGATCTCGATGAAGGAGATCCTCCACCCTGCTCAGAATTCCTCCCACTCATAACCAGTGCCTCATCAGTAGAGGGACCCACGCCGCCGCTTTTCATTCTCATCGCCTTCGCCTGAAGGGCTGAGATAACGGTTTCTACGCCAATAGTCTCCCTACCTGCGCACAAAGAGTCCTTGAGCGACTCATATGATTCTGGAAGAGAATTCAACAGGATAAACACTTGATCCTCGTCCTTCATCGGCTCATCTACATCCATCAACTTGCAAATAAGTCTATTGAAATTGTTGATGTGGCTCTCAACATCGGCCCCCTTCGTCATCCTCAAGTTGTACAACTGAAGCTTCAAGTATATGGGATTTTCAAGAGATTTCTTCGCATAGATATTCTCTAACTTCGCCCATGTTTTAGCTACAGTTTTCTCTTTCATGACGTTATACAGGACTTCATCTGCTAGGCACAACTGGATTGAGACATTGGCCTTTTCATCGATCTTCTTCCACTCTTCTTCTTTCATAGCTTTTGGTCACTCTCCAAAGAGCGCATCTTGCAATCCTTGCTGAACTAGAAAGCCTATCATCTTCACCTTCCAAAGCTTAAAATTATTTTTCCCCGAATACTTCTCTATGTTGAACCTTATGCCTGATGCCATGCTCTTGTCTCATATTCGAATTTCTGCTACACCCCAACGATCTCTCTGATACCAGTTGTTGGGATAGGAGGGCCCGCAGCGGAAGCAAAGCCAAGACAAACAGAAAATTCAATCAAACAAGCCACACAATGCAATCACAATGCATGCAATCACCCACACATAGACAATTGAATTTTTACGTGGAAAAATCCCTCACGGGTAAAAAACCACGGCACAAAGCGACACCAATCCACTATAATATCAGAAGTTGCAAGAGATGGAACCCAGGACCCAAAACCCAAGCCCACAAGAGAAATCCCAAGCTTACCCAAGAAGAAAACCCTATTCTCCAAGCTATTTCTCTCACCTTGAAACTCCCTCAATCCCCTTTGCAACCTTCAAAACCTCAAAACTCGTAATACCCCTTTAATAGGAAGAAAAATCGGATTTAGAAACCTCTTGCGCGCAAACCGCACAAGAAACAGAGTTGCAGTAGGAGACTGCCGACCGGTCGTCCGACTAGTCGGACACTCCTACCGACCAGTTGGCCGACCGGTCGGATGGCCTATTTTTGTCACAGCAGCAATGCTGCCTGCCTTTATTGTGTGGTCGGCCGGTCGGCCACTCCCACCGACCTGCCGTGGCCTCTGCGCAAATCGTGAATTAAGGCGTCCGTTTCTCAACATTCCCCCGGTCCATTCTTACAATACATGCAGGAGTGACTTCTGCTACTGTGGAATGGAATGTATGAATGGACAATACATGTATGAGTGACTTCTGCTACTGTGGAATGGAATGTATGAATGGACAATACTTATAGGAGTGACTTCTGCTACTGTGGATTGTAGAGGTGGGCACAAACCAAGCCAGCTCGAAAGCTCGGCTCGGATTGGTTTGAAAAAGCTCGGCTTGGATTGGTTCGAATGGAAGTTCAAACCAAACTAAGCCTCCGAGTCAAGCTCGTTTGAAAAAACAAACCAAATTCAAACTAGGGCAGTTCCGGCTCGGCTCGACTCGAAGCTCGATTTGATTCTACTCGGTTTGATTCGGCTCGTACATTATAAGCACACTGTTTCCTGTGGTGTGATCCACTTGAGCTTTGGATATGATTCCATTTTGGGATCATGTCCTAAAATGATATGTAAAAAATATGGATAACATGGATAATACATATACATGATGACATGGATAATACATAATACATTTACATGAATACAAACTGTTTCCTTGCACTTGTAAGATTATGCTAGTGTACTTTTGTTTGGAAAATACTCTTACATGTCTATTTTGAAGTTGCACTCTTTTGAAGGATGTTAAACATCATATAGTAAGATATGTTTGTACTTTTTTTTTTCTAAGTTTTTAAATTCTTTTCTATTTAAATGAATAAGGAAAAAAATAGCCACTGTCTCTTTGAACTCAGCTCGGCCCGATTTGAAATTTTCAACCAAGCCGATTCCGGCTCGAACCAGATTTTTCTGGAGCAAACCAAACTCGGGCCGCATGGGTCAACCAGAAACCCAAACCAAACCGATCCACAAACTACGGTGGTACAAAAACAAACCAAACCAAACTAGGGCTAACACGGCTCGGCCCGGATCGTTGCCCACCTCTAGTGGAATGGCATGTTTGTTGCATGCGTGCACAATTTTCTTCATCTTACGTATCATGTTCTCGGTAATTTCTTGGCCTGGGAATTCCTTTATAAGCTTTAATATTCTGACTTTTTCCAATGATATTAACAGAAAAATCTCGCTGGAATAGATATTAAAATTTTATTATTAACTCTTAAATGTTTTGAAGTTAAAATAGAATAGTTTCATGATAAAATCGTGAGAAATTTCAAAATGCCGAGATCGCATATTACCGTGATATTTGATTTCTTTTCGTGATAAAGACGCGATAATTTTAAAATCTGGGTTATTTGTCGCATTGAGGAGCTGTATCTCGCAGATGCTTTCTGCCCGGTATCCCTCGGAAGCGGATTGCGTCCTGCCCCGGCTGGACGATAATCCGTCCACGTAGGGGATCTGCGGGGCTCAACGTGATGTATGGATTTTATCCACCTGTCCATCCATTTTTCAGATCATTTTAGGATCTGAGCCCAAAAACGAGGCATATCCAAAGTTCAAGTGGACCACACCACAGAAAGCAGCGGTGATAATGACACCCACCGTTGAAACCTTCCTAGGGGCCATCCTGGTGTTTATTTTCCATCCAAACTGTTCATAAGCTAATATAGATCTGGATGGAGGGAAAACACATATATCAGCTGGATCCAAACCTTCACCAGCGTTCGATCCTAAAATGGAGGGCGTTCAATACCCACTGTTGTCCACTTGAACCTTGGATCTACTTCATTTTTTGGTATATGCCCTAAAATAATCTGGAAAAATGGGTGGACGGAGTGGATAAAACCCATACATCACGGTGATCCCCACAGAGCCCTCTGTGGACGTATTATTGTCCAGGCCGGTGCTGGACGCATGCACTCTCTTACGCCGTGCAGGTTCGGTACTATTTAATAGAGGGGGGAAATTAACTATTCCGGCAGATGATCCGCAGAGCGGTGATACTTGGTATATGGATGGTAGAGCAATCTCTCTACAGCACAAGTTGCATGATTCTGTATAAAATCAGGTCAGTCTATCTAGTGGGTCATATTATGGATCATTTATCTATGAAAACTCACACCGAATGAGCAATTCTGCTTATCACCTTCTTCGGCGTCATACTCGACATTTCAATGTATGTTCTTTTACCGTAGCATTGAAGTCTACAGATTGTAAAGGTAGGATGGTACGATCAGTAATTTTTTTAAGTCATTTCTCATCTATTGTAGGTAGAAACAGATGAACGGACCAGATTGATAGATCACATCGCCACGCGTATTGTAAAGAGATTACTTTACCATCTTCCAGTTATGCTATACTGTTTCATCTTCCAATGTCCTTCACCTGCCTCCAGTCGGACGCGGATTGTGTCCTTCTTCCGTATGAACAGAAAGCGTCCATGCTAATCTCTGAAGGGGTCCACCGTGATGTATCGGTTTATCCACACTGTCCATAAATTTTCTAAGATCATTCTAAGATAGAGTGAAAGAATACCACACCAGAGATGGCTCTTGCATTTAATGAGCTTGCACTTAATGCTTTTTGTACATTAATGCCACGAAGCTCACTATTTGGTGTGGTCTATCTTCCTCATTCTTGTTTTCGTATATTAGAATGATTTTAGAAAATGGATGGACCGCGTGGATAAACCGATACATCATGTTGGGACTCTCCACAGATCAACATGGACGCTTTGTGTCCATTGTGAGGAAGGACGCAATCCGCGTCCCCTCAGTCGAAGCTCAATAATTAGAGGATTTGTTTGATATTCCTACTGAGCATGGCACTTGATACGCAGGCACTTAGAAATGGTACACGTGGTATAAACTAGTAAAATCAAACGGACTAAATTACGGCAAACTGTAACTAAGCCACTTCATGAAAATTAGATTGGTTGAACAACCTTGACTTGGTTCTTGAAATATGACCATTGGTCCAATAAATATCATCAATCTAGGTCAATTAATTTTTTTTTTTTTTTTTTTGGGTTCAAAGTACATCTAGATTTCTTATATTCATATTTTGGACGGTTTAGCTTGAATTAATTGTATGACGCTTATGCAATTCCCCCTTAATTAATAACTGCCTGCGTATAATCGATCACACTCTGCCAGAGTATCAAAGTATTTCTTTAATAATAATAATCGATGTGATGTATACACGTACAGATTCCTGAATTTTCTACAATACATCCGGATGTATTGTTTATCTTACGCGTGGATTGTAAATTTTCGACCTTGTTCCTGATTTAAATGATCTGATCCATTCAAATGATGGTTCTCACACATTGTGTAGGGAATATTACAAATATTTGATCATTTAATATTTTCTTAATTCAAAAATAAAAATCTACTCCGACAATTGTACTGTGCGCATTAATACGATTTTTCATTCTTCATAATCTATTGCTTATCAGCCATCCACAGAGAGATTGATCATATAAATGGCTTGGATCATTAAATCATGACCCCTGATCTTAAAAAAAAAAAAAGCAACAATACTACGCGATGTATTGTAGCGAACCTCCTATTGCCCGTAATAAATAATCTCAAGCCCTGTGATATAGCTTCGATTTAAAAATGGGAATAGACGGCCGTAGTAGTTCTCTCAAACGGCAACATGGAAGTAAAGGTCTACAGAGTACCAGACAAGCGGCTGTGTATCGTTTCATTGGTGGGACCATCTCATTTATTGAAAGTTCATTATTGTACGTGTGTTATCGTGATGGCCGCGGCTTCAGTGGATCCCCGGATCCACCGAGGTGGGTGGATCCCCGACCGTGAAGGTCACTGTGTGATGTGTGTGTCTTAAATCCACACTGTCCATCCATTTTGCAAACACATTTTAGAACATGATCTAAAAACTAAATTAGATCCAAATCTCAGGTGGATTATAATACATCAAACAGTGGTACTCAATCATTAAAAACTTCCCATGGGCCACAAAAGTTTTGGATCAACCTGATATTTGTATGGTCTCTTCATCCAGGTCTTTTTGACCTTTTAAACTGGTTGGATGGAAAATAAAAATTCCAGTGGCCCCATAAATGTTTTAATGGTGGGATTCAATCACTACTTTTTTATGTGGTATGGTTCACCTAAGATTTGGATTTACTTCATTTTTTATTTCATTTTTTAAAATGAACTTTCAAAATGCATGGACGGTCAGTTGCCCCACAGTTGGGCATCCACCCAAACCGCGCCCTACAGTGAGGTGTGCATAAAGAAACCGTCCACGTGTTCATGGATCGATTCAATGATAAAAAAGTGGACTGTCGGAAACTATCCTCACAATCACCATGACGCGGATTGCGTCCGACCACTGGTCGAACCTTTAAGCGTCCGACCAGATCACTGTGGGGCCACCCTGATGTATCCGTTTATCCATGCCGTTCATTACCTTTACAATATCATTCTAGAATATTGGCACAAAATAGAGGCAGATCCAACGTTCAAGTGTGCCACACCAAATAATGTGTGGAACTTGGTGATCGTCATCACTACAGCAGCGCACTCATTAGTGATGACGTCACCAGGTTCTGCTCACTTGAGCGTTGGATATTCCCCGTTTTTAGAGTCATTTCTTAAAATGATCTTAGAAAATGAATGGATGGCGTTGATTAACGGATACATCAGGGTGGGCCCCACACTGATCTGGTCGGACGCTTAAAGGTCCGACCAGTGGTCTGACGCAATCCGCGTCCCAACCACCACGTTGGCTCTATACTTTATTGGATGGATGAGCCCACCTGATGGAGGGCAAACATTCACCTGATGGAGGACAATGCATAAAGCACCAAACCCAGTTCCCTGTAGTGAACCACATTGCTCCACATCTGTATATACTATGTGTACTACTTTTGGGCATAGGCAATGCAGTGGGAAGAGAGGCACCGAGGGAGGGTCGCGGAGTGACTGTAAAATACTTAGCAGAGCACAACATTTGAAAGGATATACTACTGGGACACCAACCACTTGATTTAGGGTCCTTTTCAATAATGAAATCGGTTTATGAGTAGGGGTGTTAATGGGCTGGATTTGGGCCTGAATTAGAATTTTGAATGGGCCGGCCTAACAGCCCGGTCCGATACAGTTCAAAATCCAGGCTGAGACCTACCCCAGGCCTGACACATTGACAGATGGGGCGCGGATTGGGTACTACCCTCACCAGGACCTAGCTGCAGATGGACGGTCCTGTCAGGGGCAGATTGAAGGCTCTGAGTTGAGGACACCACACGAAGTAGTGATGACAATGACCCCACCGTTGAAACCTTCCAAGGGTCCACCCTGATGTTTATTTCCCATCCAACCTGTTCACAAGGTCATATAGACCTAGATGAAGGGAAAACAAAAATATAAGCTTAGATCCAAAACTTATGTGGCTCCCAAGAGGTTTCTAGCAGTAGGCATTCAATCCCCACTGATTCCTATTGTACGGTCCACATGGGCATTTGATGTGCCTCAATTTCGGGCTCGTAGCATAAAATGATTTTTTAGTTGGCGTTCAATCTCGACTATTTTTTGTGCTAGGTCCACTTAAGCTTCCGATCTACCTCATATTTGGTGTCATGCCCTAAAATGACTTCGCCAAATGGATGGACAGCGTAGATACAACAAATATGCGTCGTGGGGTCATTGTTACACCCGGTGTAGCTAATAGGCATTCAATCCCCACTGATTCCTATTATATGGTCCACATGGGCATTTGCTCTGCCTCAATTTCAAATTAACTCGTAGCATATGATGATTTTTTAAAATAGATGGACAACATGGATAAAACATATACATCATGGTGGCCTCACATAGCCTTGAGAGGTGATGGGATTGTCCGTCTCTAGCTAGGTCTTGGTGGGGGGTAGTACTCACTCCATGCCCTTTTATGACAGCCCTTTCTCTTATGCGCACCCAGTATTGTGGGCTCTAATTTAATATTATGCTGGCCGATGACCCACATATGGCTATTATATTGACAGGACTAGATACAATATTTAGTAAGCTTAATTATGAGTGAAGGATGTCGGAAGTAACTGTTAAGTTAAAGTATCTTAAGTTAGATTATTCAAAGGTTAAGAAATCATCCAAATTTAATGAAAAAACACCAAATAATAAAATTGCAATAAGAGATTTATTTTAATTTTTGTATTTACTAGTCTAAAGGTGAGACTCATCAAATAAACGCTTTGGATCAGTTGAAGGTGACCCTAGGTTTGAAGGCTAAAGTCCTGACGCATCTTATAGCAATTTGTTGCATGTATTCTAGCATAATAATTAATTAAAGCATGCAGGCTACTCACGTGTACACATTAAAATGACAAAAAACACCTATGGAGCAGGTAAAATGTAGCCTTTGATGTGACTGAGAGGATTTCTTGTAAACCATCGATTGCCAAGCTGTCGAACGTCTCCAAAGCATTCTCCACGGCATACACACCGGTGGAAGGGAACTGATATTTTACATCCACGTTCTTAACAGATTTACCATTTTTTTTTTTTTTCTTTTACACATTTTTCTTTTAATGTATGATGGACTATATGATCAAGAACGCTGCAACTATTCTTATTGTGACAATCCATCAGAGTAACCCAGGTGGTTCCACCTATTCTAATGGTGGACCACTAGAAACAAGGGGTCCACCTTGGATTGTCCATGACCTTAACATAACCCCATTGAATGATGAGAACCATCCGATTAATAGCCTCCAAAATGGACGATAAGATTGCTTTTACTCTTACTTTCCATTTTGCATGACCTTGACTGATGTTTTTTAACTTACAACCATGATAGCTTCACACGGGGAAGTGCAGTCCAAGGTGGAGTCTTCCCATTCAACGGTGGTGGTCAATAGTGACCATAAGTGGACCCAGTTGGCCATGCAAAGGATTTCGAGCTCAGAAGAATTAACACTGGCTCATTGCTACAATAATGACATAACTTTGTACTAATCTTTACCAAAACGACAAAGGTGGTATGTATCTATCAAAGTTGCGGTTGCCAATAGAGGCACGAATCCCCAAATACAGTAATATTCGATGGTCATGGAGAAAAGATAAACAAACTCATGTTATTGAATGACGTAGCAAAGAGACACACATTACAAAGTGCTTTTTACATCGGTCAAAAAGCACATCCTCTAATGAAGAAAAACAGCACACTAACGTACGGAAAAAAGTTCACAATGGCAGCAAAAACTAACATAACATATTCACGCACGTCTTTTGATCTGAAGTGGCTCATTGTTCATGTCCCATGCCACATCACCTCATCAAAACATGCTGTGGTTCCACATGGAGTGAAAACCCAAATCCGAAAAGTAGCTCTCCGAGCTTCCTTCACCTAAGCTTGGCGACACCACCTCCATCATCTTCCTATTGCTGTCCGCCTTGTCGAAGTGGTCCAAAACAGCTTTTATAAGAAGCTCTTTATCACAATACAAAGGGTCAAGGAAGGGGCCCACGTCAGGGAAGACCTCAGATTGGACCAAGGTCTTGGTGGGGATGGTGGTGTCCACTTGGGGAAGATCTTGGAAGGCTGGACTTGTGTGTTGGGATGTTTGTTCTTGGGACAAATTGGAGAAGCAGGGCACTTGCTCAAACGCCTCTAAATTTAGAGGGGTTTGGTCAAATGTAAGGTAGGGGTCCATCAATGGTGGGAGGGAAGAGCCTGTGTCATCATAGCAGTTTTCTTCGCAATGTTTGGCAGACATTCCTCTATTCTTGTAGAACACTCTACATAGAACCCAATCTTCCTGTTCCACATTAGGTTTTAAAAACAAAAACAATAATGTTAGACAACATGTATTAAAATATATATTTTGGGCTAACAATATGTTTAAAAAAAAAAAAAAAAACAGAATAGCACTACATAAGTCACTGGACTCTTGAAGGTTTTAATAAAGAAAAAGAACCATTTTGTCACCCTTGGGATTGCAGGAATTTGTGCAAACCAATGCCTTAAAACTTGAGCCAGAAGCGGACCCATTTTTTTGGGCAATCTGGTCCAAACCGATCTGACAGCTGATCTCACAGGGCCTACGCGTGGTATTATCACCAATTTAAAATTAAATAAATAAAAAGCATTGAAAGGTAGAAAAATTGAAGTGAGATGATTTCAACCCATACCGTCCGGTGGAATGGTTCGACAGTGACTGCCACAGGCGGTCTAAATAAAAGAAATTGAATCCTCTATTGACCTCCTCCTGGAAAGGGTATTGGTTTGACAATGGGACTTTTTGGAACATTGGTCCAAATCATTGAGTCTTGATGCACCATTAAGAAGTGTAGTAATGCGCCTAGTTTCTGCAAGTGGGACTCATGGTTAGATGATCTAGACCATTGATCCGATGGACCACACAATGGATTGGGCATGAACTACAAGTTTCTCCTTGTTGGAAGACCCTAATCCTTTGATCAGTGGCCAACAAATAGCCATATAAGGAAAATTACAGCAGTGGTTTGATGACAAATCAAAGCATTGGATGGACAGGATATTCCAATCTAGTCATGGCCCATCAGACCAACAATATGGAGTACTGAACCACAGGCTACATATGTACGTATTGGGGACATCCTAACACCTCTATTATATGTACCAAGGCACTGTAATGATCATAATTGAATATGGATGGTCAAAGATGGTTTACGCACAAGCACAATCACCTTCAGACGTTAATTAGATGGGCTATGATTTACATGGCCCATATATCGTCATAATCGACTTCTTGATGTGGTCGTCTGGATTGAACGTTCATGAGTCTGATCTCCATGCGCATCACGTGGGTATACTTTTGTGAATCCAATTTTTTTGAGAAAAAGCTTCTTTTACAAAATTTTGCAACTATTCAAAGTAAAAACCCATAAATGACTTGAGGAAAAAGGAGAAAAATCAGCTCATATTTATAAGCTGTTGGTTCTTGCACTTTTCTAGCCAAAACCACCAGAACTTTGCATGCATCATTATTATAATAAGAGCTTTACCAAGCCTGCACACGTGTGCACCCAGCTCATCTAGACGCCACACGTGTGTCAATTAGCACATAGTGCAAGGTCCAATCAGTAGGCATCAACATACTTCTTCCCTGGTCCACATTTTTACCAAACAAATGTACAGCTATGGGAAAGTTGAACAAAAACTTTCTAAACCCATCCACCTTTTTCTGATATTGGGGCCCACATATTGCTGCGTGGACTTAGATTTATTTTGGACAAAGAAATTACCACAGTGGGACCCACCTGATGGATGGACTGGATCTTGCACCTATATGCCATACTGGCACGTGTGGCGCACGTGTACATGCCTGTGGCCATAGCAAAGCTTTTATTATCACGCAAAAACGATGAAAGTGTCGATATGTAACATGCCACAATGAAAATACACATTCATATAACAGATTTACTTTTATTTGTAGGGCCAGACTTCAATTCACAGTGTGCATTTTCGGTCATTTTGGCACCTATCTCTCACCGTTCAAGGGTTTTGGGTGGGAGACACAACACATATTTCAAATTAGAATTTCAAGATATCACTTTTGAGCGGTTCAAGATGTGTGGCCAAACTTCCGGTCCCCTGCATGCACACTAATGGCTCCATTATTCACATCTATGATAGATTATAACCATGCTTTAAATATATAAGATAAGATACAATGATGTTAGATAGAGAGAGGTAGAACCTTAGAAGAAATCTTTGGCGGATCGGAGGGACCCTCAAGTCGGAATTCATGCATGACCCAATCGGTTTTCCGTCCCTTGGGAGCTCTCCCTTGGTAGAAAACGAGGGTTTTTCTCATCCCTACAAGGGTCCCTTTGCGGACGTCGATCACACGTCTATCCTTCCCGGTCGCCTTCCAGTACCCTGATAATGTCGCACGGTTCGTGCGCAGGCCAGTGGCATATTTCCGGTCACGGAGGCTGAAAAAATACCATTCCTTGCCTCCCACACACGCCATTTCTGGCCCACATGAGATTACATAAGTAACAAAGATGTAAAACTCAAGAGTGCATTCCATGAAGTGCAGATAGAGCTTAATTTCAAAATATTTAAGGCTAAAATGGTAATTTCACTTCTTCTTTTTTTTTTTTTTCCATTCTTTGAGCTAGGGTCAATGGAGGCATTACACTATTTAATTTATGCCGCTAAGTTGAATGGCATCCGAGGTATGCTATTTTGCAGCCTAACACCTATCTTCACGCGCGATGCACGTGAAACGTATGTGTAGGTGAGAATATAGGGCGTTCGTCAGGGCCAGGCCCTCAGTGCATCTATGCTATCGTAAATCTCAGGTTGGTTCCCTCATCAAACGGGCCATAACCAAACGCGGACACTGAACATGAGCCTTGTTGTTAGCCTTTTTCCAACCATCCGTTTCTTCCTATATATGTGCCCCAACAAATGAGTGCAATAGCTGTAGATTTTAAGCTAGGTAAAAAGCGACCAGAGTGCCCACCAATCGAACGGTCCGATCACTATCACATCGGCAACTTTAAGGCACATGTTGTGGGGTTTACATGTAGGGGCACGGGTGCAAATAAGGTGAAAACGACGGAGGAATCGAATGAAAGAATATTTTGCTAGAATAGGAAAAAAAAAAAAAAAAAAAGGGTTTTCTTTCACGTTGATGTCTAACCCACAAGCCAACACAACCCACAAGGTTGTTGCTATTGGATGAGCGGTCTACAACCGTATTAGCGTCACCATATGCCCCACCACAAGATGACTCCAGAATCAGTGTCTTTATCCGCCCCATGCTCAAATAATCCCAACTATGATATTTAACTCGTAATCAACACCAATAATTACTCACGTTACATGGTCTGCCACATGTAGGTATTGTGTCATTATCTGACACGTGCTGTGCTCTATCATTTGAGACGCCACATCATCTGCATCAGCCCATGTAATCTTTCTTCTTCTTCTCCTTCCTTTTTATTATTTCGACAACGTCAAGAGCAGAGGATCCGGATTCCAAGAGCAAATGTTCATTTAAAATTGTGTGATTAGAATCCGTGCAGGTATCTTAGGTTTGAGAAAATATACGATGATGTTCCAGTCGAGCGAGCTCCAGCTCCGGCTCAACTAACCAAAAAGTAGGGTGGGGCCCATCTATCAGTGATCCAAACCGTTTATGTGGATAAGAGATGCCCATACAATCTCTCTTCCATCCGGTGATCCTAACCGTCCGATATAGCCCGTGCAAAACTTAGACCATTTACTGTAATCATTCATTTCCTCTTGATGGTGAAGGATGGTCTGATGGCAAAGAAATCATAGTGGGCCCCATTCCATGATTTGCCTCACATAATCGACAAATTAGGTGACCCAAACAAGGGTCCCAGATTACCTACCACATGCAGAAATACCAAAGCAGTCAGTGCAGTGAGAAAATCAAGATGGAATCGCCGACCACGGGTGCCATTATGGCACACGTGTGGGAGCCATGTACCACAAAAAGCCTTACTTGGACGTCCGCTGTCCATAAATCCATGCATGTCCAATCATCTGGTGGGCCACACATGTAAGTTGGATACACTTTCTAATCGTCCATTTTCCTCCACCGCATGTGGCTCCTCTGATGGGTGGATTGGCTTGTTTGTGGCCAGAGGCCAGAGAATGTAAAGCGTGTATTGAAGTGACAACTACTATAAAATTGTACATTTTCAGCTTTACTTTCTACGGATTTTTGTAAGAAATGCTTAAGAAGAGAGAAAGAATGGAAACTACTGTTTCTAAACAAAAGTACCATTTTTCTCTGAGTAGTTTTCCCGTTGGTCGAAGGGAATTAACATTGAAACCCCCCGACTGATAGATACAACCCTTTTTCTTACTTATGGTAAGGCAATGGAAGATTTCAAGGCTGGTAAAGAAGAAGAAGAAGAAGAAGAAGAAGAAGAAGGAAAATAAATAAGAAAGCTGTCCAACTGAGAAGAGGAGAGAACGATATCATACTACTTCCTTTGGATTTTGTAATTGTCCCTTAACTTTTAGAGAATAATATTCTCCAAAAAGACGATAGTGATACAGACATGTACGAAGCTGATACTGAAACGTAGGTCTAGATGAAGAGAAATTGCACGGAGGCTTGCCACTTATGGCCCACTTCGTGATGATCCCGACCTTAAGGCACAGTAGTAGATGGGCCAGAAGTGAAAAATCTCACTCAATAGAGATCTCAAGTCCACAGACAGGGAAAAGCTAGAAAAAAAATGGTCCAAGAGCGCTGATCCACAAAGCTTTCCTCGGTATAGAAGGTGAGGATCTCTGGTCTTTGACATGTGGTCCATGTGAACGGTCTGGATTTCCTTAGCAATCCGCTTATATGGAACAAAATGAAGAGAAAAACAGGCAAAACTAGCAAAGTTCTTTTACGCAATAAATAAAAGCAAAAAGAAGAAGAAAAGAGAGAACCAAGACCATGGAAAAGACACCAAAAGTGAAGGAAAACTGTTATTTTTTTTTTTTTTCACTAAGAAATGAGTGTCTTTGAAAATATGAGCTTATTTCTAAACGAAATACAAAGGCTACTATACGTTGCGTACATATCAATTCAAGATCTTCTAAATCAAACATTCTGCATACTTAAAGAGTGTAATTTCATGTGGCTAGACACCCATCAAACAATTGAAAATGCTGAACAGAGAGAGAGAGAGAGAGAGAGAGAGAGAGAAGACTGACCAGGGAGGTCCCAGGGCTCGATCTTGTTTAGGTCGACCTCGACCATCATCGGATACTCATATGGACTCCAAGTGTTGTTGCCTGCCACCTTCTTGGCTAAGTAGTCGCATACGAGTTCTTCGTCTCTTGGGTGGAACCTGAAGCCCGGAGGCAATTTAGCCTCCATTGCACTTAGGAAGCTCATGAGAGAGAGAGAGAGAGAGAGAGAGAGAGAGGAACTACACCAAGTGAAGAAAAATCCGAAACCCAAATCAAGATGGATTGCACAAAATGTAGAAAACCCAAAACCCAAATCAAGATGGATTGCACAAAATGTAGCAAACCCAAAACCCAGATCAATATTTGTTTCTAATGGAATAGAAGAAGAAGAGGAGGGGGGGTTGCGAGAGAGGGGTGGAGAGAGAGAGAGAGAGAGAGAGAGAGAGAGAGAGAGAGAGAGAGATCAAAACCCAAAACGACCAAAGCCTCAAAGAAGATGGGCTGTCTGTGGATAAAAGAAGAACAAGAGAAACAAGAAATGAGAGAAGAAAGAGAAAAAATGGGAAGGATATCTAAGGCCGAAATGAAGTTCCATCAGGGACATGATATTGATGAGAGAAAGACAGCGAAACACAAGCAAATGGCATCTCTTAGAAGTTAGAAGGCTCTCAAACGGCTCTAAATAAAGCCCTAGTCAACTACTGTAGAGGGGAGAGAGAGAGAGAGAGGATGTGGACGTGCCATGCTGACGCGGCCAGGCAGCAGCCAACTCCCCCATCCATCGTCCATGCTGACGTGGATACTGGACCGTAGAGCTGCGCCGTTGCTTCCTCCCTTCCATCCATCGGTTGCAGATGAAAGTTGGCAGCGTTGCCGGCCGTATGGCAGGGCGAGGGGGGTTCACACACGGGAGCGAATTAGCTAACCGACGCTCCAGTGCCTGTCCTTCATTGCCCCCGCCTGTCACCTTTCGTGCTTTCTATCTCCGCCGGGGGTTTTGAAAGTGTACCGTGCCCGTACCACAGTACCCTTTTGTGGCTTTTTTTTTACCTTGGGATACCATCCTTAGATGGATCCGAACCGTTAATGTTCTCACAATATCATGTAGAAGTTATGATCTCATGATCATGCTTCATTGACCATCCTAACCTTTAAATCTTGGTTTTTTAAGATAAACCATTAGAAAGTCACCTTTCAATTTTCTGTCTTCATGCGCAATCACCCGTTTAACAAATGTTTCCTACCATGGCGCATTCCAGCATAGAATTCAGAACGTGTACGGTTCGGATCATAATTTATGATCCAAAAGGTTTTGAGAGCGTACCGTGCCCACCATAGCACAGTTGGCACATGGGTGTGGGTTTTCACCCTCGCATATTAGACCATAGTATCAACCATTCAGATTTTGAATTCTACCTTAGGGCCATTCTGCGAAACATTTGTTGAGAGGATTCTATGTTAGGGTCATCCTAAGAAACATTTGTTGTGCGGATGACGGTAAATGAAGATGATCGGGTACAATTAAGACCGAAAGCTTGAACGGCTCACATTCGGATCTAAGTGTCAAATGTTCAAATCATCAATGAATATGATTATAAGTTCATAGCTTATATAAGGCTGAATCGACAACATGAACATTTCATATAATCACATGATGCAAACCGATGGCAACCCATGTTGAGCCTAGAATAGAATTGTGTATATTTATCCTTAATTTTATAATATAGTTACATGATACAATATGTTTAAAGTACTAAGTTAAGTATGTTTTTATAATTATAGGGATTTGAGAGAGTGTAAAAATTGGAGCTTAATTGCAACTAATTGAACATGATTAAAAGTCAAGCACTAGTAAGCTAAAGTAGAGAAGAAATAAGAAAAATGAAGAAAGAAAGAAAAGATTGAAAATCTAAAAGAAATTGCAATTTGCGACGGGTCGCCAGTCACTTGAGACCGATCGTTAGATGCCATAGACCGATTGCAAATACCCTGCGACCGGCAGAATTTTCCTATTTTAGACTAAATCTTGTTGGACTAAAAAGTGTTGTTGCGATCGGTTGACACCCCTATGCGACCGATCTCCCAAGGAAGATGAATTTTATATTTCAGTTATGTTCGGTAGTCAGAGTAGCTACGACCGATCGTGGGCCCTATGCGACCAGTCACTAATCGACGTAAGTACATAAATTCTTACGTAGAGAGAGAGAGAGAGAGAGAGAGAGAGGCGGTGGCAGATTTTTCTATATAAAGGAGTGTCTCCTAGTCTTCTAAGATCATCTAGGATGTGAAGGAGTGAAGAGAAGCGACGGAAGAGGATTTCTACTTGGGATTTTTTTACTTTCTTATAGTTTTTAGTTTGTTTTTCATGTTTTAAAGATTTTTTAGTTCAAGGATGTTATAGATAAACTAAATCTTCTTAGTCGGGAAGCTTGTAGTTCATTTTTTATGTTTTGATTCAACCTATATTCGTTTTTAAGCTTTCATGTTGAACTTGGATTGATTTGAATTTGAATAAAGTTCTAGTTCTACTTTGATTTTTTTAATGA
The DNA here is from genome assembly GCA_003013855.2 of Liriodendron chinense. Taxonomy (NCBI): domain Eukaryota; kingdom Viridiplantae; phylum Streptophyta; class Magnoliopsida; order Magnoliales; family Magnoliaceae; genus Liriodendron; species Liriodendron chinense. The sequence goes on from ML058378.1 coordinate 1,848,968, forward strand.
CTCCGAGCTTGATACTTAGGAAAGCTAAAGCTAGTTATTTACGTGTTTTGCAAGTATTATACTTATGAAAGCTAAAGCTAGTTACTTACGAGTTAAATATACTGAGCATTTGCTTTGATTTGAGAATGAAGGATCATTCGTGAGAGATTTGATAGACGACCATTTACAAAAAAAAAATTTAGAATGATGCCATGAATGATGTAGAATGGTTGGATTTCATAAAACTCATTTTTTTCGATGATTACGATAATGCCCTCAGATCCCTAATTCGTGATTTCCAATCAGTTGAATAAGTATTTCTTGAATCTGTTCGAAAAATAAGTGTAATTTTAGGTATATAACAATACCGTGTAGATAGATTTTCAAGTACGCCCCATGATCATGGAGATCTTAACTTAGGAGCATCCATAGTCGTTGATCAAGGAATGTAGTCGGGAAAGTAACCATACCAAATTGATTATCTTAGTAATAAATTCTTAACCTATGATTTGAGTGCTTATCTGAGGTGTATAAATATGGAATATTGAGTGCCTAAAATGTGAATGACTCACACTAACCTAAACCCTTGATTTTTAGATCACATGGTTTCCATGATCCATTTGAGTTGAAATTTTATTCCATTACTATTCATCATAAATTAATCATACAGGTCGAATGTCAGCCGCTTAAATCATAGTAGAAGTGACCCAATTGTCAAATCAGCCCCTTAACCCTTGATTTTAGTGTCCATCCAGTGAGGAAAGTGGATGGGTAGTTGTAGTCGAATATTCTCCTTCATGTGAGTGACTTGAATAATCTTTATCATGGACCAATAATGTAATTTGAGTGCCCCACCCTGATAAGCCCTTTTCTTATTTGCCAAGTTTCTCATTTTAGGAAATAACCGAGTTATTAACTCTTCATAAATCTGCACCTTTCAATTAAATCTGTACCTTTCAATTAACCCACTTCCTACCATCAATCGCATCTCAAATTTAGACCATACCTTGGCCTCATATGACTATGACAATGTACAAAATTTGGACCCCGATCTAGGATCCTACACCGTCTAACCCTGGAGCCACTCCCTTCTTTTATCCGCTAAAGGTGGAATTTCAGATCTAAGCATTTTCTACCATCGATCAAGCATCAAATTTTACCCAATCATTTGTCTATCATGAGTATACATTTTTCTTAGTTTTGGACCTTAATAATCAAGCATGGACCGTTAATTGAGATCCAGTCCATTTTGGCACCCATCGAGCCATTTTTCATGATCGACTAATCTAGATTATGGATCACCAAGAAAATTATATATCCCAACTTTACTCTTCGTGCCCAACATCTTGAATGGATTAGAAGTTGATAAAGATCACCATACAACCCACTTTTTGATGAATTCTAATGAGATTAGGATGTGTGTACGCCCACCCACCTATATAGTAAAGTGCACACATCCCCTATGAGAGTACGTCGGTAGTCTAACACGACACCTACGTATGTGCGGAAGCTTAAAGAGCAACTAGAATTATGGCTAAACCTATAGGAGGGGGTGATTAGGACCTTTTAGAAATTCTTTTCGCCTACTTTCACAATTCAACAAATTAAACTAAGTAAGCAAGATCACTTCGACTTTCAAGCCTAAGTGGGTCCAATCACAAGACTAGCATATGGTTAAGCAATAAGCAATCCTAGTCTAAAGCATGCATAGGTAATCAAAAGATTTAACTAATCAAGCTCCTAACCTATGCAACTTACGTAGACTTATGAGAATGGATCAATTAGCTTAAGTCTACATAACTAGTGAAAGTACATCTTGTGTGTGGATGTGCCTAATTAGTGCCTAGCATACATTCCTATCAAGCATTCATAATTAAACAATTAAACATCCAAAGCTAAGATATCAATGTGCTCAATACTAGCATCATGTCTACCTAAAAAAAAGGGGGAATCTATATTGCCTCATGTTGAACTATAAGTAAAATGATTAGTTGAGGTCAACAATAACTAAGGTAGGAACTATTGTCATATTCCCTACCGATCATTGCTCTCCAACTTGGAATGAACCTAAGGGAGAAAAATCTAGGATAAATGAATTCCCTCCCAGCAAGCATGTTGGGTCCTATTAATCATACCCAAGATGGTTGTGATCTAGGTTAGGTGACCTTAGGAGACCATATTGAGCTCAAATAAATATATGATGATCAAGCCTCATTTTGAGTAAATAGATAAACTTGAGGAATTTAGCCTCTTTGGAAATAGGAAAATCTGAGGATTTCAGCCTCATCTCTATGTGTATGGGCAAATCAGAGGATTCAAGCCTCATAAGCCCAAATTTGATAGTTTAGCCTTGCTTTCGTCTTGCATATTTGCTTTCTAGACTATCTCCATGTTCAGATTAGCTATTTTTGCTGAATTTTATGCTTCATTGTATGCTAATCTTTGCTTAGTATTGGTCTTGATATACCAATAGGGGAGGTTGGTTGATTGGGCTATAAGCCCTTGTACTTTTATTGCAAATGTATATCCTTGACCAATTACGCATGATTAACTATGCTTAGATAGTTACATTTTCTTGATTAATCATGTTCCTTAGCATGCTCCATGTTTTTATGTTCATGCACCATTTACTCTCCTTGTTAGCATGTGCTTATAGTTATAACTGCGACATACTATCTACTCTTACATTAACCTTATTGATATATCATTAAGGGGAGATAATAGTTTGTTAATTGCTAACAAAAAAGGGGGAGAAAGCTCAAATCCCACCAAAACTAGTTTGCTATGTTTTGTGATGCAGGGATTGACAGGTTATGGGGGAGCAAAATGAAGAGGAGCAGCTTAGATTAGGCATGTCAAGAGTCCTGTAATTTAATGCTTTATCAATGTAATATATTGAACATGTATTCTGTTTTGGTAGGTTAGGTTTTTGTAAGTAATTGACAAAGGGGGAGATTGTTAGTGCACTTTTTTGTGGCATACTAGTGTACCTTGTTTGTCAATCACTTACGTCAGTGAGTCTAGTGTCAGTTGAGCCTAATGAAGACGAAGACCGAAGACTCAAGTGGCCCTGCTGCATCAAGGAAGAAGATACAGGTAAAAGTGATGCCTTGATGTGCCTTAACCTTGACCAAAACCCAACCCTTTAACCTCGTTGATGACCTTAACCATCTTAGGAACACCTTCAGTCATCTTAGATTGGCCCTAGATGTCCCAAAAGAGCACCCAAACCTTGGCCTAAGTGAGAGGGTTGAGAAAGAGATGGGTCAGCTAAACATCAGGCTGAACCCAGGGCTAACCGACCGGTCGGACAGTCCCAGTCCAGTCACAGCAAGCTCAGGCCATTGGGGCCGACCGGTCTGGCAGACCCCCCTTGCAGACAGCAATGCTCTGTCTCTTTTTGGCAGTTGGCCGACCGGTCGGGACCAGTCAGGACAGGTCGGCAACTAGCCGTTTTGCCCATTTTCTGATCGTTGGAGCCCATTTTCTTTATATATGGAGCTCAGTTTTTGGGCATAAGTGAGAGGGTTTTGAGAGCCTATTGCCCACACCTTTTGTACATCTTTTGGGGCCTCAAAGAGGAGGAGTTTCAAGTCATATCCCTTGTGTTTAATCACAAGTGAGGGCATTCAAATGCAAACCAAGAGATGACTTGATTCCTCTCTCAATTCTACAGGTAAGACACTGTACCATATAGGCATATCTCTTGTTCAAGACCTCTAGAAGACCCTCTAGGTGAATCTCCTAGTTAGAACAAGCTACATATCCCATGTAGGAGATTCAACCATCCTCTTATCACCTTGGGCATCTCAAAGGCATCACATGCAAGGTGTTTGATCGAGTGTAGCTGAGGCATTGGCGACGCAACGGCGACACGATCGAGGGAGCAAGGGAAGCTGATTGAAGCACGGGAGAGCTGAGATCAAGCAACCCGAACTAGCGCTGAACAAGGGGCTCATCCGATAAGTAAGGTTGTCATTTTTGAGAGTCCATCTAGAGTTTGTTTGTCAAACTCGATCTAGGGACGTTAGCCGTTCCTTGGCCCATTAGCCGGGCCTAAACAAAGTCTCCAAGGGGGAGCCTCCAACACGGGAGTGAAAGTGCGTCGGGTTGAGAGTTAGCCTATGTCCAAAACTCCGGTTATGGTTGAGAGGTGAACCGGTAAAACTTCCTGTGTAAAGGTTGAGAGGTGAACCTCATTTAAAACCTCCGATAGTGAATGTCGGTGTGCTCAAAGGAGTTGAGTATTTAAATCACGAGTGGAGTAGACCCAAAGTCGAACCATTATACATGCTTGTGTTTGTGATTGTATTGAGTACATTGATATCTTAGCTTTGGATGTTTAATTGTTTAATTATGAATGCTTGATAGGAATTTATGCTAGGCACTAATTAGGCACATCCACACAAGCATGTATAGTGGTTCGACTTTGGGTCTACTCCACTCCCGGTTCAAGTACTCAACTCCTTTAAGCACACCGGCATTCACTATCAGAGGTTTTAAATGAGGTTCACCTCTCAACCTTTACACGGAAGTTTTACCGGTTCACCTCTCAACCATAACCGGAGTTTTGGATAAAGGGCTAACTCTCAACCCGAACGGAGTTTTGGACATAGGTTAACTCTTAACCCGACGCACGTTCACTCTTGTGTCGGAGGCTCCCCCTTGGAGACTTTGTTTAGTCCCAGCTAATGGGCCAAGGAACGGCTAACGTCCCTAGATTGAGTTTGACAAACAAACTTGTTAGAACTAGAAAATGTATCACGAGGGACATTTCCGTGATTATGGGGTTTTGTGTTGCTCTAGGGGTTTTGAGTAATGGAAAAATTCATAGACAATCATAAGCATTCACAAGTATACACAAGAAGAGATATCGCAAGGTGAATTTTATTCTAGAGATCCTGAGATCTTGTACATTCCAGGCCGTGATCTGGCACGAGCCCTTAATTACATCGAATGATCGATGACCCTTGATTAAAAGGCAAAAGACTAGTCAGCAGGGACTATAGTCTTAGAGTTTGTGGTCGTAGAGACCTGTATTTGTTTTGTTATGAACTGAACCACCTTTGTATTAGTCAGATGTCTATGTCCTATGTTTTGGCTGGAGATCCGGGCTGAGACTATCAGGGTTTATGACTGAGAATGACGACTATGGGCCCGCTCCTGTCAATGTATGGACAGGAGACCTCGGGAAGTCCATTCTACAGTTGTGTGTACCTGCTTAGCCCAATCGACGGATGCTGTTTGAATGGGTAGGGCATCGACTGTTGTGTTGTGGCAGTTCATAACAATTGCTTCGTAGAGAATTGAAACTCTTTTAATATGGTTTATTGTGATAACCATAGTCCCGTTTGCCTAGCTTTCAACCCGAATCAGGTCACATCTTTACAATAGGTATAAATAATGACATATTTGCATAGTTCTGGATGCTGGCGGCGTCTTTTCGAGAAGTCATTTCGTTCATCGTGTCGAATCAGGTCGAACCTCGAAGATGCACAATTCTGCTCATTTAGAGATCCTGGAACGTTCATTTGACCATTCCGTCGCGTCCGGAACGCTCGAAATACCCAAAATAGGCTTAAGCAGCACTTGAAAACACTTGAAATTAAGTGCGGTGCACCCATGAACATGTTATGGAATTGGCTGATTTTTTGGGTGCGTGAGACTTAATTTATGGGTGCGTTGGCTCCAACGCACCTTTAAATTAAGTGCCTGATTTTTGTTAAATTTACGGATGCGTGGGGCAATTTTCGGGTGCGTTGGGGTCCAATGCACCCTGAAAATATAAGTACAAATTATGTTGAATTTTCGGGTGCGTCGAGCTAATTTCGGGTGCGTGGGAGTCCAATCCACCCTGAAAATATAAGTACGAATTGTGTTGAATTTTTGGGTGCGTCGAGCAATTTTCGGGTGTGTGGGAGTCCAATGCACCCTGAAAATATAAGTACGAATTGTGTTGAATTTTCGGGTGCGTCGAGCTATTTTCGGGTGCGCGCCCACACTTATGAATTTTTATAATCCGGACCTAGCGGCGGTATTGGTCGGAGTGATCTTCCGGGAATGACAACGGTGATCAGAAAGGGATTCCGGTGACCAGGGAAGTTTTCCGGCGGTCGGAAAGGGATTTCGGCGAGGGTTTCCGGCGGTAAATCCCCAAAATCTCAAGGGATAATGGTTCTCTCTCTCTCTCTCTTAATCTGTTCAAAATCTGTACAAATGAACAGTGGGAGGGGTATTTATACCCAAAAATACCGGACAACGACCAATGAGGGGCTGCCACGTATGGCACATCCCATAAAGTCTTTGACGCACCCCCAAATAGGCGCGTGGGAGCTCCGAAGCACCCAAAATGATATTTTGAAAAGTGATGATTTTATGGGTGCGTCGAGCTATTTTTTGGGTGCGTTGGAGTCCAATGCATCCAAAAAATACCATGCTGGTTCTTGGTGATTTTATGGGTGCGTCGAAGGTATTTTATGGACGCGTTGATGATTTTGGATGCGTCAAGGTCCAATGCACCCTGTAATTGCAGTTTCGTATTTTCTGAATTTATGGACATGTTGAAGGTATTTTTCGGATGCGTCAAGCTATTTTCAGGTGCGTTAGAGTCAAAATACATCCCAAAATGCTTTTTGAATTTTCATGAATTTAAGGGTGCGTTGGACTGAATAAATGGGTGCGCTTGACGTACTCGTGTTTTGCAAAATTGGGTTTTGCGAAACGGAGGGCTTGCGAGGCCCGTTTCTTGGCGAATCGTCATGCACTGCTTATCATAATTCATAAAGAAGGTATCTGCCTGATTCTGGATGGTTTTGATCACGGTGATTCATGGGGCCCACCAGAGAAAATGGCTAAGTACTGGATCCTTTGCAAATCTGGATATTTGGGTGCGTCGGATGGTATTTTATGGGATTTCCTCGAAGCACGTGCCCAGTTGATTTGTTTTAGAGGGTACTGGCTTTTGAGACCCCAACAGATGCCCCTCCGGTGCGTTGCGATGGACCTACGATCGTTCAACGCAACGCATCGGATTCCCGGGTTCACACTATAAATAGCGAAGATAGTCTGATTTTCTTTCATTCCTTGCTTTTTACTGTGCCTTCGCTCTGCATTTGACGCACCCAAATATTCTCCAGCGCACCCTTTTATTGTCGCCAGTGCACCCAAAAAAGGTCGAGCGCACCCTTATATTTCAGATATTTGGATTTTTGGGGTGCGTCAAGCGTGACGCACCCAAATAATGACTTGGTGGAATTCTCGATTTTAAGGGTGCGTTGCGCTCAACGCACCCAAGTATTCGAACTTGGTAGAATTTCAGGATTTTTAAGGGTGCGTTGCGCTCAACGCACCCCTCGTCACAAGTTAGGGAAAGCTCTTCGATTTTAAGGGTGCGCCACACTTGACGCACCCAAATATTGTACTTGGGGAAAATGACCGAATTTCGGGGTGCGTCGTGCATGACGCACCCATGTATTGGACTTAGCCGATTTTGGTATTTTCAGGGTGCGTTGGGGACGACACACCCAAATATTCAATTTTGTCATCTTTATCATTTTTGGGGTGCGTTGAGCCCGATGCACCCAAATATGCAACTTTGTATCTTTTGCAGAATTCGGATCATTTTTAGGGGTGCGTGAAGTCTTGACACAGCCAGTTTCCAGTACTTGGAATCTTCTTGTTTCTGAGGGCTCTTTCATGTGTAAATTTGGCCCAACACTGCCCATCATACCCTCATTTTGGGTGGGCAAAGCTATTCCTGTGGTGACAGGGATCGTTACTTTAAAGGATATGGGTTCCCGCACTTCCATCTTAAATTCTCATGTGCATTCATTGCTATCCGAAAGCTGCGTCGGGTCTCATATACTTTAAATTTTGGGCTATGCCTGGCCAAAAATGGCATTTCTAGGAATTATAACAATTAATTTAGATAGAGTTTAGACGTAGCTGAGCATGCCTCCGTTGTCCTTGGATCTGATGCAAATAATCTTCATATGCTTCCTTTCTTTACTCCTTTTTATCGAATTGCCACGGTTCTTAAATCGGGTTGTTAGTCTTGTTTTTTCCAGCAAACAATGGTTGAAACTCGTGCCTCCTTACGCGTGGCTCATGATCGCTTGCAATGGCTCTCTGACTCCCTAAACCGTCTGGAAGCTTGGTCATCCCTCCATGTTCGATATGATGAGGTGTCTGAGGCTTTATCTAGACTTGGTGCGGATTCTCGTCCCATACTACAGGCTATCTGGAATGTTTCACTTATGGCCTCCATTTTTTATGAGCACAGAGAAGCCATACTTGATTTCATTGGCGACTCCTCATTTTCAGAAGAGCTGGCGCTCCTTGAGGCGGCGGAGCCTCCCTTGGCTGATTCTTTCCTGGCCTTATTGAGCCGGCTTAACTCCTTAAAGAGGGAGAAAAGGGAGAAGAGACAATTCCTGGCTTGGGCTGTCCCACTGGCGGAGGCCGAGTTTCCAGATCATCGCGCCAGCATCTGGAGAATGATCAGAGAGGCCTTGAGGGAATATGACAATCTTGCGGTCGATATCTCCATCGTGAGGAACTGGACCAATGCTGAACACGTGAACTTCGACTTTGTGCAGCAGTGCATCTCCTACCTGATGGACCTGATTTCTAAGGAAGCACGGGTCCAGGCGAAGGTGGACGAGTTGAAGGCCCAGATTCTTCCGCTACTGCAAGATTAAGATCCCTTTCTGTCCATGGGGAGGGGGGCCCCGCAATTTTGTGTTATCTTATGACAAACCCTAACTTTAACATTTAAACAATTGATATGACAGCCCAAATATTCCGGGCCTGTCTCAGTTAATGAATGATGATTATGTTGTTTTTCTCTTTCTTTTATCCGTTCTTGTTTGTACGTAATGATGATGTCGTGGTTATGAATGCTGTCGTGCTATTTCCTTTTTTTGCCAGTTCGAATGCATTTTACCATGACCTTGATTCATTTATTGGTGTTCGTGCCTCCTTTACCTTGCATTCTCTTGAACTTTGAGAATGTTGATTTCTTTTGTGCACATTTTCTCTTGCTTTGAGCTACATCTAAGCTTTCCATGTGCCGTCACAGATTGTGATGACTAGCGACCCCTTTGAGGCTGGTCCTTCGGGTCCTCCATTGACTCCTTCAAAGCACAAACGGGCGGCTTTGAGGAACGTCATTCGCCCGTCTGATCAGAATCCTCAATGGTTTCTGCCCCCAAAAACTTCTACTTCTATGAACGTATACTGACGTTGCCCAAGGACATGCAAAAGAAGATTCTTTGTGATCGGGTTGTACCACCTCCTCCAGACAGGGGTACACAGGAACAGTGGGACACCTGGTTTGCTCCTTTGCGGGGTTTTCGAAGTGACAGGGACAACAGGTTCCAAAGAGGGCGAGGCGAGTCCGTTGGCCCCCGCCCAATCTGCTAGACGTGGTTGCCCGAAGAGGGCCGACAAGGGCGCGAAACAGGTATACCTGGAGAAGCAGACCAGGTCCAAGTCCGACAAAATGAAGATCGTTTGGTCAACCGTAAAGCTAGTCACTTCTCCTCTTGCTATTCGGAACCCTTATACGCGAGGGTACATTAGGTCTACTAGAAGTTTCCAGCGGCATCGCTCTCTTCCCAGTATCGAGCCTGCAGATGTGTGCCGTGCAAATTCATTTTTTAGCGTGGAGACGTGGACATCTACTCCTGGGCCTTTTCTCAACTGTTCCCTATTTGAGAATGGCAGGCGTCAAGCTGTCTTGGACCCAAAGATTATGATCTTTTTAGAGCCGAATCAGGACCCCCATCGGCCTTTCCCAACACATTATTTGAGACCATCCGGCAAAGGTTTCATCACTTGGGAGATACAGAAATCTGGTTATCGGGAGCATTCCGGACCTGAGGTCATTTGATCGCTCATCCCGGGTATGAAGCATGGGCGAACCGAATTTTGGAACGCCATAGGGAGACCTTGAAAGCGGTAGACCTCTTTAAGGCTATTGCGGTGACCTCGAGTTACTTTTGCCGGGAACCGTGGGTTTACAAGGGTTTCTGAACCACTGGTGCTCTATCACCAACACCTTTCATTTGCCGTATGGAGAGATGAGCATCTCGCTATGGGACTTGAACCGCATCGCTGGTCTCCCAATTCGCTGGAGGATATACGATGAGTGGGTTTCGAGTGATGAGGAGCTGTCTCAGAAGAAAAAGGGGGTGAGCGAAGGCTTCTTCTCCCCGGCTTGTTACGAGTTATTTGCAGAGCTTCAGCAATTCTTGGCTTTCAAGGATAAACTTCCCTTCGAAGACTGGTTGGTTTATTTCAGCCACAGCTTAGAGTAAGGACTTAACTGCGGGTTGTATATCATTATTTCGTTCCGTCTTTCTCCCTTCCATTAATGCTTTTTTTTTCTTCATTTCAGTTTGGACTATGCGGCTTATGACGAAGATCGCAGGGATAAAGCCTTTTTAGAGAATCGAATGAAGGAAAACTTCCCCCGTCCAAACAAGTTATCTCCGACCTGTGAGCTCGCCGGCTTCTTGGCATACTGGTTGAGTTGCATGGTCTTGCCGAGCTCAAAACAGGCCGACAGTGTGAGGGTGTCTTGTTTTGCTGTCGTAGGGGCCTTGGCTAATGGCCACCGTTACGCAATAGCCCCCGCCGTATTATGTTCTCTTTACCGGGCTTTCGGTTATGTTATCAGCAACAAGGACCGGGCTGCCTTCGGCATGAATTCGGCTTACTGCGGATGGTATTTCCTGTCCGGATGGCTCGGAGTGTATTTCCCTTGGGTATATGGTATCGAGTCCGGGGATTATATTCAGCGAGGGGTGGTCCCGTTGTACTTTTTCCAGAAGCGAAAGATGGTAGGGCAAAACTTGAACACCGTCAAGGAGAGGATTGCTAAATACGACGATGTCCACTTTTTTCACTTCTCGGGCACCCGGAGCAAAGATTCTATATTGTGCACAGACGATGACAGTATAGATCATAATGAACGCTTATTCCTGATAGCCATCCGCCCGTTCTCGCTTCCTTTACGTGAGGGGTTAGCGTTCTGGAGAGAGCCGTACTACCCCAACCATTTCGCTTGTCAATTTGGATATGATCAAGGAGTACCCGCCACATTGGAGCCGGTGACTCGTGAGCAACGAGCGTATGGCATCGGACCTATCCATTGGAAATGGATGTGGCGGCAACTTCTGCTAACTGGGACCGGTTGCTCTTTTGCCATACCTGGTACGAGGAGTGTCACTGGCGCATCTTTCGGGTGGATGAGATGGTGGGCTCACCAGTATACATTGATCCGAAATGATCATCATGTTACTGATCCCGTCTTTGTTAAGCCTCCAATTGTTAGTCCAGCTCCTGCCGATGGACTAGGGTACGTGGCGGAGCATCTTCATCAGCCTTCCGTACTGGGTACTCAGAGGCTAATGACTTCGATGAATGTGATAATTGATCACGAGAAGCCCGAGCATACCCTGGAAGGTTGGGTTGCGCACGGGGAAAGGAGTATCGTGCAGGAGGGGCCAGAGTTTCCATCTCTTGGGCCTATTGATGAGGTGCATCAAGGTGGTGATGCTTCTAGGGGTAACCACGATCAAAATGATGGGGACGGTGATGATGACAATGGCAGTGAGGGTGGTGATGATGGCGATGCTGGTGGTGGAAACGACGACGATGATAGTGGTGATGACGGCGGTGCTGACGGTGGAAGCGACGGCGATGATGGTGGTGATGATGAGATGCCACTTGAGCGGACTGGTCCTCGGGTGAAGACTGCTCATCGTACTTCGGTAGTTGATGGAGGGAAGAACATTGCCGAGATGCGTAAGAGGTATGATGAAGAGAGATTACAGAAATGAATTTCTGAGGCTGTTGGTGGCACTTCGATTGGTGACGTGGGTGCAGTCAGGGAAGAGGGCCGGGTGAGATGAGCCTTCAGGAGAATTTGAGCGAGGGTCGTCACACTGGAGAAGGCAATGATGATGAACCAGTATATGACAAACTTGTCCTTGAAGCAGATGTTGAAGCAATTTTCATGGACTTGGATGATGAGGCGCCTGCTGATACTGCCCTTATCTCCGATATCCCCATGGCTAAAGCTGCAGAGGACCAGGGTCTTGTTCATGAAACGATGACCACTGCCGCTGTGGAGGTTATGCCTCCCCCGTCCCTTTCCCGTGTTGAAGATATTGGGGTCAGGGATGTTGATTTAGCTTCTCGGAGCATTCCGATTTTCGTCGCTGCATCGAGTGTACCTGAACTTTCCTTGGAAGCATCTCCGACTGTCGAACGTTCATCAGCTGAGCCTATTATGGAAGCTTGTTCCTGCCATTAGACCATCATTAGCTGAGCCTATTGGGGAGGTTTCCCATGGGGTTGAAGTTTTTGATATAGGAACAAGTGCATCGGAACGTGCCACGAAAACTCTTCCTACCATTGTACCATCGTCAGTTGAACCCGTTGCGGAACCCCTTCCGGTTACCATGCCAGCATCTGACACCAGCGTTCCTGAGGTCGTAGTGCTATCCTCTCCGGAGCTACCTGAGCTGTCGACCGAGGGGACTGCTAAACCTGCCCCAGCCTTGCCTATGCCTACTGCCTCGACTAACGCGCCTGCTGTTGACATTCTTGAAGCCACTGGTATATTACTTGTCTTCACCGTTTCGACTATCTTTTTCCTTACTGAGGCCTCTTTATACTGACTTTACCATTTCTTTTATCAGTGATTGCTCCTGTTCATGCTTTAGTCCCTGTCGCCTTGCCCGAGGCATTCATTTCTTCTCTTCGAGGGTTGTCAAAGTTGAAGGCGGACCTTTTGAAGAGTCTTCTAATGAACATTGCCGCCTCTCTGAAGAATATGGATGAATGGTCCATTTTGGATGAAGGGCTGCAGGCGCTTGAATGCAATGCTGCATGGCTCAGGATTGACGTCTCTTTAATGATCAACCATGTAGTCCTGTTCAGGGAAGGCATGGCACAACTCAGCGAGGCGAGACACTTCAGAGTCGATCCTTCTATTGAGGAGAGGCGTGGTCATTTGCAGTCCCTCCTGCCAAAGCTTGAGTTGTGCGAGGCAGATATAACTGCGATGAGGCGCGACTGGCAAGATGCTACCGTCGGGCATCAGGGAGCCGCAGATCGGCTGGCGGAGATAGATAATGAGATAAGCACGGCTGCAAGCCGAACGCTCCGTTGTTCACCTCGATCTCTCAAAATTTGGCAATCAGAAGGCTCGTTTGCAATTATCTGTCGAAAAGCGCTAGGCCGAACGTAACACTATACGAAATTAGGTCGCAGAACTGAGAGAGTTCCTTCAAAGCGTCCCCGATCCTGCACAAGTCTTAGCCGCGGCGGAGGCAACACAAAGGGCAACCCAGGAGTCTGCAATTCATTTGCTAGAGCAATGCTTAAGAAATTTGAACGGTTAAGCTTTGTAATTGTTTCATTCCGTAATTTTGTGGAGATATGTTGTGACAGTAATGTTGTAATGATATGTATACTATTCATGTGATCATACTATGTGTTTTATCTACTTGATACTTTTTTTTTATTTGAGTTTGGATTCGAATATAACGTAGATTATTTTGGAAGAAATGTCCCCCTGTCAGGACTCAAACCTATATTTATGCGGAATGGGTGTGCCCGAGCCTTGATCTTAAGGTCCATCTTTTCATTCTGAATCTTGACAACCTCGGATCGGGCGAGGTGGCGACGCCTGATACATCTCGGGTTTCAATGACTTTCCTGATGCCTGTGCAAACACATGGAATAAATGATTAGTATCTATAATTGTAAGCATTAGTTACCGCATGGTGCTATTTCTTTTGATGTTTGCCTATTACATTTTCCCTCTAGCGGGGCGTTTACAAATCACAGTGGTATTCTCTGTCAAGTGTAATATCTTTTCAAGAATCGACCATTCACCAACGAGCTGATGCCTTGCCCCTTGCAATCGATCACTCGATAAGCTCCATTGGAGTATACTTCATCGACAATGCATACTGGATCCCACTTCGGGTCGAATTTACTTTTCGGGCCTTGAGCTAGCACCGGGTGTTTCATCATTAGCACCAAGTCGCCTCTTTTAAACGACCTACCGCGAACTCGTTTGTCGTATGAGGCTGAGATCTGTTTCTGATACATTTCGAGCCTTTGCTGAGTGACCAATGTCTTTTCATCTAGATCATCTAGTTCGGTCATTCTGATCTCGGCATTGCGCTCGGTTGTGAGGGAGTGTCAAAGTGCGACCCGTAATGATTCAACCTGTATCTATATCGGGACCACCACCTCCGTGCCGTACACCAACGAGTAAGGTGTAGCTCGCGTGGCTGTGCGGTGCGTGGTTCGATATGCCCATAATGCTTCGGGCAGACGCTTGTCCCAATCTTTCTTACTCTCTACTACTTTCTTCTTTAAAATCTTCACAATAGTCTTGTTAAAAGCTTCAGCCAGTCCATTTGCAAGAGGATAGTAAGGTGTTGAATAACAATGCTTGATCTTGAACTTTGTGCATAACTTGTCAATGGTAGCGTTCTTGAAGGGTGTTCCGTTGTCGGTGGTGATTTTCTCGGGAATACCATGTCGGTATAGTATGGTGTTGCGGATGAAACTTTCGACATGTTTTGCCTTCACGCTCCTAAGCGCGACTGCTTTGGCCCACTTCAAAAAGTAATCCGTCACGGCTAAAGATGTATTGGTGCCCCTGGGAAGAGGGCGGGCTGATCGGTCCAATCACGTCCATGCCCCAGGCTGCAAAAGGCCAGGATATCACTGATTGATGCAACTCTTCTGGTGGCGAGTGTATAATATCTGCATGGATTTGGCACTGATGACATTTCTTGACAAATTCTATCGCATCTTTTGCCATCGTGGGCCAATAATATCTCATGTGTCGGACACGGTGATGTAGGTTCCTGCCCCCTTGGTGGGCGCCGCATTCTCCTCCATGGGCTTCTTTTAATGTAGCATATGCTTCATTCTGGTCCAAGCAGCGCAACAATACTCCCTCATACGAGCGTTTTTAAAGGACGTCGTTCTGTAGTATAAATGACCCAGCACGTCTCCTAACCTGCGTGCGCATCTTGGGCTCTTTTGGTAAGAATCTATACTTCAAGTATTCGACGAACGGCCTTTTCCAGTCATTATCTTCTATGATTTCGAAGCAACAGATCGGGTTTATGCTTGCTCCGCCACCACGCAATATGGCTGTCAGTAGGATTCTCCTTTCTTCGATTGTTACTTGGAGTGGGCTGCCTCCAGGATTAGCCAAAGCAGCTGCCAGGCTGGCCAATGCGTCGGCCTGTACATTCTCCTGCCTTGGTATATGTGAAATGTTGTTGTTATGAAACTGGTCGAATAGTGATTGCGCTAGTTGGCAAAAAGGTGACAACTCAAGTTTGCGGACCTCATATTCTGTCGTCAACTGTCCGATGACTAGCCTGGAGTCACCATAGATCTGTATTGCCTTGATTCGCATCTGTTAGAACTTGAAAAATAAACTCCAAAAGGGGGGCATTTTTCTTGAAATGCGGTGTTTTGTTGCTCTGGGGTTCTGAATAATGGAAACATCATAGACAATCACAAGCATTCATAAAAGTACACAAGGAGAGATATCGCAAGGCGAATTTTATTCCAAAGATCCTAAGATCTTGTACATTCCAGGCCGTGATCTGGCACGAGCCCTTAATTACATCGAATGATCAATGACCCTTGATTAAAAGGCAAAAGACTAGTCAGCAGGGACTATGGTCTGAGAGTTTGTGGTCATAGAGATCTGTATTTGTTTTGTTATGGACCGAACCATCTTTGTATTAGTCAGATGTCTATGTCCCATGTTTTGGCAGGAGATCCGGGCTGAGACTATCAGGGTTTATGACTGAGAAGGACGACTCTGGGCCTACGCCTGTCAATGTATGGATAGGTGACCTCGGGAAGTCCACTCTGCAGTTGTGTATACCAGCGTAGCGCAACCGACGGATGTCGTTTTTAATGAGTAGGGCATCGACTGTTGTGTTGTGGCAGTTCATAACAATTGTTTTGTAGTGAATTGAAACTCTTTGGTATGGTTTATCGTGATAACCATAGTCCCGTTTGTCTAGCTTTCGACTCAAATCGGATCACATCTTTACAGTAAATATAAATGATGACATGTTTGCATAGTTCTGGATGCTGGTGGCATCTCTTTTGAGAAGTCGTTTCGTTCATCGTGTCAAATCAGATTAAACTTTGAAGATGCATAATTCTGCTCATTTAGAGATCCTGAAACGTCCATTTGACCATTCCATTGCGTCTGGAACGCTCGAAATACCCAAAATAGGCTCAAGTGGCACTTGAAAACACTTAAAATTGAGTCCGGTGCACCCATGAACATGTTCTGGAATTTGCTGATTTTTTGGGTGCGTGGGACATAATTTATGGGTGCGTGGGAGTCCAACGCACCTTGAAAATACATGTCTGAATCATGTTGATTTTACGGATGCGTGGGGTAATTTTCGGGTGCGTTAGGGTCCAATGCACCCTGAAAATACAAATCTACTTTTTGTTGAATTTTCAGGTGCGTGGGAGTCCAATGCATCCTGAAAATACATATCTGAATTATGTTGAATTTTTGGATGCGTCGAGCTATTTTCAGGTGCGTGGGAGTCCAATGCACCCTGAAAATACATATTTGAATTATGTTGAATTTTCGGGTGCGTCAAGCTATTTTCGGGTGCGTGCTCACACTTGTGATTTTTTATAATCCGGACCTGCGGTGGTGTTGGTCAGAGTGACCTTCCGGTGGAAGATGTCGGCGATCGAAAAAGAATTCCGGTCACCGGGAAAGTTTTTCGGCTGTCGGAAAGGGATTCCGGCGAGGGTTTCCGGCGACAAATCCCAGATACTCAAGGGATAATAGCTCTCTCTCTCTCTCTCTTAATCTGTCCCAATCTGTCTAAATGAACAGTGGGAGGGGTATTTATACCCGAAAATACCGGACAGTGACCAATGAGGGCCTGCCACGTATGGCGCATCCCATAAAGTCTTTGACGCACCCCCAAATAGGCACGTGGGAGCTCCGACGCACCCAAAAATGATACTTTGAAAAGTGCTGATTTTATGGGTGCGTTGGGCTATTTTTGGGTGTGTTGGAGTCCAATGCATCTAAAAAATACCATGCTAGTTTTGGTGATTTTATGGGTGCGTTGGGCTATTTTAGGGTGCGTTGCAGTCCAATGCACCCTGAAATTGCAGTTCCGTATTTTCTGAATTTATGGACGCGTCGAGGGTATTTTTAGGGTGCGTTGCCATTTTTTGGATGCGTCAGAGGTAAAATACATCCTGAAACACTTCTTAAATTTTCATGAATTTAAGGGTGCGTTGGACTGAATAAATGGGTGCGCTTGACGTACCCGTGTCTTGTAAAATTGGCTTTTGCGAAACAGAGGGCTTGTGGGGTCCCGTTTTTCTGCGAATCGCCATGCACTGCTTATCATAATTCATGAAGAACGTGTCTGCTTGATTCTGGGCGGTTTTGATCACGGTGATCCGTGGGGCCCACCGGAGAAAATGGCTAAGTACTGGATCCTTTGCAAATCTGGGTATTTGGGTGCGTCGGGTAGTATTTTGTGGGATTTCCTCAAAGCTCGTACCCAATTGATTTGTTTTAGAGGGTACTGACTTTTGGGACCCCAACAGCATCTCTAATGTGAGTTGCAGCTCGATGATAAGGGCTTGATATTCTGCTTTGTTGTTGGTGCAAGCTGGCATGATCGTAAACGAGTAGGGCAACAAATCTCCTTGTGGGCTGATAAATATAACCCCCGCTCCTGCCCCTGTCGACCTGGAGGCTCCGTCAAAGTACATCTACCAGAGTCGTGGTTCTCCTGACCATCATAACCTAATCATCTGGGAGATCACATTCCATTTCTTCGCTGCTTGGGACCGGATGTGCCGCGAGAAAATTTGCGATTGCCTGTCCTTTAATAGCTCGGGCCGAGACGTATGTAATGTCGAATTCAGAGAGGAGAAGGGCCCATTTTGCTAGGCTTCCGGATAACATAGGCCAGTTCATAAGGAACTTGATCGAATCCGCCTTGGATATTAATGTTATTTGGTGCGAGAGGCAGTAATGCCTTAGTTTCTTCACAGCGAAAATGAGAGCGAGACATATCTTCTCAATTGCTGAATAGTTAAATTCGATCCCCACCAGCGTGCGGCTTAAGTAATATAGCGCATTCTCCTTCTCTTCTTCGTTCCTCTGTGCTAGGAGTGCTCCCAGTGAGTTATCACCTACTGCGATGTATAGAATCAGTGGCTTTCCCTTGATTGGGGCGGCAAGGACTGGCGAATTCCCGAGCATCTCTTTTAATGAATCGAAAGCTTTCTGACAGGCGGCTGTCCCATTCAAACTTAACATCTTTCTTGTTGAGGCGGGAGAATGGCTGACAACGACCAGCCAGGTTCGAAATGAATCTTCTCAGATATGCTACGCGGCCTTGGAAACTCTTCAATTGCTTCAGGTTCTTCGGAGGCGGCATTTCTGTGATGGCCTTGATCTTTGCGGGATCGATTTTTATGCCCCTGTGTCTGACCACGAAGCCTAAAAATTTACCAGACGCAACTCCAAACGCGCATTTTAGTGGATTCATACGGAGACTCTTCTTGCGCAACCGTTGAAACACTTGCCTTAGGTGCTCTCTGTGCTGCTCATGATCGGCCGACCTTACGACTAAATTATCTACATAGCATTCAACGTATTTATGCATCATATCCTAAAATATAACGTGCATTGCGCGCTGGTATGTTGCCCCTGCGTTCTTTAGTCCGAAGGGCATTACGCGATAACAGTAGATGCCGAGATTTGTACGGAAGGCCGTAGCTTCTTCATCTTCCGGGGCCATGCGAATCTGATTATATCCCGAATACCCGTCCATGAAGGACATTACTGCATATCCAGTTGTGCTCTCAATCAATAATTCTGGAATCGGCAAAGGAAAATCATCTTTCGGGCAGGCTTCATTAAGATTCCGGAAGTCAACGTAAACTCAGATCTGTCCGCTCTTCTTCTTGACTGGCACGATGTTTGAGATCCATCGAGGGTACTTCACCTCTCGAACGAATCCGGCATGAATTAGTTTCTTGATTTCTTCTTCAATCTTGGGTATAACATCAGGATGAAACCGTCGTTGCGGTTGCTTTACTGGCTTCTTTTCCTTCATGATACTCAGCTTGTGCATGGCGATTGCCGGACTGAGCCCGGGCATTTTTTAATATGTCCAGGCAAAGATGTCCTTATTCTCCTTTAATAACTGTATGTATTTCTCTCTTTCATTTTCTGGGACGTTTCTGCTCAAATATGTATTCCTGGGTTCTTCGAGGGTGCCCAAATTCACCTCTTCGAGTTCATCAATCGTCGGTTGTCCACCATCTTCTAGTTGCACGGGTGCGACACTTGGCTGGATTATGTCGATAGAATCTTACGACTGGACTTCTTCTACCGGGCCAATGGTTACCATGTTTACGCTTGCCTTGGCTCCTAGACCTTCTCCGTTTCTGTATACTTGCTTATATTCTTCAAATGAAGCTAGAAGTCTTTTCTTTGTGTCTGAGCCTTGACCGAAGAATCCCATATTCCTCATAATCTTCCGGCTGGCTCTGCTATATCTCTTCTCTTCTATTGGTCGGGGTTGGGCAGACCTTCTTCCCTCTTCTCTCTTCTGATGGTACTGGCTGACTTGGCCCTGAGTGGAACTTGATATCTTTCTGGGTGGTATCTCTTGGAGGCACGATGAATTGGCTTGGAGCTTTTGGGAATGGCTTGGTTCTTCCTATCTTAGGTATCGGCATATTGAAGCTGGACTTGAGTACACTCATGTGTTGATCTGAGATCAGTTTTAACACAGACTGCCCTGGCTGACGCAGGTGCTGCGGTACTACATAGAATTTCTTCGTGATCGGCTGAGGTTAGTTTTTCCACTGACACTGGGATCTTCCCTGAGTGATGGGATGAGGTTTACTTTTCTGCACGCACTTCTCAACTTGAGGTTTTGCCCCTTCCCCTTTCTTCGTTACGTTGGGCTTTTTGCTAGGTTTTATCTCTTTCGGACGGGTTGTAATATTTTGCATCGGCCAAAAATGACTCAGCTATTGTGTATGGCTTCGGATCTGCTGCTATCTTATATTGGACACCATCTCTATTATATTTGAAATACTGGTAATACGTCGAAGGGATTATCCGATTCTAATGGAGCCAGGGCCTTCCTAAAAGGAGGTTGTAGGTTGTCACCGCGTCGATCACCTGACACGTTACTTTCGTCGTCAGTTCTTCGATCTCTAACATCACCGTGATTGATCCAAGTGTGCGTTGACTATCTTGATTGAACCCTTGAATCATCATGAGACTCAGGCGTAGTGCAGATTGCCTATAACCCAGCTTCTGTAATGTCTTCAATGGCATAATGTTCACGGCAGACCCGTCATCTAGCATGCATCTTTTAACCTCGGTGTCCCTTGATTGTTCCTGTGACCATCAATGGTCGATTGTGGTCTATTAATTCGATCGTGCGGTCTTCTTCTGAGAAAGTGATTGTTGAAGGATGGTTAACATGCATGACTTGTGATACTGGCATATACCCCTCCCAAAATTTGTCTGTATTATTCATTTCTTCTTCTATCTCTATCATCATGACTTCCCTGACTTCACTGTCAAGTAGGGCATTGATTAACATTTCTCTGTACACTTTCGAGAGACATAAAGCATCGTATATACTTAGCCAGGCGGGAACCATCCGTAAGTGCGACACAACATCATACGCTACTGGTCTCAGGCTTGGCTGACTAGTCGTGGCTTCACTAACCTTCTCTTTCGAATTTTGTATGCGAGGTCTCTCTTGCGGCCTGTCAGGGACATCGTCTTCTTGCATTGGGTCTTCTAGTCTTGGAGGGGTACGGTCAAGCATTTGCTTTCCTGATCGTAAGATGACCGCGTTAACTTCTCCTTCGGCTGCTTGTGGGGTAGCTTTGGACGGTGCTTGTTCAACGAACGACACCATTCCACAATATGCCATGCTTGTTGCGGGTCGCTTCTGTAATATTTCTCTCCTTCCTCTTCCCTTGTTCCCTCCTTGGTTAACGAGCCTTCGTCTGTTCTCGAGTCTTTTCTTGTTACTGACTAGAGTCCATGGTTCCTTCGGCTCAGGGAATGAAGTCATTCGGTGGGTGCCACCTTCTATTGGGATTGCTGAAACTGCCCCAGTGTTCGCTTCCCCAAGTGTAGGGTTGCGATGTAGTAATAAACTCGGTAAGACTGAGGTCGATCCACAGGGACTTATGTAGGATTTCACAAACACATCCAAAAGTGTCTATTGAAAACTAATAATCAGATTTTGAATAAGATTGATATGAGTAACAAAATTGAATTAAATTGAAAGTAACTAATTATAGAAAGGCACTAGGGGTTCAAGGATCTACTTGTAGCAATCCTTGATGTTCAATCCGCTGTGGTTTTTTTTATTCTCTCAATTAGAATCGACATTAAGGTCTATCTAGTCGGATGATAGAGCTGTTAAACCAAACAATCTGTCATATGTAAGTTCAATGCATAAGATTCACTCAATGTAGGCTGAGCTGAGCATGCTCAATTGCATAGGTCATTCCCCTTTCTAAAAGGTCCATCTCACAATCATAACCATCCTCAAGTCCTATCACAAGACAAGGCTAGATCATGATTTGAACTTGATTCAAATCACATGCAAAATCCCTTACATAATTCAGAAAATCAGAAAAATAGAACTTTGGTAGGAAGTCCCTTCATGAAGATCATAGTACTAGAGCGCACTCCAATTCCTCGGATCATACAGGTCTAGACTGATACAAACCAAGTAAGAAGTTAAGCAATTCTCCCAAACATCCATGAGTCATCATAAGACTAAGAAAAACTACTTAAAAACTTGTATAAACTTCAAACCATAGTTCATAATCATGAATTCCATACTTAAAACCAACTGAATACGAATTGAAACATCTTGGATCCACTACAAGCTTCACCTCTTAGCCCTAGCTAAGAGGTTTAGCTGCTCATGATCCAAGGAAACATGAAACAACTAAAAAAATCATAAAAATAGCAAAACAAATTAGGAGTTGTGGAACTCTGAAATTCACTTCCGCCGCCTCCAAGCTTGCTTAAACCCCTCCAAGATACCCTAGGAACGATCCCTAGGTGTCCTTTTATAGTAGGGAGGCTCCGCAACTTCAGAAAGATCGAGAATCTGCGTAGGAGTTACGCAGTGCGCAGAGAAAATCGGCTTGAAAATAGAAAGTTCTAATCTTTTCATGTGGCTGACCGGTCTGGACCGGTCGGACTGGGCTGGTCGACCGGTCACGACCGGTCGTGCCTCAATGGACAAATAGTCCAGCAAGCTCTGGACAAAAATCTTCTCTGGCCGACCGGTCAAGACCGGTCGGTCTAGGCTTAGTCTATCATTCCAGCGTGCACAACTGACCGGTCAAGACCGGTCTGGCTCCCTTGGCCGACCGGTCAAGACCGGTCGGCTTCTTCTTGCTTCCTTTTTTCTTCCTTTCTTTCTTCTACTTTCTTCTTTCCTTGCTTCTTTCTTTGCTTCCTTCTTCCTTCGGCCCACCTTGGGTCTTCGTCCAAGGTTCTTAATAAGCTCTTTTCATCTTCAATTAGGCAGAGTCCACTCTCAAACCTGCAATCACAAAACATGCATTAGATTCGTCTATAAACCATGCAAACCTCGCACAATGAGTGATGAATTGGGGTTAGAATATGCACAATTAAGAGCTCAACACACCCCCCAGCCAGCATTTTGCTAGTCCCGAGCAAAACATGCGTGAAACCAATTCCATTCTTCAAAAACTCAACTCTCCCTTAGAAATTATCCTTCTATACATTCCAAGGTACATAAGTGTAAGAGTTAGAAATATTAGGCGACAGAAGTTGAAACCGTAAACCCTCAAGACATGATAAGCATTCATATTAAATTCCTGCTGATTGGTTGAGAAATAGAAGAACTTGAACAAATTCAATTTTGTGTGGATAGTGAAAATTCATCTCATGACTCTCTAGGATTATCTTCTTCATAGATCAACCAGACTATAGATCTCAAGGTATATAGAGCCACATCAAGCCAATGAAAGGAATTTGCCTTACCGTCCTTCCGACGACTTTCACACTACGTCCCATTTCCGGCTTTGGTTACGGGTAGACCATCCCCGGTTGGTAGTAGGTAGCCCTAATCGGAAATTTCCACCAGTTTTTCATCATTCCCAATTTCATCCGTCCTTTTCCCTTTTCTTTTAATTTAGATAGGATTTTTAGAAATCTATATCTTTCGTTGTTTTCCCATGGACAAGGATGGACAAAGTACCCCGGCCTGATTTCTCAACACCTTAATTCAAAGTCTAGCCAATCCATAAATCACATAATCCCTTCAACCCATGAAAATCGTGTAATGTGGACTAGGTGTAAAAGTGTTCAGATTTTCTATCAATCACAGAATTAGGGAAATTCACATATAAGACCATTATGCTATGAGAGATTCCAGACATACAGCCCCATACACTTCATATCTCCTCCTCTTATGCTCATATGATGTTGAATGCATAGAACCGATGTTTTCCAAAAGAGTTTCGAATTTTTGAAAAATCAAAAAATTTCCACATAATTGCTTGAAATGTTACAAAACGCTGGATTCATCCAAGTGATCCTACACCCCCCAACCAAATCTTGCATTGTCCTCAATGTAAAAGATGTGCAATGAGCAAAACATGAGAACAATTTGAAAAATAAAATGGAGTGAGGAATGATAGTACTTGAGAGAGGGAAAAGTGGAATTCTTCCTCCTTCTAACAAACCTATGAAAAAGAAAACAAAAGCAGCAAAATCCTAATCCTAACTACTCTATACCTCCATCAGACTAGGAGATCAATCATCCTGATACACAGGATCATTAAGAGGTATGGACATACTTTCTGAAGGAAATTTCTTAAAGAACGGCTTTAATCACTGCCCATTCGCCTTAAAAATGTTGTCGTTCCTCGGATTTAACAGCTCGACAGTCCCATATGGATAGACAGTTTGTACAATGTAGGGACCGGTCCATCGAGATCTCAATTTTTCTGGAAATAGATGTTAGTGAGAATTATACATGAGGATTTTTTGATTGATCGTGAATGTCTTGCGAAGAATATTTTTATCATGGAATATCTTCGTCTTGTCCTTGTAAATTCTCGCATTCTCATATGCATCGTTCCGGATTTCTGCAAGTTCATTCAATTGTAGTTTGCACAACGAGCTTGCCTTGTCAGAATCAAAATTCATCTTCTTAATTGCCCAATATGCCCTATGTTCCAACTCCACAGGCAAGTGACAAGCCTTCTCGTAGACAAGTCTATAGGGAGACATTCCAATAGGGGTCTTAAAAGCAGTACGGTATGCCCAAAGTGCATCGGTAAGCCGAAGCGACCAATCCTTGCGATCGGGGTTCATCGTTTTCTCTAGAATGTGTTTAATCTCCCTATTGGATATCTCAGCTTGTCCAGTAGTTTGTGGGTGATAGGGAGTGCTTCACTTTGTGTGTTACGCCATATTTCTTCATTAAAGTTTCAAAAGGGCGATTGCAAAAGTGAGACCCTGCATCACTTATGATGACTTGAGGTGTTCCAAACCTGGAAAGAATATTCTCTTTTAAGAAGCAAATGACCGTTTTATGGTCATTATTCCGGCAAGGGATGGCCTTGATCGATTTGGAAACATAATCAACGGCAAGCAAGATGTATAGGTTTCCAAAAGAAGATGGGAATGGGCCCATGAAATCGATGCCCCAACAATCAAAATTTTTTATTATTAAGATGGGATTGAGTGACATCATATTTCTATGGAAGATTCCCCCTAATTTCTGACAAGGTTCACATGCTTTGCAAAACTCATGTGTGTCTTTGAACATGGTGGGCCAATAAAACCCACATTGCAGAATTTTCACTGTGGTCTTTTTAGCCGAAAAGTGGCCACCACATGCCTGAGAATGACAGAAGGAGATGATACTTTGTTGTTCCTCATCTGGCACACATCTCCTTATGATTTGATCGGGACAATACTTGAATAAGTATGGGTCGTCCCATAGGAATTTCCGCACCTCTGTGAAGAATTTATCCTTATCTTGCTTTTTCCAATGTGTAGGAGTTGTACTTGTAGCAAGATAGTTAGCAATGTCCGCATACCATGGTGATTGGGAAACATCAAAAAGTTGTTCATCAGGGAACATGTCATTGATTGCAGTCGTTTCAGGGGAATCTGTGAGGACAAGTCTAGAGAGATGGTCAGCTACTACATTTTCTACTCCTTTCTTATCACGTATTTCCATGTCGAATTCCTGAAGTAGAAGAATCCATCTTAATAACGGTGGTTTAGCATCCTTCTTAGAAAGAAGATACTTAAGCGCGGCATGGTCAGTGAATATAATGATCTTGGATCCAATCAAGTAGGACCTAAACTTGTCCAAGGCAAAAACTACAGCTAAAAGTTCTTTTTTAGTAGTGGTGTAGTTTGCTTGGGCTGAGTTTAGGATTCTACTTGCATAGTAGATGACACATGGCTTTTTCTCTTTTCTTTGGCCTAACACGGCCCCAATAGCATAGTCACTAGCATCGTACATAATCTCAAAAGGAATGCTCTAATCAGGTGGTTGCATTATGGGAGCACATGTCAACATACCTTTAAGGGTGGTAAAGGCCTTTTGACATTCTTCATTCCACTTGAATGAATTTTCCTTTTGAAGTAGGTTACATAGAGAGTGAACTGAAGTCCTTTATGAACCTTCTGTAAAATCCTGCGTGTCCTAAAAAGGACCGTACATCTCGTATGCTTTTGGGTGGTGGAAGGTTAGAGATAAGATCAATTTTCGCTTTGTCCACCTCGATTCCATTTTGTGAAACGATGTGACCAAGTACAATTCCCTTTTGAACCATGAAGTGACACTTCTCCCAATTGAGCACAAGGTTCTTCTCTTCACATCTTTGCAGCACAGACTTCAAGTGCTCAAGGCACTCATCAAAGCTACAACCAAATACGGAAAAATCATCCATGAAGACTTTGAGAATGGTCCCCACCATGTCAGAAAAGATACTCATCATACAACGCTGAAAGGTGGCAGGGGCATTACATAGTCCAAACGGCATCCGTCGGTAGGCAAAAGTGCCGAATGGACATGTGAATGTAGTCTTTTCTCGGTCTTCACGGGTAATTTCTATTTGGTTGTACCCTGAATAGCCATCAAGGAAGCAAAAGTGGGAATGACCCGCCAACCGTTCTAAAATTTGATCAAAAAATGGTAGGGGGAAGTGGTCTTTCCTCGTGACAGTGTTTAGCTTCCTGTAGTCAATGCACATTCTCCAACCGGTAGTGACTCTAGTTGGCACGAGTTCATTATTGGCATTGGCTACGATGGTTATTCTAGGATTTCTTAGGCACCACTTGAGTTGGGCTCACCCATTGGCTATCGGATATTGGATAAATATTACCCACATCCAATAGTTTTACCACTTCGGCCTTAACCACATCCTTCATGTTTGGATTTAGTCGTCTTTGTGGTTACCTAGATGTTTTTGCATTCTCCTCAAGGTGTATGTGATGAGTACAAATCAGTGGGTTTATGCCTTTGAGATCCGCAATTGACCATCCAATGGCACTCTTGTGCTCTAATAGAGTGGCTATTAGCCTACTCTCTTGTTCCTCATCCAAGTGGGAAGAAATCACCACTGGATATGTCTCAACTCGACCAAAATAAACATATTTCAGCTCACTTGGTAATGATTTTAGGTCGAGTGTTGGTGCCTTGATGTTGGATGGGAGGGCATTGTTCTCATTTACAGGCAAGGGCTCAAATAGGGCCCTTCATCTTTTATTATCAAGCACTGGCATCATCTCTAGTATGGCATCCATCTCTTGTATTGTGTCATCATTTATCTCATGAGAATGGGCCACACATGCCTCGAAAGGATCGGAAGATAGTGATAAGGGGACTGTATCCTCCACGAATGATTCAATCATGTTTAATTCGTGGACATCATCATCAACCTCCCGTGGTTGTTTGCATAAATCAAATATGTTAAGCTCAAGGGTCATATTTCCAAAGGACATTTGTACAAGTCCGTTTCTACAATTAATAATGGCATTTGAAGTAGCTAGAAACGGTCGTCCAAGTATGACGGGAATTTGAGCACCGGTGCCTATCACGGGATGTGTATCCAAGATAATAAAGTCTACTGGGTAGTAGAATTTATCAACTTGGACTAGAACATCCTCTATCATTCCTCTTAGTATACGGATGGATCTATAGCAAGTTGGAGTGTGGTTTTGGTGGGTTTCAATTCACCTAACCCAAGTTGTTCGTAGACTGAGTATGGAATGAGATTTACACTTGCCCCCAAGTCGAGTAGGGCTTGTTTAATCCGGTAGTCTCTTATGATTGGACTACCCGGATCCTTGTATTTTTGGGGCACCTCTTGTTTGATAATGGCGCTCAAATTCTCAGTCAAAAGGACTTTGTTGTGAACATTGTGTTTCCTTTTGACTGTACATAATTCCTTTAGAAATTTGGCATAAGATGGTATTTATTTTATTGCATCCAACAACGGGATGTTGATCTTCACCTGCTTGAATACTTCTAAAATTTCCAGATTTTTATCCAAAGGTTTAGGTGAAATCAACCTTTGTGGAAACGGAGCAACCGGCTTGTATTGCCTTTCCGGTTTTTTCTCTTATGGGGTATTGCTCGAGCTATCATCCTCTTTAGAAATTTTCGGATCCTTAGGCTTTGGGGCCTTCACCGGATTAGGTTTGTCAATTTCTTTCCCACTTCTCAAAGTGGTGATAGCTTGAACATGTTCCGTGTGGTGTGACGATGAGCTTGCATCTTGTATCTCAAACTGGGTTCTTGGGTTAGGACGAGGTTGGGCAGGAAGTGTGCCCTTCTCTCTAACACTAAGATGAGATTCAACTCTAGCCAGTGATGTTTTCAATTCATTGATGGCTTGAGTTGAATTTTGATTGAATTTCAATTGCTCTTGCATGAACCCATCTATTTTTGGATAATTTGTCTTGTTATACTCAGGTTGGACCGATACGAATGCACCCAACATCTCCTCTAGTGATACTTTTGGAATGTTGCTTGCATTTGCAGTGGGTCCATTCCTCCAACTGAAGTTGGGATGGTTCTTCCAATTAGGATTAAACATGTTTGAAATTGGACCACCAAATTGCTGTTGATAACTGTTTATGGCATTTGTTTGTTCTTGTAAGATGCCTTGAACTGCTGAAATTGTGGGACAATCTTGTGTTGCATGTTGAGTTCCAGCACAAATTCCACAAACAGTTTCAACGTCAGTGGAGTTGATCGTTTCACCTTTCCTTAATTCCATGGCTTCGACCTTTCTTGTGAGGCTAGCCACCCGTGCACTTATGTTGTCCTCTTCTGATAAGACATACATTCTCCCCTTTTCCTTTTGTTGGCCAGTCTTGGAATTTGTTGCTTTCGATCTGTCCCAAGACTCTGCATTCTCAGCCAATTCTTCCAAATAATCCCATGCTTCATCAGCTTCCTTATTCATGAACTCCCCATCACACATCATCTCTACAAATTGGCGCATGGGCGAAGTCAGTCCTTCATAGAAAAAGCTTATAACCCGCCAAATTTCATAGCCATGATGTGGGCATGCATTTAATAAATCCTTAAACCTCTCCCAACATTGGAAGAAGGTTTCATCTTCCTTTTAGGCAAAGTTCATGATAAGGCGCTTCAACATGTTTGTTTTGTGAGTAGGGAAGAATTTTTTTATGAATTCTCTGTGCATATCAGTCCATACACCAATTGATCTTGGCCTCAATGCATAAAGCCAACCCTTGGCTTTATCTTTAAGAGTGAAAGGGAAGAATTTGAGTCTCACTACATCTTCAGTCACATTTGCAAAGTGCATGGTGGTGATTACCTCATCAAACTCCTTAAGGTGTTGATAGGCACTTTCACTGTCTAATCCATGGAATTTAGGGAGAAGTTGGATCACTCCCAGTTTCAAATCCACATTCTCTGCATTTTATGGAAAAACTATGCATGAGGGAGTGCTCGCTCTTGCGGGTTGCAAGAAATCACGTAAAGTCCTAGGTCGGGGAACATTCTCAACCACATTCTCCCCTGTTTCAGTTTGGTTTTGGCCCGGATTAGGTTGATTTGCAGCCATATTTTCAGACAAAATTGGAGAGTTTAGATGTCTCTTAGCACGTGGTTCTCTGTCAATTCCTTCTACTATCACCCCCTTCACTTATGAGTCGGCTATTGGAATCCCGAGCCCAATGTGGCATGCAAAACCAAAAAAATAAGAAACAAAGAGAAAGAAGAATTCTTCCTCCCTTTCTTTACTTTTCTCTAAGACCGAAGCACAAGGTGTCTTGCAATGGCTAAGCTAGAAGCAAGGATAGAGATCGATTTCTCCTGGTCAATAGGGGTTCAGAGAACTCCCCACCCACTCTTTGAATCTTTTGAGAAAAAGTGCAGAAAAAGGAGAAAGAAGAGTAGAGGTGAGAAAAGAAATCTCTGAGCACAAGGTGATCCAAGACGGCAGAGCCGACCAATAGGAATCCAGGTGGCACAAGGCCGACCTTTCAGAGATCCAAAAGGAGTCTCCACCCACTCTACAAGAGATGAATAGGAATGAATAGGAGAAGGAGAAGAGTAAGGTTTAGAAAGATAAAACCTGATTCGGCACTTGAAATCCTTGTATCTTCTTCAGCTTCCTAGAAATCCCTGAAAAGAAAAATCAAATAAACAAACTAAGTTAGTCCTAAAATCCTAAAAATTCTAAATAGATACTAATTTCAGAAATTTATGAAAAACCGTCAAAATCCCCGGCAACGGCGCCAAAAACTTGTTCGCTTCCCCAAGTGTAGGGTTGTGATGTAGTAATAAACTCGGTAAGAGCGAGGTCGATCCACAGGGACTTATGTAGGATTTCACAAACACATCCAAAAGTTTCTATTGAAAACTAATAATCAGATTTTGAATAAGATTGATATGAGTAACAAAATTGAATTAAATTGAAAGTAACTAATTATAGAAAGGCACTAGGGGTTCAAGGATCCACTTGTAGCAATCCTTGATGTTCAATCCACTGTGGTTTTTTTTATTCTCTCAACTAGAATCGACATTAAGGTCTATCTAGTCGGATGATAGAGCTGTTAAACCAAACAATCTGTCATATGTAAGTTCAATGCATAAGATTCACTCAATGTAGGCTGAGCTGAGCATGCTCAATTGCATAGGTCATTCCCCTTTCCAAAAGGTCCAGCTCACAATCATAACCATCCTCAAGTCCTGTCTTGTGATCATGATTTGAACTTGATTCAAATCACATGCACAATCCCTTACATAATTTAGAAAATCAGTAAAAATAGAACTTTGGTAGGAAGTCCCTTCATGAAGATCATAGTACTAGAGCGCACTCCAATTCCTCGGATCATACAGGTCTAGACTGATACAAACCAATTAAGAAGTTAAGTAATTCTCCCAAACATTCATGAGTCATCATAAGACTAAGAAAAACTACTTAAAAACTTGTATAAACTTCAAACCATAGTTCATAATCATGAATTCCATACTTAAAACCAACTGAATACGAATTGAAACATCTTGGATCCACTACAAGCTTCACCTCTTAGCCCTAGCTAAGAGGTTTAGCTGCTCATGATCCAAGGAAACATAAAACAACTAAAAAAATCATAAAAACAGCAAAACAAATTAGAAGGAGTTGTGGAACTCTGAAATTCACTTCCTCCACCTCCAAGCTTGCTTAAATCCCTCCAAGATACCCTAGGAACGATCCCTAGGTGTCCTTTAATAGTAGGGAGGCTCCGCAACTTTAGAAAGATCGAGAATCTGCGTAGGAGTTACGCAGTGCGCAGAGAAAATCGGCTTGAAAATGGAAAGTTCTAATCTTTTCATGTGGCCGACCGGTCACGACCGGTCGTGCCTCAATGGACAAACAGTCCAGCAAGCTCTAGACAAAAATCTTCTCTGGCCGACCGGTCAAGACCGGTTGGTCTGGCTTAGTCTATCATTCCAGCGTGCACAGCTGACCGGTCAAGACCGGTCTGGCTCCCTTGGCTGACCGGTCAAGACCGGTCGGCTTCTTCTTGCTTCTTTTTTTCTTCCTTTCTTTCTTCTACTTTCTTCTTTCCTTGCTTCTTTCTTTGCTTCCTTCTTCCTTCGGCCCACCTTGGGTCTTCGTCCAAGGTTCTTAATAAGCTCTTTTCATCTTCAATTAGGCGGAGTCCACTCTCAAACCTGCAATCACAAAACATGCATTAGATTCGTCTACAAACCATGCAAACCTCTCACAATGAGTGATGAATTGGGGTTAGAATATGCACAATTAAGAGCTCAACACCCGGCTATCTCCCTTGCTGTTTCAGGGTACCTTCATGCTGATGACCCCCTGATTGATCAACCCTTGTATCCTTCCTTTCAAGGAGAAGCAATCCTCTATCTTGTGGTTGACACATTGATGATATTCGCAATATTTAGGATCGTTTACTCATCCAACTTCATGGGGATGGACGGGCTCTGGTAGGCGCATTAAGCCTTCCTCGATCAATTATTCCATGATCGGAACCAGATCGGCCATATCGAATGTATATGGGCCATTAGCCCTTTCTCTTTCGGCTATTGATACGCGTTTAGGTACATAGGGTCTCTTGCCCATGTCTTGTATGACTGTTGTCTTCATCTCCGGCCTATGATCAGCAGCGGGACATTTTCGGTCTTTTTGTTCCCTGCTCCTGTCGACTTGGTGGGTTTCTACCACTCTTCCTGTTTCTCTCTTCTGTCTCTCGGGTCTGAAGTTTACCCGGGAGGCTGCTTCTTCCACCAGATGGGCTTTCGTTGCCAATTCGCGAAAGGAGTTGAAGGTGTTACCTGATAGTCCGTATGAGATCATAGGGTCTAGAGCCCTTAGGCACATCTTCATCTGTTCACCTTCACTAGGTAATTCACGGCATTGAGCCGCAGGTAGTTCCCCATCGGTCGATGAATTTCTCGACCGGTTCACCATTCCTCTGTCTAACCAATGCTAGGTCTGTTAACGAGATTTCCCTCTTAGTCGCGAAGAATTTTGAGATGAAAGCGTCCTGCATTTGCTCCCATGTCCTTATAGAGCTGACTGATATTGACATGTACCATTGAAAGGCCTTCCCTGTCAGGGTAGATCCGAATAACCGCATGCAATACCGCGGGACCGCGGACCAATTTCTCAACGTCGTCAAGAAGTGGGTGATGTGCTCTTTCGGCGATCCTCTGCCGTCGAATTTTCTGAAATTGGGGCATCTGAAATTGGCCAGGAATGGCACCTCTTCCACCTCTGGCGGGTATGGGACCCGATATTTATAGCTGCCCCTCTTCTCTTTCTCTTTTTCTTGCTGCATCATGTGGGATATCGTTTGGGATAATTCTTCTCGTGACATGTGAGATGCGGAAAGTGGTGCGCGCTCTATTGGTGTGACCCTGAGTTGAATGGGCGGTTCAGGCTCAGCCGGACCTTCTACTGCCCCTTGGGATTCCTCTGCCGACTGACGGGTGAGCGGCGCGATACTTCTAGTGGCATTCTGCGCTATCAAGGTGGTCAAGGCTTCTTGAATGGCTCTCATCCGATCGTTCATCTCGCGGTTAGCCTCGACCAATCTATCGATCTGATCTTGGAATTGAGGCAATTCTTCTGCTTTATACGGTCCTTCTTCTTCTCCTTCGGCCACCTGGACCATCACCACTTGTGCTAACGGGATTTTCTGAGCCGAGCTCTGCTTCGGTCCAAGGGTTGTTATAGGCTCGGCTTTCTTTACTTTTGCTAGCCTGGTAGGTTTTCGAAAGGCGCGGGCAACTTTGGACAACGATGGAAACTGCTCGGCTGTCATTTCTGGTACTGCGGGTTTGGCTGCTATGACCTGGCCGTCGATAGGGATCTTCTGCCCCTGCTTCGGCTGCCACTGTTTCCTGATCACGGGGTGAGGTCTTGCAACGTTCGCCTTCCCATATGCTGCTATGATGACAGCTTTCCTCTGTTCCTTCTTCTGCCTTCGGGTCTCAACCAACTGCCACTCTAAGCTTGGTCTTGCAATTGCGGTGAAACGGGGGAAACTGAAGCCTCCGGCAGCAAAGAAGGTGCACAAACTCATCATGGAGCATGCCATTTCTTCCGTCTGTGTTACTATCTTGCTAATTCTGTGCCGTCAGGAAATCACTAGAACAGTTCATAAATGCGGCCGGGAGCGTGAACCCATCGATCGCAGTGAATAAACTGATAGGAATAGGCAGGAAGAAGACAAATACGTGTAGTTGTGGGGGGGTTCGTGGGTTTGAAACTTTACCGTCTATTACCTTAAAGATGAAGGGAAGAACGTTCCCATTGAGAGTCGCCAGTTTGGCGCCTGAGGACGCCGAAACATTATGCCTCACGATAAATCTCCTGTGTACACACTCGCGCCTATGAATGATTGATCTTAGAGTGTTTCTATACTTAGAGCTAACCAAAGATTCTGGGTTCGTTCCCCAGCAGAGTTGCCAGTTTGTTAGAACTAGAAAATGTATCACGAGGGACATTTCCGTGATTACTGGGGTTTTGTGTTGCTTTGGGGTTTTGAGTAATGGAAACATTCATAGACAATCATAAGCATTCACAAGTATACACAAGAAGAGATATCGCAAGGCGAATTTTATTCCAGAGATCTTGAGATCTTGTACATTCCAGGCCGTGATCTGGCACGAGCCTTTAATTACATCGAATGATCGATGACCCTTGATTAAAAGGTAAAAGACTAGTCAGCAGGGACTATAGTCTTAGAGTTTGTGGTCGTAGAGACCTGTATTTGTTTTGTTATGAGCTGAACCACCTTTGTATTAGTCAGATGTCTATGTCCCATGTTTTGGACGAAGATCCGGGCTGAGACTATCAGGGTTTATGACTGAGAAGGACGACTCTGGGCCTGCGCCTGTCAATGTATGGACAGGTGACCTCGAAAAGTCCATTCTACAATTGTGTGTACCTATGTAGCCCAACCGACGGATGCCGTTTGAATGGGTAGTGCATCGACTGTTGTGTTGTGGCAGTTCATAACAATTGCTTCGTAGAGAATTGAAACTCTTTTACTATGGTTTATTGTGATAACCATAGTCCCGTTTGCCTAGTTTTCGACCCGAATCAGGTCACATCTTTATAATAGATATAAATAATGACATATTTGCATAGTTCTGGATGCTGGCGGCGTATTTTCGAGAAGTCATTTCGTTCATCGTGTCGAATCAGGTCAAACCTCGAAGATGCACAATTTTGCTCATTTAAAGATCCTGGAACGTCCATTTGACCATTCTGTCGCGTCCGGAATGCTCGAAATACTCAAAATAGGCTCAAGCGGCACTTGAAAACACTTGAAATTAAGTCTGGTGCACCCATGAATATGTTATGGAATTGGCTGATTTTTTGGGTGCGTGGGACTTAATTTATGGGTGCGTTGGCTCCAACACATCTTTAAATTAAGTGCCTGATTTTTGTTAAATTTACGGATGCGTGGGGCAATTTTCGGGTGCGTTGGGGTCTAATGCACCCTGAAAATATAAGTACGAATTATGTTGAATTTTCGGGTGCGTTGAGCTATTTTCGGGTGCGTGGAAGTCCAATGCACCCTGAAAATATAAGTACGAATTGTGTTGAATTTTCGGGTGCGTCGAGCTATTTTCAGGTGCACGCCCACACTTATGAATTTTTATAATCCAGACCTGCGACGGTATTGGTCGGAGTGATCTTTTGGTGAATGACAACGGTGATTGGAAAGGGATTCCGGTGACCGAGGAAGTTTTTCGGCGGTCGAAAAGGGATTTCGACGAGGGTTTTCGGCGGTAAATCCCCAAAATCTCAAGGGATAATGGTTCTCTCTCTCTCTCTCTTAATCTAGTTCAAAATTTATACAAATGAACAGTGGGAGGGGTATTTATAGCCCAAAAATACTAGGACAGTGACCAATGAGGGGCTGCCACGTATGGCGCATCCCATTAAGTCTTTGACGCACCCCTAAATAGGCGCATGGGAGCTCCGACGCGACCTAAAATGATATTTTGAAAAGTGCTGATTTTATGGGTGCTGTCGAGCTATTTTTTTGGGTGTGTTGGAGTCCAATGCATCCAAAAAATACAATGCTGGTTCTTGGTGATTTTATGGGTGCGTTGAAGGTATTTTATGGACGCGTTGATGATTTTGGATGCGTCAAGGTCCAATGCACCTTGAAATTGCAGTTTCGTATTTTCTGAATTTATGGACATGTTGAAGGTATTTTTCAGATGCGTCAAGCTATTTTCGGGTGCATCAGAGCCGAAATACATCCCGAAATGCTTTTTGAAATTTCATGAATTTAAGGGTGCGTTGGGCTGAATAAATGGGTGCGCTTGACGTACTCGTGTTTTGTAAAATTGGGTTTTGTGAAACGGAGGGCTTGTAAGGCCCGTTTCTTTACGAATCGTCATGCATTGCTTATCATAATTCATAAAGAAGGTGTCTGCCTGATTTTGGACTGGTTTTGATCACAGTGATTCGTGGGGCCTATTGGAACTAGAAAGACGCTCGGGCGCAGTTTTCTGGTGTTTTGTTGTTCTGGGGTTCTGAATAATAGAAACATTCATAGACAATCACAAACATTCACAAAAGTACACAAGAGGAGAGATATCGCAAAGCGAATTTTATTCCAGAGATCCTGAGATCTTGTACATTTCAGGCCGTGATCTGGCACGAGCCCTTAATTACATCGAATGATCGATGACCCTTGATTAAAAGGCAAAAGACTAGTCAACGGGGACTATGGTCTCAGAGTTCATGGTCGTGGAGACCTGTGTTTGTGTGGTCATAGAGACCTGTATTTGTATGGTCGTGGAGACCTGTATTTGTATGGTCACGGAGACCTGTATTTGTATGGTCACGGAGACCTGTATTTGTTGTGTTTTGTTATGGACTGATCCATCTTTGTACGAGTCAGATGTCTATGTCCCATGTTTTGACCGGAGATCTAGGTTGAGACTGTCAGGGCTTTTAACCGAGGGGTGCGACTCTGGCCTTGCACCCGTCATTTGTGACGGGTGACCGCGGGAAGACCGATCTGCAGTTGTATGTACCTGAGCAGCTCAACCAGCGGATGCCGTTTGGATGGGTATGGCATCGACTGTTCTTGAAGTGTCAGTCTTTAACAAATTTCATGTAATGGTTCAGAACTCTCTTGGTATGGTTTATCTTGTTAACCATAGTCCCCTTTGCTTAGTCCGGACCTGAAACCGGGTCATATTATGATAGTACATGTAATGATGATACATTAGTATAATTCTAAGCACTGGCGGCCTCTTTTCGAGAAGTTACTTTGTTCATCTTGTTGGATTGGATCAAACTCCGAAGGCTTGCATTCTGCTCATTGGGTCGCCCGAATGAATTATTTGACTACTCCATTGCGTCCGAAACGCTCGAAATACCCAAAATAGGCCCAAACGGGGCTTGAAAATGTCATAAAATGAAGATTTAAAGGTGCTGAAATGAACGTTCAAAATGCTGATTTTTGTAATCCGCTGGCTTGATTTTACTGATGCGTTGGGGCCAATGCGTCCAAAATGATTGTTAAAAATGTTCTATTTTACTGATCCGCTGGCGATTTTTGTGATGCGTTGGGGCCAGTGCGTCTAAAAGTTGACTTTGTTTTGGAATGTTTATATTTCTGATTCGCTGAGGTATTTTACGATGCGCTGGGGAGCAGTGCGTCCAAAAATGGCTTTATTTTAAGATATGTATTTTCCTAATCCGCTGGCCTATTATACGATGCGCTGGCCTATTTTGCGATGCGCTGGGGCCAGTGTGTCAAAAAATGGCTTTATTTTAAGATATGTATTTTCCTAATCCGCTTGGCCTATTATGCGATGCGTTGGCCTACTTTGCGATGCGCTGGGGCCAGTGCGTCCAAAAATGGCTTTATTTTAAGATATGTATTTTCCTAATCCGCTGGCCTATTTTGCGATGCGCTGGGGTGTTTTTGTGATACGCTGGGGCCAGTGAGTAGATAAAATAAGCTTGGTTCAACGTATTTCGCGATGCGCTACTTCACTTTTATATTTTTAGGTTCTCCACCAGACCTGCTGTGGTCAGAAGTGGGATTTTCGGTGATCGGCAAAAGAGTTTCCGGTGGTCGGAAAAGGGATTCCGACGAGGGATTCCGGCGATCTCAAAACCTAAAGCTCTCTCCTTCTCTCGATTCTTCCAAATGAGGCTGAGGGGGGGGGGGGGTATTTATACCCAAAGTCGGCCAATAGGAGACCGCCACGTGTAGCTCGTCGAGAAAATGGGTTGGCGTGTCGAGAAAATCACTCGGCGCATCCTAAAATGACTTTGTTGAAATGCTGATTTTTAGGGCGCACTGGCCGTCAGTGCGTCCTGAAATTCCTAAAAATGCCTGATTTATTGGACGCGCTGAGGGTCAGCGCATCCTGAAATTCACTTTGCAAAAACTGCTGAATTTCATGATGCGCTGGGTGAATTTCTGGACACGCTGGGGGCAGTGCGTCCTGAAATTCACTTTGTAAAAACTACTGAATTTCATGATGCGCTGGGTGAATTTCTGGACGCGCTGGGGGCAGTGAGTCCTGAAATTCACTTTGTAAAACCGTTGAATTTCATGATGCGCTGGACAATGAATTTCTGGACGTGCTGACGTACTTATGTTTTACAAAATTGGGTTTTGCGAAATGGAGGGCTTGTGGGGCTCGCTTTGCGATAGATGTCGATGCACTGGCCCTATTTTTCGTGATTGAAGTAACCCTCCCAAATTTGTAGGGTTTTGATCATGATGATAAGTGGGGCTCACCACTTGCTCGGTTTTTCATTTTTGGTCCAGTGTGATGTGTGTTGTAATTTTTGCCGCGATTTCCGATGCACTGGCCCTAAATCTAATCAGGTGATGATTTGGGCACTCATAATCATTGTTTTGAAGACCTTGACTTTTGGGACCCCAACAGATGCCCCTCCGATGC
This sequence comes from Liriodendron chinense, assembly GCA_003013855.2. Lineage (NCBI taxonomy): Eukaryota > Viridiplantae > Streptophyta > Magnoliopsida > Magnoliales > Magnoliaceae > Liriodendron > Liriodendron chinense. Next base: position 1,887,022 of record ML058378.1, read on the forward strand.
GTTGGGATGGACGTCGAACGTCCATTGCATAGCGTTGGAATTTTTGGGTCCCACTATAAATAGGAAAGTCCGGGTCATTTGTGTCATTTCCATTCATTTTCAGCGACCAGAGCCTTTCTGCCAGCGCGTCCCCTTTTTCTCTAGCGCATCGATTTAATATCCCCAGCGCATCGAAAAAAGGTCGGGCGCGTCTATAAAACTTGGCAACTTAATTATTCGACGCGCTATCCTCAGCGCGTCCTGAAATGGACTTGAAATTTTCGAGCGCGCCACGGTCCTGCGCATAGTTTAAATGGACGCACCAGAGTCAGCGCGTCATAACTTGGTGAAAACATCATTTTCTAGACATGCTGAGACCAGTGCGTACTCGCGTTTTTCCGAGTAAAACCCATTTTAGGGCGCGCTGGAGGTAGCGCATAGGAAAAATCCACACTTTTTGGTTTTTTGTACGCGCTGGCCCCAGCGCATACTCGCGTGAATGGAAAAACCCACTCGTTGTATTTTTATGATGCGCTGGGGCCAGTGCGTGCAATATTTTGAACTTTGGTGAAATTGTCATTTCCTGGACGCGCTGGGACCAGCGCGTCATGTTTTTGGACTTGCAAAATTGCATGAATTTTGCAATGCGCTGAGCCCTGCGCATGCGATTTTGGACTTAGTGAAATTCGCTGAATTTGTTACATGTGCTGGATCTCGCAAGTACATTTTCAAACATATTAAATTGGCCCAATCGTTGAACGCGTCAGGGCCGACGCGTACTGTTTCTGGTCTTGCAAACTTCGTTTAATGGTTTGTACGCGCTAGGGCTGACGCGCACTGATTTCTGAGTTCGTGAAATCCCCAATTTTGGTGTCCTAATTAAGTATGCTTATCATGGCTTAACACACTCATATTTTGGTTCAACTGATCATTTCTCATGATATTTGGGGCCGTTATTTCGGGTGCGTGGAGCCTTATGCACCCTCGAATTCAACCTGACAGCCTTTGAACATTATCGGGGTGCGTGAAGCCTCACGCACCCAGCCCATAGGACTTGGTGGAATTTGGAATTTTTGCGAACTTCATTCCGACGATTTGCAGAATTTCTAAAGGGTATGAGCCCCTATACCTCTGCTTCATATTTGTGCATGCGTGTCAGTTGTTCTAAGGAGGCGTAGGGTCTCATGCACTTAAAAGATTTTTAGATCGCATCAGCTTAATGGGCAATTCTAGTGGCTAATTTAAGTGATGTTTCGAGCATACCTTTGCATGTCTTTTCTTAGCCTTTCTGACTTTACGCGAGTAGCTTCACGTGCTTTTTCTTTCTTTTCTCTTGTCGGACTGCCTTATTGGTTCATCAGTCTTGTTTCTTAGCAGACAATGGTCATAACTCGCGCTTCTCTAAGCGCGGCCGAGACTGTATAAGGCGGCTTCTGGGCTCTCTGGATCACGCAGAGACTTGGTCATCTCTCGCTGCTCAGCATGACGAGGTGGCCGAGGCCTTGACCCAACTGGGCGCGGATTCTCACCCTATTCTTGAAGCTATTCAGAACGTCTCACTGATGGCCTCCATTTCTGACGAACATAAGGAGGCCATTTTTTACTTCATCGGCAACTCCTCCCTCTTGGAAGAGTTAGAGATCCTTGAGGCGGCGGAGCCTTCTCTGACTGCTTCTTTCTTATCCTTGTCGAGCCGGCTTCACTCCCTGAAGGAGGAAAAGAGGGAGAGCAGACGATTCTTGGCTTGGCTTGTCCCGCTGGCGGAGGCCGAGTTTCCAGACCGCCGCGCTGGTATCTGGAGGATGGTCCGGGAGCCCCTGCGGGAGCATGATAGGCTGGCGATCGACGTCTCCATCATGAGGAATTGGGCCAACGCCGAGCATCTAAACTTCGACTTTGTGCAGCAATGCATTTCCTTTCTAATGGACCTGATTTCCAAGGAAGCCCCGGTCCAGGCGAAGGTGGACGAGTTGAAAGCTCGGGTTCTTCCGCTGGTGCAGGACTGAGATCCTCTCTTTCCAGCTATGGGGAAGGGTCCCCGTAATTTTGCGTCATTTTACATCAATTATTAATGTCTAATCATTTAAGTAGCTGATATAACAATCTAGACATTTGGAATTGTCCTTATGGTTGATGAATGATAATCATATCTTTCTGCTTTGCTTCTGTCCTCCCTTGTTTGCATGTTTGTGATGACGGTGTTGTGGTTGTGAATGTTGTTGCTTCATTTCTTTTTCCATTGGTTTGAATGCGTTATGCCGGGGCTTGGATTGGCACTTGTACTTTGTTTACTTGCTGCTTCGCATCCCTTTGGATTTTGTGAACTTTGATCGACTTTATGCGAACATTTTCCTTTTGCCCTGTATCTAAGCCTTTTACATGCCGTTGCAGATTACAATGGCCAACGCTCCTTCGCAGGCTGGTCCTTCGGGTCCACCGCCAACTCCGTCGAAGCGTAAGCGTGCCGCTGCTTGTTCACTCCCCAAGTGTAGGGTTGCGAAGTAGTAATAATTCGGAAAGATCGAGTATCGTTCCCATAGAGATTTATGAATGGGTATCCTCAGAATTTGTCTAAAACAACTAGTAATTAAGATCCTATTAAGATCTAAAACTAGAAAATAGCGATTTGGGTTTAAACAGTGAATGGTTAAGGTAATTTCAATCTAAGAAGGCACTAGAGCGCCAAGGATCCACTTTTGATAAGTTTCAATACATCAACACAACTAGGTCTCTCACAACTCAATCGGAATCGAATTCATATCTCTTTCCGATCGGAATATAGAGCGGTTCAATCAACAATTATCTAAAATAAGTGCTTATTCATTGATTTGATTCCCACAATCATACTCAAGCCTTGGGCACACTCAATTGTATAGGCCAAGCCTCTTTCCAATCTAGTTGAGATTCATAATCATAGCTTTCACCAAATCCTGTCACTAGACCTGATTACAACTCATGATTAGAACTCTAATTAAATCAAAATCAATCAATAAACAACTATTGCAGATTATAACAGAAAAATAAGAACTTTAGTTGAATGAGTTCCCACATGAAAATCAGGCCATTGCATACAAGACAATCAAAGCGTCTACCATGCCCGGAGTCGATGGTAGATCAATGAACTACACAAGCATAAACAATGCTCAGAAGCTATAATACCAGGTTAGGATTACTAAGAATCACATGAGCCTGGAGTCATCAAGAGATCAAAGTAAAGACCAAAATAGTACTTGATTCAAACTCACATTAACTAAAATTCATCAATTAAATCATAAAAAGGAAACCTAGGTTGCATCAATCCATCAAAAACGAATCAAAAGCTTCACCTCTTAGCCCTAGCTAAGAGGTTTTAGTTCATCTCTAACATCCTTGAACTAGAAGCCTCTAAAAACATAAAAAATAACTAAAACAGGAAGAAAACTAGAAATTCGAAGTAGAATCCGTCTCCCAAGCAATCCCCACGTCCTAGCATGCTTTGGTATGAAGGGAAGACGTCTTTTATAGCTTGGAGGTGTCCTTTACGCAAGAAAGTTCCAGATTTCGCGTAAAGTTACGCACTTGCGCAGAAGATTTTGGAATCCCAAAATAGAAACAGCCTGCTACGCATGGCCGACCGGTCTGGACCGGTCGGACTGGCTTGGCCGACCGGTCTTGACCGGTCGGACAGCTTATTGCAATCGTCCAGCAGCTATGGTCGACCGGTCTTGACCGGTCGGACTGGGCAGTCCATCTGTCCAGTGCACTCTCTTGGTATGTAAATGGGTGGCCGATCGGTCTTGACCGGTCGGACTGGTCTGGCCGAGCGGTCTTGACCGGTCTAGGCTGCCTAGTTCTTGATATTTTCTTTCTTTCTTCTTTTTTTTTTTCTTTCTTTTCTTTTCTTTCCTTGCTTTCTTCTCTTTGATCTTCCTTCAAACTTCATCAAATGAACTTCAATGCTCTTAAAGAGCTCTATTTAGCTTTCAAATGGTGAAATCTCCATCTTGTTCCTACAATCACAAATCATGTATTAAAGTAGTCCTTTAAACATGTATACCATGCATAATGAGTGATGAATTGGGGTTAGAATATGCACAATTACGAGCTCAACACACCCCCCAACCAGCCTTTTGCTAGTCCCGAGCAAAACATGCGTGAAACAAGTTTCATTCTCCAAAACCCAACTCTCCTCTAGAAACTATTCTTCTATACATCCCAAGACACATAAGCGTAAAAATCAGAGAAATTCGGTGATAAAGGTTGAAACCTTAAACTTTCAGAACATAATAAGTGTTTATATGAAATTCCCGCTGATTGATTGATAAATAGAAGAACTTGAACAAATTCAACCTAGTGTGCATAGTGAAAGTTCATCTCATGAGTTTCCGGGATTATCTTCTTCATAGATCAACTAAACTATAGATTTCAAGGTGTATAGAGCAACAACAAGCCTATGACTGGAATTTGCCTTACCGTCCTTCCGAAGACTTTCACACTACGTCCCATTTCTGGCTTTGGTTACGGTTAGACCATCCCCCGGTTGGTAGTAGGTAGCCCTAATTGGAATTTCCACCATTTTTCCATCATTCCCAATTTCATCCTTCCTTTTCCTTTCTCTTTTACATTTGATAGGATTTTTAGAAATCCATATCTTTCGTTATTTTCCCATGGACAAGGGTGGACAAAGTACCCCGGCTTGGTTTCTCAATACCTCAAATCAAAGTCTAGCCAATCCATAAATCACATAATCCTTTCAAAACATGAAAATCGTGTAATGTGAGCTAGGTGCAAAAGGTGTTCAAATTTTCTATCAATCATAAAAATAGGTGAAATCACATATAGAACCATTATATCAAGAGAAATTCAAAGCTTGCAACATCCCTCACTTCATATCTCATCTTCTTATACCCCTGTTATCTCGAATGCATAGAATCAAAGTTTTCCAAAAGAGTTTCGAATTTTAGAAAAATCGAAAAATTTCTACATCGATCTTTGCTCGAAATGTCACAAAAGCTAGCAGATTCATCATCTAAGGAATCTCACCCCCCAACCAAAACTTCACATTGTCCTCAATGTAATAAGATATGCAATATGCATGACATGAGAGCAATGACATAAAACAAAGGAGAGTGAGAAGGAGAGATATCACCTGGAGCATATATTTCATAGCAAGATTAGCTTTTGGAGATGGATTACTTCACAACTAAATCAACTATCAAAGCAAATCCTAATGGGAAAGCATTCTAGCAAATCATCCTCCGTCAGACTAGGAGGTTAATCCCAACAACTCATCCAAAAGCATAAAGTCAAGCAGAATCATTAGATGGATCAAAAGGCTTCACAATAACGTCATCCAATATCCTGCTTTACAATAAACATGTGTGTGATTAATGGAGATAAGCCACTCTAAATCCCAAAAAGGAATTTCAGCGGGTTCCTTAATGTTTTCACCACATGTATAAGAGGAGACATCATCATATTTAACAGAAAAAATATGTCTCCATTCAGATTTTCCCGGGCATTTATATTGCAAGTAAGGATCATCCCAGGGTTGGTGGAGTTCGGTATGCATGATCCACAATGGTGTGGAAATTTGAAATGATTTCTCAGCGCAAAAAGGTATTGTTTCCACATCCTTCTCTCGGCTAACGTCATATGCCGATACCAACTCGAAAAGTGTGACCATATCCCTTATCATATCATCGTTCTCATCAAGGGAGTGAGTCACTTCTTCGTCTAAGTGACCGGAGTAAAAAGGTGAGAGGGACTCATTTTCCACAATAGAATTGATCATATTTAGTTCGTGGACCTCCTCATCCTCATCCTCTTGTTGGTTGTCAATATTGAAAGCATTCAACTCAATTGTCATATTGTCAAAAGACATTTGGATGACCCCACTCCTACAATTTATGATAGCGTTTGATGTAGCTAGGAATGGGCGGCCAAGTATGACAGGAATTTGGGGGCCAATATTAACCATGGGTCTCGTGTCCAAGACAATAAAGTCTACCGGGTAGTAAACTTTGTCAACTTGGACAAGAACGTCCTCAATCACCCCTCTCAGAATACGAATCGATCGGTCAGCAAGTTGTAATGTGGTTTTGGTGGGTTTTAATTCACCTAAACCCAATTGTTCATAGACCGAAAAGGGAATTAAGTTTACACTTGCCCCTAGATCAAGTAGAGCATGTTTCACCCGGTAGTCTCCAATCACACATGATATTGTTGGACAACCAGGATCTTTGTATTTCTTGGGCATCCCGTGGTTGATAATGGCACTCACATTCTCTGTCAAAAATGCCTTCTTTTGCACATGTATTTTTCTTTTAACCGTGCAAAGGTCTTTTAAAAATTTTGCATATGACGGTATTTGTTTAATGGCATCCAACAATGGGATGTTGATTTTGACTTGCTTGAAAACCTCTAAAAATTCCTGATATTTATCTTGAGGTTTGGCTGGAATCAAGCGTTGGTGGAATGGAGCAACAGGCCTATATTCTTTCAATGGCTCTTTTTCATTCATGGTGATGCTAGGTTCATCATCCTCTTTGGAAGATACCGGATCATTAGGCGTTGAAACCTTCACCGGATCAGATTTTTCAATGATTTTACCACTTCTAAGAGTGGTGATGGCCTTAGCATGTTTCATATGTTGGTTAGAAGAACTAGGCACACTTATTTCGCATTGTGGTTTTGGATTTGGTATAGGTTGGGTTGGGAGCATCCCTTCCCTTGCGTTTAAGCGAGCCTTGATTTCCTCCACCGAATTTTTAAGCTCAAGCATTATCGTATGGTTGGATTGATTTATTTGAGCTTGTCCTTCCATGAATGCTTTCAAAGTATCCTCTATAGGCATTTGAGGTGGAGCCATTTGCGTTGGGGGCCCCCTTTGAGGAATATTTTGATTAGCCGTGTTTCCATTCGCCCAATTGAAGTTAGGGTTGTTTCTCCAACTAGAATTGTTCGTGTTTGAATTTGGAGTACTAAAAGGTCATTGATAACTATTCAAGGCATTCGATTGTTCAAATAAAAGTTCTCGAAACGCATAGATTGTTGGACAATCCGGCGTTTGATGCACATTGGAAGCACAAATACCACAAATAGTTTCAACAGCCCCTCTTTGTTGGGTTGTGTCCACTTTCTTTAGTTCCATCTCCTCGACCTTTTGTGTGAGTTTAGCCACTCTAGAACCTAGATCATCTTGCCCATCTAAAACATAAATTTCTCCCTTTTCCTTGGCTTGGGGTTGTTTTGAACTTGTTGGCTTAGATGTATCCCATGCTTGTGTATTTTCAGCCAACATGTCGAAATAATCCTAAGCTTCCTCCGTTTCCTTGTTCATGAATTCCCCATTGCACATCATCTCCACAAATTGGCGCATGGTTGAGTTTAATCCATCATAGAAGAAACTAATCAACCTCCACCGTTTATAGCCATGATGTGGGCATGCGTTTAATAACTCATTATACCTTTCCCAACATTGGAAAAAGGTTTCTTCTTCTTTTTGGGCGAAGTTCATTATGGCCCTTCTTAGTGCATTGGTTCGATGAGTAGGGAAGAATTTTTTTAAGAAACTCCCTAGTCATCTCAGCCCATGTCCCAATAGACCTCGGCCTTAAGGAATGTAGCCATGATTTGGCCTTCTCTTTCAAGGAAAAATGGAACAATTTAAGTTTTATTGTATTCTTGGTCACATTGTCATAGTTTATTGTGGCTATAACCTCTTCAAATTCCTTAATATGTAGATATGCGCTCTCAGAGTCGAGTCCATGGAATCTAGGAAGAAGTTGGATCAACCCCGGTTTAAAATCAATGTTACCCACATTGTGAGGGAAACTTATGCAAGAGGGAGTACTCGTCCTAGCTGGTTGTAAATAATCACCTAAAGTTCTAGGTTGAGGTACATCCCCCACTTCATTCTCATCCAATTCAGTAAGGTTTGGGGCTGGATTTTGATGTTGATTAACCCCTTGATTTGGTTGATTTTCAGCCATCTCTCTAGTAATTTCAGGAAAATTTTGATGTTTCCTAGCACGAGGCTCTCTATCAATCCCTTCAACAATTACTCCGTCCCTTACAAGTCGGTTATTATAAGTCCGAGCCCAATGTGGCATGCAAAACCAAAAAGAATGAACAAAAAGGAAAAGAATTCTTCCTTCCTTCCTTTACTCCTCTCAAGGACTTAAGTACAAGGTGTCTTGCAATGGCTAAGCCAGAAGCAAGGATAGAGACCGATTTCTCCTGGTCAATAGGGGTTCAAGAACTCCCCACCCACTCTTTGAGTCTTTTGAGAACAAGTACAGAAAAAGAAGAAAGAGGAATAGGTTGAGAAGAGAAATCTCTGAGCACAAGGTGATCCAAGACAGTAGAGCCGACCAATAGGAATCCAGGTGGCTCAAGGCCTAGCTTTCAGAGATCCAGAAGGAGTCTCCACCCACTCTATAAGAGATGAATATGATAGGAATGAGTAGGAGAAGAAGAAGAGTAAGGTTAGAACGATAAAACCTGATTTGTGACTTAAGATGCCTTCTTCTTCTTCATCTTCCTAAAAATCCCTTGATTAAACCTATGTTAGAATCCTGCAAAAATCAAAACAAAGTAAGTTAGTATTTAGAAGAAAACCTACTCTAGAAAGCAAAACAAATCCTAAACCTATCTTAACACAATCTCAACTAAAAGTTATTTCAGAAAATTCTAAAAATACCGCATAGAAATACCCGGCAGCGGCGCCAAAAACTTGTTCACTCCCCAAGTGCAGGGTTGCGAAGTAGTAATAATTCGAAAAGATCGAGTATCGTTCCTATAGAGATTTATGAATGGGTATCCTCAGAATTTGTCTAAAACAACTAGTAACTAAGATCCTATTAAGATCTAAAACTGGAAAATAGTGATTTGGGTTTAAACAGTGAATGGTTAAGGTAATTTCAATCTAAAAAGGCACTAGAGCGCCAAGGATCCACTTTTGATAAGTTTCAATACTTCAACACAACTAGGTCTCTCACAACTCAATCGGAATCGAATTCATATCTCTATCTGATCGGAATATAGAGCGGTTCAATTAACAATTATCTAAAATAAGTGCTTATTCATTGATTTGAATCCCACAATCATACTCAGGCCTTGGGCACACTCAATTGTATAGGCCAAGCCTCTTTCTAATATAGTTGAGATTTATAATCATAGCTTTCACCAAATCCTATCACTAGACCTGATTACAACTCATGATTAGAACTCTAATTAAATCAAAATCAATCAATAAACAACTATTTCAGATTATAACAGAAAAATAAGAACTTTAGTTGAATGAGTTCCCACATGAAAATCAGGCCATTGCATACAAGACAATCAAAGCGTCTACCATGCCCGGAGTCGATGGTAGATCAATGAACTACACAAGCATAAACAATGCTTAGAAGCTATAATACCAAGTTAGGATTACTAAGAATCACATGAGCCCGGAGTCATCAAGAGATCAAAGTAAAGACCAAAATAGTACTTGATTCAAACTCACATTAACTAAAATTCATCAATTAAATCATAAAAAGGAAACCTAGGTTGCATCAATCCATCAAAAACGAATTAAAAGCTTCACCTCTTAGCCCTAGCTAAGAGGTTTTAGTTCATCTCTAACATCCTTGAACTAGAAGCCTCTAAAAACATAAAAAATAACTAAAACAGGAAGAAAACTAGAAATTCGAAGTAGAATCCGTCTCCCAAGCAATCCCCACGTCCTAGCATGCTTTGGTATGAAGGGAAGACGTCCTTTTATAGCTTGGAGGTGTCCTTTACGCAAGAAAGTTCCAGATTTCGCGTAAAGTTACGCACTTGCGCAGAAGATTTCGGAATCCCAAAATAGAAACAGCCTGCTACGCATGGCCGACCGGTCTGGACCGGTCGGACTGGCTTGGCCGACCGGTCTTGACCGGTCGAACAGCTTATTGCAATCGTCCAGCAGCTATGGTCGACCGGTCTTGACCGGTCTAGGCTGCCTAGTTCTTAATATTTTCTTTCTTTCTTCTTTTTTTTCTTTCTTTTCTTTTCTCTCCTTGCTTTCTTCTCTTCGATCTTCCTTCAAACTTCATCAAATGAACTTCAATGCTCTTAAAGAGCTCTATTTAGCTTTCAAATGGTGAAATCTCCATCTTGTTCCTACAATCACAAATCATGTATTAAAGTAGTCCTTTAAACATGTATACCATGCATAATGAGTGATGAATTGGGGTTAGAATATGCACAATTATGAGCTCAACACTGCTAAAAGGTTTCTAGGCCATCGGCCGAGAATCCGCAATGGTTCCTTCCCCCGGAGACGTTCAACTTTTATGAGCGCATTTTGACTCTTCCGAAGAATGTACAACGGAAGATACTCTGCGACAAAGCCCTACCGACCCCTCCTGATGAGGGTACTCAAGAAGAATGGGATGCGTGGTATGCTCCCCTGCAAGGTTTTCAGACTGACGAGGTGGTTGGGTCCGAAGAGGGTGAGGCTAGCCCGGTCGCACCCGTACAGTCTGCCAAGCGCGGTCGCCCAAAGATGGTTGGCAAAAGCACTAAACAAGTATACATGGAAAATCAAGCCAAATCAAAGTCAGACAGAATGAGGGTTGTCTGGTCGTCGGTGAAACTAGCCGTGTCGTCGCTCATGATACGGAACCCGTACACGAAGCAGTACATCCAATTTCCGAAGAGCTTCTAGTGATACCGTTCTCTCCCAAGCATCGAGCCTTCTGATGTGTGCCGTGCCAACTCTTTTTATAGCGTCGACTCCTGGACGTCCATTCCAGAGACATTCTTCAACTGTGCTATATCCAAGAACGGTACATTGCAGTCTGCCCTTGGGGAGAAGGACATGATATTTTTGGAGCCAAACGACGATCCCCACCTACCATTTCCAACCCACTACTACGAGATACTGTGTCAGAGATTCCGACCCTTGTCAGATGTAGAGATTTGGCCGACGGGTGGGTTTCAGACCCGAGGTCACTTGAGTCCTCACCCGGTTACGAAGCTTGGGCCAACCGGATAATTGAGCAGCATGAAGATACCCTGAAGCAGGTGGGTCTCCTAAGGGCCATCCAGGCGACGTCGAGCTATTTTTACAGGGAGCCATGCGTTTATAAAGGGTTTTTGAATCACTGGAGCTCCATCACGAATTCCTTCATCTGCTGTACGGGGAAATGAGCATATCACTCTGGGTTCTATATCGGATAGCCGGTCTTCCCGTCCGTGGTAGAATCTATGATGAGTGGACTCCTAGCGATGAGGAGCTCTCCAAGAAGAAGAAGGGCATCGATGAAGGCTTTTATTCAGCAGCCTGTTACAAGTTATTCGCGGAGCTGCCGCAGTTCCTGGGCTCCAAGGATAAGGTGCCCTTTGAAGATTGGCTGATTTACTTCAGTCATGGTCTGAAGTGAGTTTCTCAACTTAAGTCCCGTGCTTTTATTTCATTTTGTCTTCTCTCTTTTATTGATGTTTCCCTTTCTCTTTTCAGCCTGGATTACGCGTCGTATGATGAAGGCCGCCGGGATAAATTGCTCTTGGAGGTCAAGATGAAGAAGAAGTTCCCGCAGCCGAACAAGCTGTCTCCCACCTACGAGCTTGCCGGGTTTTTAGCCTATTGGCTATACTGCGTGGCCCTCCCGAGCTCTAAGCAGGCAGATAGCATGAGAGTCTCCTGTTTTGCCGTAGCAGGGAGTCTGGCTAACGGCCATCGCTATGCATTGGCCCCGGTAGTCTTGTGCTCTATTTACCGAGCTTTTGGCGGCGTAATCAGTTACCAAGGCTCTGCTTCCTTCGGAATCAACTCTTCCTTCTGCGGGTGGCACTATCTTTTCGGTTGGCTCGGGGTTTACTTCCCGTGGGTCTACGGTATGAAACTTAAGGACTTCATCCGGAGAGGATCGGTTCCGCTGCATGCTTTTCAGAAGCGGAAGATGAACAGCGGAAACTTGGCGACTATCGAGGCAAAGATAGCTCGTCATGATGACGTCGACTTCTTCCTTTTCTCTGGGACCAACAGTGAGGATCCAGAATTGCTCGATGACGATGAGAATCTTAGCTCCTATCAGCGCTCGTTCTTGGTGTCCATCCGCCTGAGTTCATTGCCTTTGAGGGAGGGGGCTGAGTTTTGGTGAGAGCCGTATTACCCGAACCGATTCGCTCACTAGCTAATTCGATTATGACTAGGGGGTACCAGAAACTCTTGACCCGGTGACGCGAGAGCAGCGAGCCTATGGCACAGGACCGATTCACTGGAAGTGGATGTGGCGTAAACTCTTGCTAACCGAGTCAGGCTGTTCCTTCATCGTCCCGGGTACAGAGTATACTCCTGGTGCCATGTATGGATGGATGAGGTGGTGGGCTCACCAATACTCCTTGGTCAGAAATAATCGGCACGTGGCCGATCCTGTCTTCATTCCTCCTCCTATCATCGATCCTGCTCCTACGGACGGCCTGGGCTATGTATCAGAGCCACCACATCAACTGGCCGCTCATGGTGTGAAGAAATTCCTGACTTCTCTGAACGTGGTAATTGATCATGAAAAGCCTGAGCATACACTAGAAGGGTGGGTTGCTTATGGGCAAAGAATTATGCTGCGGGGAGATCAAAATTCTCCACTAGTGGGTCCCATGATAGAGGGGCAGAGAGAGGGTTATGACATTGGTAATGATGGTGAAGGCGGCGATGATGACGGTGATGATGGGGGCTACGATGTTGGCGGTGATGGTGACCACGACGAGGATGTTGGGGGCGACAATGATGGAGAAGGTGGCGGTGATGTTGAGGGTGGTGACGGCGATGAAGAGGGTGGTGTGGGTGATGAAGAGGGTGGTGTAGGTGATGAAGAGGGTGGTGTTGCGGCGGCGGTGACCCCCTTGACTGGTGGTCAGGGAGGGCGCGATTAGAGCCCAACGAGCCGGACGAGTCTATCCAGACGTTCTGTTCCAGGAGACAGTGATTCAGAACCGTCTCCCGAGCAGTCTGGGCCTCGAGTGAAGACCGCTCATCGCGTCCCCATTGCTGATGGAGGAAAGAAAATAAAGGACCTGTGGAAGCTGTACAAGGCCGAGAAGGCACGGAGTCGACTCTCCAAGGCTGCCGGCAGCGTCCCTATTGACGACGCGAGTGGACCAAGGGAGGAAGGGGAGATGAGCTCGCAGGCAGACCCCAGTGGAAATCGTCCCACGGAAGAGGGTGAAGATAACGAGCCGATATACGACAGATCTGTTCTTGAAGCAGACACAGAACCCATCCCTATGGACCTTGATGGTGGGCCACGAGCTGAAGATTCCCCTCTCGCCGACCCTGTCAGTACTGTAGTTGCAGTAAACCCTAACCCTACTCCTGAGGCGGGCCCTGCTATTATTACGGAAAAGGTAGCACCTCCTGCTCAAGAAACCGTGCCCTCCGATGTTATTAGTGCACCGGAGCCCGTTACGAAAGCACCTCCTGTTGCCGAATCAATTCAAGCCACCACCGCCCCTGAGATCGTTGTACTTTCTCCCCCTGGATTGCCTCAGCCAGTAGTGGAAAATGTAATTGAATGTATTCCGACATTACCAACACCCGTCGCCTCAGCCAGTGCACCGGTCGGCGAAGTTCCTGAAGTTGCCGGTATACTACCTGCCCTATTGCCTTGCTTGCTTCTTTTCTTTCTTCAGTGTGCTAATATCTACCATTTCTTTTGCCAGCCACTGCTCCTGCCAGCATCCCGGTTCCTGTAGTCTTGCTGAGGTGTTTGCTTCATCTCTCCGAGGCTTGTCAAGGACCAAAGCAAATCTGCTGAAGAGCCTCCTGTCTGACATCGTTGATTCATTAAAGAACGGAGACGAATGGTCCATTTTGGACGAAGCGCTACAGGCACTAGAACTCAACACTATGTGGCTCGGAATTGACATTTCTTTAATAGTAGGTCACGTAGCTCAGTTCAAGGAAGGGATGGTTTGAGTGAACGAGGCGAGGCACCTTAGGGCTTATCCTTCCATTGAGGAAAAACGCGACCACTTGCGGTCCCTCCTTCCGAAGCTCGAATTACACGAGGCGGATGCAGCTGCAGTAAGGAAGGATTGGCAGGCTGCCGATGTTGAGTGTCAACAAGCGACTGAATGCCTCGCAGAGATTGAGAATGAGATGGCCCGGCTACGAGCCGAACATTCTGTCGTCCATCTTAAACTCTCAAAGTTCAGTGGTCAGAAGGCACGTCTGCAGTCTTCCGTCGACCAGCACGAAGCGAGATGCACTGCTATAAGGGCACAGGTTGCCGAGCTGAAACAGTCTCTTCAAGACACCCCCGACCCTGCCCAAGTTTTGGTCGAGGCTGAGGCAAGACAGATGGCTATCGAAGAATCTGCAGTTAACCTATTAGAACAATGTTTGAGAACTTTAGACGGTTAAGCTGTAATGATGATTCTTTTGTAATTTTGAAAAACGCTGTAATGGACACTGTAATTGATGTTGTAACAATATGTATATTATTGTAGTTCTGAGTTTATATTGTGCTTTTAGCCTGCTTGTCGTTTTATTTGAGTTTGAATGCAAATAGATTATGCTATTTGGAAAGGAACGTCCCCCTGTTAGGACTCAAACCTACACATGTGAACGAAGATGTAGCCGAGCCTTGGCTTAGGGCTTATCCCAATTTTCAATAGTCTCGAAAAGGCATGGTGTCCTGCTTAACGTGTCTTGAGCCTTAACGACCTTTTCGATACCTATGCAAGCATAAAGTAGATGATTAGCATTTTGGTTTAGTCATTGTATGGTATCCTTTCTTTTGGTATCTACTTTATTACACTTTTCCTCTACTAGGGTATTTACAACTTGCGATGATAAGCCTATGTTAGGTGTAATATCTTTTCAAAAATCGGCCATTCACTAGCGATCTGATGCCCTGCCCTTTGCAATCTATTACCCGATAGGCTCCGTTGGAATATACATCGTCGATGATGCAGACGGGATTCCATTTCAGGTCAAATTTACTTTTCGGTCCTTGGGTCGGTGCCGGACGCTTCATCATTAGCACGAGATCACCTTTCTTGAATGATCTGCCTCTGACACGCTTATCGTATGCGGCTGAAATTTACTTTTGATACATTTCGAGCCTTTGTTGGGCGGCGAGCCTCTTTTCATCTAAATCATCAAGTTTGGCCATTTTGATCTTTTTGCATTATACTCGGTTGTCAAGGAGTGTCGGAGAGCGACCCGTAGTGACTCAACTTGTATCTCCATCGGGATCACAGCTTTCGTACCATATACTAGCGAGTAGGGTGTGGCTCGAGTAGCTGTGCGGTGCGTAGTTCGATATGCCCATAATGCTTCGGGTAATCGTCTGTCCCAGTCCTTCTTATTTTCTGCCACTATCTTTTTCAAAATCTTCACGATGGTCTTTTTAAATGCCTCGGCCATTCCATTCGCAGGAGGGTAATAAGGCGATGAATAGCAGTGCTTGATTTGGAACTTTGCGCACAGCTTATCAATAGTAACGTTCTTGAAGGGTGTCCCATTGTCCGTGGTGATTCTCTCACGGATACCATGCCGGTACAATATGGTGTGACGAATAAAACCTTCGACATGTCTAGCTTTCACGTTTCTCAGGGTGACTGCCTCGGCCCATTTGGAGAAATAATCGGTCGCCGTAAGGATATACTGATGCCCCTGGGAGGATGGCTTACTGATAGGCCCAATCACGTCCATGCCCCAAGCTGCGAAGGGCCAGGACATCACTGACTGATGCAATTCTTCCGATGGTGAATGTATGAAATCCATGTGGATTTGGCACTGGTGACATTTTTTGACATATTCTATCGCGTCTTTCGTCATTGCCGGCTAGTAGTAACCCATGTGTCGTACACGATGATGTAAATTCCTCCATCCCTGGTGAGCACCGCATTCTCCTCCATGAGCTTCTTTCAGTGTATCACGTGCTTCATCTTGGCTTAGACACCGCAGCAGTACTCCCTCGTAGGACCGTTTGTAAAGTACGTCATTCTGGAGTACGAATGAATTGGCGCGTCTTCTGATTTGTGTGCGCATTTTGGGATCCTCCGGTAGAAATCCATACTTTAGATAATCGATGAATGATTTTCTCCAATCATCTTCCTCTGTAATTTCGAAGCAGCAAATGGGATTGGCGCTTAATTCTCCACTGCGCAACGCGGTTGTCTGCAGAATTCTTCTTTCTTCAATTGTTACCTGAAGTGGGTTGCCCTCGGGATTAGCCAAAGCAGCGGCTAAACTAGCAAGTGCATCTGCTCGTACATTCTCCTGTCGCGGTATATGTGAGATACTGCTGTTCTGAAATTGATTGAACATTGACTGCGCTTGGTGGCAATAGGGCGATAACTCGGGTTTGCGGACTTCGTATTCTGTCGTCAGTTGTCCGATGACAAGCTTAGAATCTCCATAGGTACATATTTCCTTGATCTGCATTTTCAGGGCTAACTGTAACCCAATGATAAGAGCCTGGTACTCTGTTTCATTATTGGTGCATGCTGGGACTATCGTGAATGAATAGGGTAATAGGTCCCCTTGCGGGCTGATGAATATAACTCCTGCCCCTGACCCTATCGCTCTGGCCGCATCGTCGAAATAAATCTCCCAATGGCGTGCTTCATTAACTGCCATAACCCGTTCATCTGGGAGGTCATATTCTATTTCTTCACCACTTGCTACCGGATGTGCTGCTAGGAAGTCTGCAATTGCCTGCCCTTGATAGCCCGAGCCGGCATGTATGTCAAGTCAAATTCCGACAAGAGAAGGGCCCACTTGGCCAACCGCCCAAACAACATGGACCTGTTCATGAGAAACTTGAGAGGATCCGCTTTGGATATCAGTGTTATCTGGTGAGAGAGGCAGTAATGTCTGAGTTTCTTGACGGCAAAGATCAATGCCAGACAAATCTTTTCAATCGCTGAGTAGTTAAATTCGGCTCCCACTAATGTGCGGCTCAGGTAATAGAGTGCGCCTTCCTTTCCTTCTCCGTTCTTCTGGGCTAAGAGAGCTCCCAGTGAATTTTCGCCGACGGCGATATAGAGAATCAGTGGCTCTCCTTTGATTGGTGCTGTAAGGACTGGAGCTTTTTCAAGCAGGTCATTTAGAGAGTCGAATGCCTTTTGACAAGCATCATCCCACTCGAACCGGACTCCTTTCTTTTTGAGGTGTGAAAAGGCCTGACAACGGCCGGATAAGTTTGAGATGAATCTTCTTAGGTAAGCCACCCGGCCTTGGAAGCTTTTCAGCTCTTTGAGATTCTTCGGAGGTGGCATCTCCTGATTGCCTTAATCTTCGTCGGGTCGATTCTATGCCTCGGTGTCTGATAACAAATCCCAAGAACTTACCAGAGGAAACTCCGAACATGCATTTCAACGGGTTCATGCGGAGGCTTTTCTTTCTCAGTCTTTGAAACACTTGCCGTAGATGTCTCGGATTTGACCACTCTTTTTCTTGACCGGCACAATATTTGAAATCCATCGTGGGTATTTGACTTCTCGGATGAACCCAGCTTGGATTAATTTCTCAACCTCTTCTTCGATCTTGGGCACTATGTCTGGATGGAACCGTCGTTGAGGTTGCTTGACCGCTTTCTTCCCTTTTATGATGCCCAGCTTGTGCATCGCAATTGTTGGATTAAGCCCTGGCATTTCTGAGTATGTCTAAGCGAACACATCTTTGTTTTCTTTCAACAGTTGAATGTATTTCTTCCTCTCTTCTTTTGGGACGTTCTTGCTTAGGTACGTATTTCTAGGCTCTTCCGGGGTTCCCAGATTTATTTCTTCAGGCTCATCTATCGTGGGCTGTCCCCCGTCCTCTATCTGTGTAGGTGCGGCACTGGGTTGGATGATGTCGACTACCTCTTGCGACTGCGCCTCTTCTGTGGAACTGATTGTCACCATGTTGACGTGTCTAATCTTCATTTTTACCCCTAACCCTTCTCTTCCTTGGTGAGCTTTGGTGTTTTCTTCGAATGGGGCTAACATTCTACCATTCGAGGCTGATTCTGAGTAACAGAAGCCCATATTCTTCATGATGTCACGGCTAACTTCACGTACCTTCCCTCTTCTATCAGTTGGGGTAGCCGGGGTGATTTTTCGGCCTCGTCCTTAGACTGCACAGGTTCATTCGACACTGAATAGAATTTGATTTCTTTCTTCGTATCGGCCATTGGTGGTACCACGAACTGGCTAGGAGCTCTTGGGAAAGGTTTAACTCTTCCTATTTTCGGTACCGGCATGTTGAAGCTGGATTTGAGCACACTCATGTGCTGATTCGATATCATCTCTAGGACAGATTGCCCTGGTTGTCGTAAGTGTTTCGGGATTATATAAAATTTCTTAGTATTCCCTTGGGGCTCTTCGGCTGACTGACTTGTGGTTTCTTTCTGAGTAATGAACTGAGGTTTGCTTCTCTGTTCAAACTTGTTGACTCTAGGTTTTACCCCTTGCCCTTTCTGCGTTACGTCGGGCTTCTTCGTGACCTCTCTTTCATCGATCAAGTCATAGTACCGGGCATTGGCTAGGAATGATTCCGCGATCGTATACGGTTTTGGGTCTGCTGCCACTCTGTACTAAACTCCCTCTCTGTTGTACTTGAAGTATTGATGGTAGGTTGAGGGAATAACGCGGTTCTGATGGAGCCATGGCCTCCCTAACAAAAGATTATATGTTGTTACTGCGTCGGTTACTTGGCACATTACTTTCGTCTTTAGCTCTTCAATTTCTAGCATCACAGTGATCAACCCCAGAGTGCGCTGGCTATCTTGATTAAACCCTTGAATAACCATGGTGCTAGGACGCAGGGCTGACGGTCTGTGGCCCAACCGCTGCAGTGTTTTCAACGACATGATGTTTACTGCGGACCCGTCGTCAAGCATACATCGCTTAACTTCTATGTCTCTAATCGTCCCCGTAACCATCAAAGGGCGATTGTGGTCTGTTGCTTCAATCATGCGGTCTTCTTCGGAGAATGTGATTGCAGAGGGGTGATCTATCTGCATTGCTTGCAGAATCGGTGCATTTCCTTCCCAAAACTTATCTGGATCATTCATTTTTGTTTCAATTTCTGCCATCATCAGTTCTCTGACTTCACTGTCTAGCAGCGCGTTTATCAACATCTCCCTATATACTTTTGAGAGACACAAGGCGTCGTATATGCTCAAGCTAGCCGGGACCTTTCGCAGGTGTGACACGACATCATATGCTACTGGTGCTGCCCCTTGCCTTGGCTCTGGCCGACTAGTCGTGGCTTCAACAACTTTCTCTTTCAACTTCTGCCCCTGGGGCCTCGTTGATGGTATATCCGGGTTTCTGTCTTCTTGCATCGGGTCTACTGGTTTTGGCCGAACGTGTTCTGGCATTTGCCTTCCGGATCGGAGGATGACGGCATTGACTTCTTCTTTACCTGCTTGTAATGTCTCTCCCGTTGATGGCTGTTCTGTGAATGATACCATCGCACAATGTACCTAAGCCTCTATAAGTCAGCTCTTCTCTTAGCTATCCTTCTTTCTTGTCCCTTTCTTCTTGCGGTTGAGGAGTCTTCTTCGATTCTCGAGCCTCTTTCGGCTGCTAACCAAAGTCCAGGGTTCTTCAGGTTCAGGGAATGGGATGTGTAATTGGATGCTTTCGTCTGAGGGGGAGGCTGAAACTACCCCAGATGTTTCCTTCGTTGTCGTTTCTGGTGACTTCATATTGATCACCCCTTAGTTGATCAACCCCTGTATTCTTCCCTTTAGACTAAAACAGTCTTCTGTCTTGTGGCTCAAACACCGATGGTATTTACAATACCGGGGATCATTCACCTTCCCAACTTAGTGTGGCCGAATCGGTTCTGGTAAGCGGATCACATTCTCTTCCACTAGTTATTCCATGATGGGGATCAGATCAGCCATGTCGAAGGTGTACGGGCCATTGGCTCTTTCTCTCTCGGCTGTTGTTATTCTTTGAGAAACGTAAGGCCTCTTGCCTCTGTCTAGGGTAGGCGTTGCTTTCGTGTCTGTCTTGGGATCTACGGCGGGTCACTTACGATCTATCATACCTTTGCCTTTGTTTATATTGTGCATCTTTGCGATCCTTACTCCTTCTCTTCTTTGCTTTTCGGGCTTGAAGTTCACCCGTGCTACGGCTTCTTCTACCAGGTGCGCTTTGGTGGCCAGTTCTCGAAAAGAGTGAAAACTATTCCCCGATAATAAGTATGATATCATTGGGTCCAAGGCTCACATACACATCTTCATCTGTTCTTTCTCACTAGGCAACTCTTGGCATTGAGCAGCTATCGTCCCCCATTGGTCCATGAACTTTTCCACGGGTTCGCCCTGTCTTTGTCTGATCAAGGCCAGGTCTGTTACTGATGTTTCTCTTTCTGTAGAGAAGAATTTCGAGATAAAACTGTCTCGCATCTGCTCCCACGATCTCACTAATCCGACTGGTAGCGACATGTACCACTGGAAAGCTTTCCTTGTCAGCGTCGACCATAATAGCCGTATACAATACTGTGGGATGGCCGACCAATTTCCCAACGCTGTGAGGAAGTGAGTAATATGCTCCTCCGGCAATCCTCTACCGTCGAATTTTTTGAAATTCGGACATCTGAAGTTGACCGGAAACGGTATTTCTTCTATCTCCAGTGGGTATGGAACTTGATATTTATACCCGGTTCTCCTTTTCTTCTCTTTCTCTTGTCGCATGAGACTTGTGATCATTTGTGACAGTTCCTCTCTCGACATTTGCACAATCGGGACTGGTACTCGCTCTGCTGGAACTCTTCTGGCCTAGGTAAGTTGTTCGGCGTCAGCTGGCCCTTTCGCTGCCCCTTGAGATTCTTCGGCTAATGGGCGCGTAGGTGGTACGAGACTTCTGGTAGCATTCTGAGCTATCAAAGTGGTCAATGTTTCCTGAATTATCCTCATTCGTTCATTCGTTTCCCGATTGGCCTGAACTAATCTGTCGATCTGATCTTGGACTGTAGGCAATTCTTTCGCTTCATACGATCCCTCTTCTGCCTCTGCTACTTGAACCATTGCGATCAACACTGGTCGGGCCTTCTGAACCTGCCCCTGTCCTGGCTTGAGAACTGTCATGGGCTTGGAGCTCTTCACAATTGTGGTCCCGGTCGACTTACGTGTAACACAGGGGGTCTTAGACAATGGCGGAAACTGTTCGACCGTCATCACAGGCACTGAGGACCTGGTTGATGCAACCTGACTGCTAATAGAGATCTTTGCCCTTGTTTTGGCTGCCATTGTCTTCTGATCATGGGGCGAGGTCTCGCAGCGTTCGCCTTCTTATGTGCGGTTAAGATGGCTGCTTTCTTCTGCTCTTTCTTCTGTCGGCGTGTTTCGACCAACTGCCATCCTGAGTTGCCAATACTTGTTGTGGTTGGGGTGAAGCGAGGGAAGCTGAAGCCTCCGGTGGCAAGGAAGGTGCACAAACTATTCATTGAGCATGCCATTTCTTCTGTCTTTCCTAGTATCTTGCTAATTCTGCTGCGTCATAAAAATCATTAGAACAGTTCACAAGTGCGGTCGGGAGTATGAGCCCATCGATCGCAGTGCATAAACCGTCAAAATAAGCAAGAAGGGGACAAAATACGTGTAGTTGTGGAAGTTTGTGGGTTCGAAAACCTTTTAAATGCCCATTGCCTTAGAGATGAAGGGAAGAACGTTCCCTTTGAGAGTCGCCAGTTTGACGCCCGAGGGGCGCCGAAACATTATGCCTCGCAGTAACTTTCCTACACGTAGATTCAGTGTTTGCAAGTAATTGATCTTAGAGTGTTCCTATATTTAAATATAACCAGAGATTTTGGTATAGTTCGATCCCTAGAAAATTCGCCAGTTTGTTGGAACTAGAAAGACGCTCGAGCGCAGTTTTCTGGTGTTTTTTTTTGTTCTAGGGTTCTGAATAATAGAAACATTCATAGACAATCACAAACATTCACAAAAGTACACAAGATGAGAGATATCGCAAAGCGAATTTTATTCTAGAGATCCTGAGATCTTGTACATTCCAGGACGTGATCTGGCACCAGCCCTTAATTACATCAAATGATCGATGACCCTTGATTAAAAGGCAAAAGACTAGTTATCGGGGACTATGGTCTCAGAGTTCATGGTCGTGGAGACCTGTGTTTGTGTGGTCATAGAGACCTGTATTTGTATGGTCGTGGAGACCTGTATTTGTATGGTCACGGAGACCTGTATTTGTTGTGTTTTGTTATAGACTAATCCATCTTTGTACGAATCAGATGTCTATGTCCCATGTTTTGACCGGAGATCCGGGCTGAGACTGTCAGGGGTTTTAACCGAGGGGTGCGACTCTGGGCCTGCGCCTGTCATTTGTGATGGGTGACCGCGGGAAGACTGATCTACAGTTGTATGTACCTGAGCAGCTCAACCAGCGGATGCCGTTTGGATGGGTAGGGCATCGACTATTCTTGAAGTGTCATTCTTTAACAAATTTCTTGTAATGGTTTAGAACTCTCTTGGTATGGTTTGTCGTGTTAACCATAGTCCCCTTTGCTTAGTCCGGACCTGAAACCGGGTCATATTATGATAGTACATGTAATGATGATACATTGGTATGATTCTAAGCACTAGCGGCCTCTTTTCGAGAAGTTACTTCGTTCATCTTGTTGGATTGGATCGGACTCTGAAGGCTTGCATTCTGCTCATTGGGTTGCTCGGATGAATTATTTGACTGCTCTGTTGCGTCCAGAATGCTCGAAATACCCAAAAGAGGCCTAAACGGGGCTCGAAAATGTCATAAAATGAAGATTTAAAGGTGCTGAAATGAACGTTCAAAATGCTGATTTTTGTGATCCGCTGGCCTGATTTTACTGATGCGCTGGGGCCAGTGCGTCCAAAATGATTGTTAAAAATGTTCTATTTTACTGATCCGCTGGCCGATTTTTGTGATGCGCTGGGGCTAGTGCGTCCAAAAATGGCTTTATTTTAAGATATGTATTTTTCTGATCCGCTAAGGTATTTTAGTGACGCGCTGGGGCCAATGCGTCCAAAAGTTGACTTTATTTTGAAATGTTTATATTTCTGATCCGCTGAGGTATTTTACGATGCGCTGGGGCCTAGTGCGTCCAAAAATGGCTTTATTTTAAGATATGTATTTTCCTAATCCGCTGGCCTATTATACGATGCGTTGGCCTATTTTGCGATGCGCTGGGGCCAGTGCGTCCAAAACTGGCTTTATTTTAAGATATGTATTTTCCTAATCCGCTGGCCTATTATATGATGCGCTGGCCTATTTTGCGATGCGCTGGGGCCAGTGCGTCCAAAAAATGGCTTTATTTTAAGATATGTATTTTCCTAATCCGCTGGCCTATTTTGCGATACACTGGTGTGTTGTTGTGATGCGCTGGGGCCAGTGTGTCGATAAAATAATCTTGGTTCAACGTATTTCGCGATGCGCTACTTCACTTGTATATTTTTAGGTTCTCCACCAGACCTGCTGTGGTCGGAAGTGGGATTTTCGGTGATCGGCAAAAGGGTTTCCGGCGGTCGAAAAAGGGATTCCGGCGATCTCAAAACCCAAAGCTCTCTCCTTCTCTCGATTCTTCTAAATGAGGCGAAGGGGGGGGAGGGGGTATTTATACCCGAAGTCGGCCAATAGGAGACCGCCACGTGTAGCGCGTCGAGAAAATGGCTTGGCGCGTCGAGAAAATCACTCGGCGCGTCCTAAAATGACTTTGTTGAAATGCTAATTTTTAGGGCGCACTGGCTGTCAGTGCATCTTGAAATTTCTGAAAATGCCTGATTTATTGGACGCGCTGAGGGTCAGCGCGTCCTGAAATTCACTTTGCAAAAACTACTGAATTTCATGATGCGCTGGGTGAATTTCTGGACGCGCTGGGGGCAGTGCGTCCTGAAATTCACTTTGTAAAAACTGCTGAATTTCATGATGCGCTGGGTGAATTTCTGGACGCGCTGGGGGCAGTGCGTCCTGAAATTCACTTTGTAAAACTGCTGAATTTCATGATGCGCTGGACAATGAATTTCTGGACGCGCTGACTGTACTCGTGTTTTACAAAATTGGGTTTTGCGAAACGGAGGGCTTGTGGGGCCCGCTTTGCGATAGATGTCGATGCACTGGCCCTATTTTTCGTGATTGAAGTAACCCTCCCAAATTTGTAGGGTTTTGATCATGATGATCAGTGGGGCCCACCACTGGCTTGGTTTTTCATTTTCGGTCTAGTGTGATGTGTGTTGTAATTTTTGCTGCGATTTCCGATGCACTGGCCCTAAATCTAATCAGGTGATGATTTGGGCACTCATAATCATTGTTTCGAAGACCTTGACTTTTGGGACCCCAACAGGGCCCACTGGAGAAAATGGCTAAGTACTGGATCCTTTGCAAATCTGGATATTTGGGTGCCTCGGATGGTATTTTGTGGGATTTCCTCGTAGCACGTGCCTAGTTGATTTGTTTTAGAGGGTACTGACTTTTGGGACCCCAACAAAACTCTAAATGGACTCTAAAAAAGGACAACCTTACTTGTCGGATGAGCCCCTTGTTCAGCGCCGGTTCGAGTTGCTTGATCTCAGCTCTCCCGTGCTTCAATCAGCTTCCCTTGCTCCCTCGATCGTGTCACCGTTGCGTCGCCAATGCCTCAGTTACACTCGATCAAACACCTTGTATGTGATGCCTTTAAGATGCCCAAGGTGATAGGAGGATGGTTGAATCTCCTACATGGGATATGTAGCTTGTTCTAACTAGGAGATTCACCTAGAGGGTCTTCTAGAGGTCTTGAACAAGAGATATGCCTATATGGTATAGTGTCTTACCGCTAGAATTGAGAGAGGAATCAAGTCATCTCTTGGTTTGCATTTGAATGCCCTCACTTGTGATTAAACACAAGGGATATGACTTGAAACTCCTCCTCTTTGAGGCCCCAAAAGATGTACAAAAGGTGTGGGTAATAGGCTCTCAAAACCCTCTCACTTATGCCCAAAAAACCGAGCTCCATATATAAAGAAAATGGGCTCCAACGCTCAGAAAATGGGCAAAACGGCTAGTTGCCGACCTGTCCCGACCGGTCCCCCCTGGTCGGCCAACTACCAAAAAGAGATAGAGCATTGCTATCTGCAAGGGGGGGTCTGCCCGACCGGTCAAGACTGGTAGGACCAGCCCAGCCGACCGATCAAGACCGGTCGACCCCAATGGCCTGAGCTTGCTGTGACTGGACTGGAACTGCCCAACCGGTCTTGACCGGTCGGTCCAATCCAGCCGATCGGTCATGACCGGTCGGTCAGGCCTGGGTTCAGCCTGATGTTTAGCTGACCCATCTCTTTCTCAACCCTCTCACTTAGGCCAAGGTTTAAGTGCTCTTTTGGGACACCTAGGGCCAATCTAAGATGACTAAAGGTGTTCCTAAGATGGTCAGGGTCATCAAAGAGGTTAAAGGGTTGGGTTTTGGTCAAGGTTAAGGCACATTAAGGCATCACTTTTACCTATATCTTCTTCCTTGATGCAGCAGGGCCACTTGAGTCTTCGATCTTCGTCTTCATTAGGCTCAACCGACACTAGACTCACTGACGTAAGTGATTGACAAACAAGGTGCACTAGTATGCCACAGAAAAGTGCACTAACACCCTCTTCTATTTCTCTTCATAGCTCAAACGTTCGAGCCCTTCTCCAACCCCAGACCCTAGAGAAAGAGAGAGGAGAGAGAGAGAAAGAGAGAGAGAAGACAGGCAAGTCTCCTTCTTCTTTTCTTCATTCCTCATCCACAAGCGTGGATTAGATAAAGGTGAGGATCTCCCTTCAAGCCAAATATAATAATAATATGTTTCTTTAGGGCTTCCATGTGTTAATAGTCATGTTTATGGTGTTGTTTATGATTAACATATGTTTGTTGATTTGAATATGATTTGATATGATCTTTTAAGTAGGTTTATTACTAATTTCCAATGTAGTGCCTTTATGATGCTTGTATGGATGTTGGTATGAGAAAATATGTGTAACATGAAATTGCGTTGGTGTAGTCTAACACGACACCCTAC
This sequence comes from Liriodendron chinense, assembly GCA_003013855.2. Lineage (NCBI taxonomy): Eukaryota > Viridiplantae > Streptophyta > Magnoliopsida > Magnoliales > Magnoliaceae > Liriodendron > Liriodendron chinense. Next base: position 1,912,980 of record ML058378.1, read on the forward strand.
GCATATACATGCTGAAGCTTGCGAAGCTACTAGAACTATGGCTACATCCTATAGAGGGGGGTAATTAGGATTGTTTAAAAATTTCTTTCAAAAGCCTCTTGCCTAATTAAACTAATTAGCAATTATAAACTAATTAAGCAATACCAGTTAGCTTTCAAGCTTAAGTGGGTCCAATGACCAGGCTAGCATATGGGAAGCATATAAACAACTTAGCCTAAGTATGTATAGATAAACAAATGATTTAACTACTCAAGAACTTAATCTATACAACTTATGTAGACTATATGAGAATGGATCATATGGCTCAAGTCTACACTACTTAGTAAAAGTACATCTTGTGTGTGAATGTGCCTAACTAGTGCCTAGCATAGATTTTAATCAGGCATGAATAATTAAGCAATTAACCATACAAAGCTAGATTAACAATGTGCTTAAATCAATCACAAACACAAGCATGTATAGTGGTTCAACTTTGGGTCTACTCCACTCCCGATTCAAGTACTCACCCTTATGAGCACACCAGCATTCACTAGGGAGTTTAAATCAGGTTCCTCCCAACCTAGGTGTTTAAACAGTTCCACCCTATTGACGAGTTTAACAAGGTTCCTCCCAACCTAGGTGTTTAAACAGTTCCACCCCTATTGACGAGTTTAACAAGGTTCCTCCCAACCTATTGTTGAGCCCTGAATTATACATGTTTTAACCCAAATTCATCACTTATTATGGATGATTTATGTAATTAAAGGCTCATCTAATGCTTGCTTTTGTGATTGTAGGAATGAGAGAGAGACGTCACCAATTTGATGATAAAAAACCTCTCCTAACATCACTGAAGATCAAAAGAAGAAAGGACAAAAGGTGGAGAGAAGAAGCAAGGAGAGAAGAGAAGAAAGAAGGAAGAATATAAGGCAAACGGACAGGTCCGACCAATCATGATCGGTCTGCTGTTGAGGCTCTTAATTGTGCATATTCTAACCCCAATTCATCACTAATTGTGCAAGGTTTGTATGGTTTGTAAGCTAATTCAATGCATGCTTTGTGATTACAGGATTGAGGGTGGACTCTACTCAATTGAAGACATAAAGAGCTCATTTGGCATCATTCTAATGAATAATATTTGATGATCAAAGAAGAAAAGAAGAGAGAAAGTGAAAGCAAGAAGCAAGGAAAGAAAAGAGAAAGAAGAAAAGAAGCTTGAAGGACTGCCGACCGGTCATCTTTTTTTTTACCGGTCGGCTAAGGAAGCCAGACCGGTTAGCGACCGGTCAGCCATGACACTAAAGGACACACAAAGGTGACCGACCGGTCTTGACCGGTCGGCTACAACTGCTGGAGGTCTTTTGAAGAGCTCCGACCGGTCATGACCGGTCGGACTGGGTTGCTGGACCAAGGATGAATCGCTCCAACCGGTCATGACCGGTCGGAGGTACTTGCTGAACTGTTGTTCCACAAGACCAACCGGTCTTGACCGGTCGGTCATGCTTGCTGGATCGAACGTTTATTGAGGCCGACCGGTCGTGACCGGTCGGCCAGGTGTACTGACTTAGAAACTTCTAAGTAACGTCCGATTTTCTCGGCGCTGCGTAAGTGCTACGCACTTTCTCGATCCTTCCGGAGTTGGGGAGCCTCCAAACTATAAAAAGCCACCTGGGGATTGTTCCTAGGGTATCCGAGAAGGGCTCAAGCGAGGTTGGAGACTGTGGAAGTGAAGATTGGAGTTTCACAACTCCTTTTGGTTTGCTTTGCTGTTTTCATGTTTTTAAGAGTTGTTTCATATTTCCTTGGATCATGAGCAGCTAAACCTCTTAGCTAGGGCTAAGAGGTGAAGCTTGTAGTGTATCCAAGATGTTTTAATTCGTAGTTAAGTGGTTTTCAGTTTGGAATTCATGATTATGAACTAAGGTTTGAAGTTTATACAAGTTTTTAAGTAATTTCTCTTAGTCTTGTGATGACTCATGGATGTTTGGATGAATTACTTATCTTCTTAATTTGTTTGCAACGGTCTAGACCTGTATGATCCGAGGAATTGGAGTGCGCTCTAGTACCAAGCTCTTCATAAAGGGGCTTCATGCCAAAGTTCTAGTTTTGGTTGATTATCTGGAATATGTATGGACTATGCATATAATTTGAATCCAGTTCAAATCATGATCTAGCCTTGTCTTGTGAGAAGACTTGAGGATGGTTATGATTGGGAATTAGACCTATAGAAAAGGTGAATGACCTATGCAATGAGCATTCTCAGATCAGCCTAGAGTTGAGTGAACTTTATGCGCAGAACTTACATGTTACAGACTTCTGGTTTAACAGTTCTATCATCCGACTAGATAGACCTGACTGGTGATTCTAGTTGAGAGAATGGGAAACCACAGCGGATTGAACATCGAGGATTGATACAAGTGGATCCTCGAACCCTGGTGCCTTCTTATAATTGTTTACATTCAATTTAGCTTAAACTGTTAATCACACACATTCTATTCAAACTTTGATTGTTAGCTTCAATAGAAACTTGTGGATGAGTTTGTGACATCCTACATAAGTCCCTGTGGATCGACCTCGGTATTACCGAGTTTATTACTACATCGCATCCCTACACTTGGGGAAGCGAACAAGTTTTTGGCGCCGCTGCCGGGGATTTTGACGGTTTTCACAGATTTCTGAAATTAGTATCTATTTAGGATTTTTTTTAGATTTTTAGACTAACTTAGTTTGTTTATTTGATTTTTTTTTAAGGATTTCTAGGAAGCTGAAGAAGATTCAAGGATTTCAAGTGCGAATCAGGTTTTATCCTTCTAAAACCTTACTCTTCTTCTTCTCCTATTCATTCCTATTTTATTCATCTCTTGTAGAGGGGGTGGAGACTCCTTTTGGATCTCTAAAAGGTCGGCCTTTTTGCCACCTGGATTCCTATTGGTCGGCCCTGCCGCCTTGGATCACCTTGCGCTCAGGAATTTCTTTTTCTCATCTCTACTCCTCTTTCTCCTTTTTCTGCACTTTTTCCTCAAAAGATTTAAAGAGTGGGTGGGGAGTTCTCTGAACCTCTATTGACCAGGAGAAATCGGTCTCTATCCTTGCTTCTGGCCTAGCCATTGCAAGACACCTTGTGCTTCGGTCTTAGGGAAGAGTAAAGAAAAGGGAGGAAGAATTCTCCTTTCTTTTTGTTTCTTATTTTTGGTTTTGCATGCCACATTGGGCTCGGGATTCCAATAACCGACTCATAAGTGAAGGGGGGGATAGTAGAAGGCTTTGATAGAGAGCCACGTGTTAGGAGACATCTAGATTCTCCAATTTTATCTGAAAGTATGGCTGCAAATCAACCTAACCCGGTTCAAAATCAAACTGAAACAGGGGAGAATGTGGTTGAGAATGTTCCCCGACCTAGGACTTTACGTGATTTCTTGCAACCTGCAAGAATGAGCACTCCCTCATGCATAGTTTTCCCACCAAATGCAGGGAATGTGGATTTGAAACCGGGAGTGATCAATCTTCTCCCTAAATTCCATGGTTTAGACAGTGAAAGTGCCTATCAACACCTTAGGGAGTTTGATGAGGCAATCACCACCATGCACTTTGCAAATGTGACTGAAGATGTAGTAAGACTTAAATTCTTCCCTTTCACTCTTAAGGATAAAGCCAAGGGTTGGCTTTATGCATTGAGGCCAAGATCAATTGGGTCATGGAATGATATGCACAGAGAATTTATAAAAAAAATTCTTCCCTACTCACAAAACGAACATGCTTAAGCGCCTTATCATGAACTTTGCCCAAAAGGAGGATGAAACCTTTTCCCAATGTTGGGAGAGATTCAAGGACCTATTAAACGCATGCCCACATCATGGCTATGAAAATTGGCGGATTATAAGTTTTTTCTATGAAGGACTGATTCCATCCATGCGCCAATTTATAGAGATGATGTGTAATGGGGAGTTCATGAATAAGGAAGCTGATGAAGCATGGGATTATCTGGAAGAATTGGCTGAAAGTGCACAATCTTGGGACACACCTAAACCAACAAATTCCAAGATTGGCCAACAAAAGGAAAATGGAGGAATGTATGTCCTATCAGAAGAAGATAGCATAAGTGCACGGTTGGCTAGCCTTACAAGAAAGGTCGAAGCCATGGAATTAAGGAAAAAAGAATCAATCAACTCCACTGAGGTTGAAACTGTTTGTGGAATTTGTGCTGGAAATCAACATGCTACACCAGATTGTCCCACAATTTCAGCAGTCCAAGGCATTTTACAAGAACAAACAAATGCCATAAACAGTTATCAGCAGCAATATAGTGCTCCAAACTCGAACACGTTTAATCCTAATTGGAAGAACCATCCCAACTTCAGTTGGAGGAATGGACCCACTGCAAATGCAAACAACACTCCAAAAGTGTTACTAGAAGAGATGTTGGGTGCATTCGTATCGGTCCAGAATGAGTATAACAAGACAAATTCTCTCAAAATAGATGGGTTCATGCAAGAGCAATTAAAATTCAATCAAAACTCAAACCAAGCTATCAATGAATTGAAAACATCTTTGGCTAGAGTTGAAGCTCACCTTAGTGTTAGAGAGAAGGGCACACTTCCTGCGCAACCTCTTCCTAACCCAAGGACCCAATATTGAGATACAAGATGCAAGCTCATCCTCCCACCATACGGAACATGTTCAAGCTATCACCACTTTGAGAAGTGGGAAAGAAATTGACAAATCTAATCCGGTGAAGGCTCCAAAGCCTAAGGATCCGGAAATTTCCAAAGAGGATGATAGCCCAAACAATATTCCACAAGAGAAAGAACCGGAAAGACAATACAAGCCGGTCGCCCCATTTCCACAAAGGTTGATTTCACCTAAACCTTTAGATAAAAATCTGGAGATTCTGGAAGTTTTCAAGCAGGTGAAGATCAACATTCCGCTGTTCGATGCAATAAAACAAATACCATCTTATGCCAAATTTTTAAAGGAATTGTGTACAATCAAAAGGAAACATAACGTTCACAACAAAGTGCTTTTGGCTGAGAATTTGAGTGCCATCATCAAACAAGAGGTGCCCCAAAAATACAAAGATCCGGATAGTCCAACCATATCATGCATCATAGGAGACTACCAGATTAAACAAGCCCTACTCGACTTGGGGGCAAGTGTGAATCTCATTCCATACTTGGTCTATGAACAACTTGGGTTAGGTGAATTGAAACCCACCAAAACCACACTCCAACTTGCTGATAGATCCATCCGGATACCGAGAGGAATGGTAGAGGATGTTCTAGTCCAAGTTGATAAATTCTACTACCCAGTAGATTTTATTGTCTTGGACACACATCCCGTGATAGGCACCGGTACTCAAATTCCCGTCATACTTGGACGACCGTTTCTAGCTACCTCAAACGCCATTATCAATTGTAGAAACTGGACTTGTACAAATGTCCTTTGGAAATATGACCCTTGAGCTTAACATATTTGAGTTATGCAAACAACCGCGGGAAGTTGATGATGATATCCACGAATTAAACATGATCGAATCATTCGTAGAGGATACAATCCCCTTGTCACTATTTTTCGACCCTTTGGAGGCATGTGTGGCCCATCTCCATGATATGAATGATGATACAACATAAGAGATGGATGCCATTCTAGATGTGATGCTGGTGCGTGAAAATAAAAGATGGAGGGCCCCAATTGAACCTTTGCCTATAAATGAGAACAAGGCCCTCCCATCCAACATTAAGGCACCAAAACTCGACCTAAAACCATTGCCAAGTGAGCTAAAATATGTTTATTTAGGTCGAGATGAGACATATCCAGTGGTGATTTCTTCCCACTTGGATGAGGAACAAGAGAGTAGGCTAATAGCCACTCTATTAGAGCACAAGAGTTCCATCGGATGGACAATTGCGGATCTCAAAGGCATAGACCCACTGATTTGCACTCACCGCATACACCTTGAGGAAAATGCAAAGACATCCCGGCAACCACAAAGACGACTAACTCCAAATATGAAGGATGTGGTTAAGGCCGAAGTGGTGAAACTATTGGATGTAGGTATCATTTACCCAATATCTGATAGCCAATGGGTGAGCCCAACTCAAGTGGTGCCTAAGAAATCCGGAATAACCATCGTAGCCAATGCCAATAACGAACTCGTGCCAACTAGAGTCACTACCGGTTGGAGAATGTGCATTGACTATAGGAAGCTAAACACTGTCACGAGGAAAGACCACTTTCCCCTACCGTTTGTTGATCAGATTTTAGAACGGTTGGCGGGCCATTCCCACTTTTGCTTCCTTGATGGCTATTCAGGGTACAACCAAATAGAAATTGCCCGTGAAGATCAAGAAAAGACTACATTCACATGTCCATTCGGTACTTTCGCCTATCGACGAATGCCGTTTGGACTATGTAATGCCCCTGCCACCTTTCAGCGTTGTATGATGAGCATCTTTTCTGACATGGTGGGGACCATTCTCGAAGTCTTCATGGATGATTTTTCTGTATTTGGTTGTAACTTTGATGAGTGCCTTAAGCACTTGAAATCTGTGCTAAAAAGATGTGAAGAGAAGAACCTTGTGCTCAATTGGGAAAAGTGTCACTTCATGGTTCAAAAGGGAATTGTACTTGGTCACATCGTTTCACAAAATGGAATTGAGGTGGACAAGGCGAAAATTGATCTTATCTCTAACCTCCCACCACCCAAAAGCATACAAGATATACGGTCCTTTTTAGGACACGCAGGATTTTACAGAAGGTTTATAAAGGATTTCAGTTCACTCTCTCGCCCTTTATGTAACCTACTTCAAAAGGAAAATTCATTCGAGTGGAATGAAGAATGTCAACAGGCATTTACCACCCTTAAAGGTATGTTGACATGCGCCCCAATAATGCAACCACCTGATTGGAGCCTTCCTTTTGAAATTATGTGCGATGCTAGCGACTATGCTATTGGGGCTGTGTTAGGCCAAAGAAAAGATAAAAAGCCGTGTGTCATCTACTATGCAAGTAGAACCCTAAACTCAGCCCAGGCAAACTACACCACTACTGAAAAGGAACTTTTAGCAGTAGTTTTTGCCTTGGAGAAGTTTAGATCCTACTTGATTGGATCCAAGATCATCGTATTCACCGACCATGCCGCGCTTAAGTATATTCTCTCTAAGAAGGATGCTAAACCATGGTTATTAAGATGGATCCTCCTCCTCCAAGAAATACGTGATAAGAAAGGAGTAGAGAATGTAGTAGCTGACCACCTCTCTCGACTTGTCCTCACTGATTCCCCTGAAAAGACTGCAATCAATGACATGTTCCCTGATGAACAACTTTTTGTTGTTTCCCAATTACCATGGTATGCGGACATTGCTAATTACCTTGCTACAGGTACAATTCCTACATATTGGAAAAAGCAAGATAAGGATAGATTCTTCTCAGAGGTACGGAAATTTCTATGGGACGACCCATACTTGTTCAAGTATTGTCCCGATCAAATCATAAGGAGATGTGTCCCAGATGATGAGCAACAAAGTATCATCTCCTTCTGTCATTCTCAAGCATGTGGTGGCCATTTTTCGGCTAAAAAGACCACAGCGAAAATTCTGCAATGTGGGTTTTATTGGCCCACCATGTTCAAAGGCACACATGAGTTTTGCAAAGCTTGCGAACCTTGTCAGAAATTAGGAGGAATCTCCCGTAGAAATATGATGCCACTCAATCCCATCTTAATTGTCGAAATTTTTTATTGTTGGGGCATTGATTTCATGGGCCCATTCCTATCTTCTTTTGGAAACCAATACATCTTGCTTGCCGTTGATTATGTTTCCAAATGGGTCGAGGCCATCCCTTGCCGGAATAATGACCATAAAACGGTCATTCGATTCTTAAAAGAAAACATTCTTTCCCGGTTTGGAACGCCTCGAGTCATCATAAGTGATGGAGGGTCTCACTTTTGCAATCGCCCTTTTGAAGCATTAATGAAGAAATATGGTGTAACGCACAAAGTGAGCACTCCCTATCACCCACAAACTAGTGGACAAGCTGAGATATCCAATAGGGAGATTAAACACATTTTAGAGAAAACGGTGAATCCCTGATCGCAAGGATTGGTCACTTCGGCTTACTGATGCGCTGTGGGCTTACCGTACTGCCTTTAAAACCCCTATTGGAATGTCTCCCTATAGACTTGTCTATGGAAGGCTTGTCACTTACCTGTGGAGTTGGAACATAAGGCATATTGGGCTATTAAGAAGATGAATTTCAATTCTGACAAGGCAAGCTCACTACGCAAACTACAATTGAATGAACTTGCAGAAATCCGGAATGAAGCTTATGAGAATGCAAGAATTTACAAGGACAAGACGAAAATATTCCATGATAAGAATATTCTTCGCAAGACATTCACAATAAATCAAAAAGTCCTCATGTATAATTCTCGCTTATATCTATTTCCAGGAAAATTGAGATCTCGGTGGACCGGTCCCTACATTGTGCAAACTGTCTATCCATATGGGACTGTCGAGCTGTTAAATCTAAGGAACAGCAACATTTTTAAAGCAAATGGGCAGCGATTAAAGCCGTTCTTTGAGAACTTCCCTTCAGAAGGTATGTCCATACCTCTGAATGATCCTGTGTATCAGGATGATTGATCTCCTAGTCTGATGGAGGTATAGAGTAGTTAGGATTAGGATTTTGCTGCTTTTGTTTTCGTTTTCATAGGTTTGTTAGAAGGAGGAAGATCTCCACTTTTCACTCTCTCAGGTACTATCATTCCTCACTCCCTTTTATTTTCAAATTGCTCTCATGTTTTGCTCATTGCACATCTTTTACATTGAGGACAATGCAAGATTTGGTTGGGGGGTGTAGGATCACTTGGATGAATCCAGCGATTTGCAACATTTCAAGCAATCATGTGGAAATTTTTTCGATCTTTCAAAAATTCGAAACTCTTTTGGAAAACACCGGTTTTATGCATTCGAGTTGATATGAGCATAAGAGGAGGAGATATGAAGTGTATGGGGCTGGATGTCTGCAATCTCTCATAGCATAATGGTTTTATATGTGAACTCCCCTATTTTTGTGATTGATAGAAAATCTGAACACTTTTACACCTAGTTCACATTACACGATTTTCATGAGTTGAAGGGATTATGTGACTTATGGATTAGCTAGACTTTGAATTAAGGTATTGAGAAATCAGGCCGGGGTACTTTGTCCATCCTTGTCCATGGGAAAATAATGAAAGATATGGATTTTTAAAAATCCTATCTAATTTAAAAGAAAAAGGAAAAGGAAGCATGAAATTGGGAATGTGAAAAACGGTGGAAATTCCGATTAGGGCTACCTACTACCAACCGGGGGATGGTCTACCCGTAACCAAAGCCGGAAATGGGATGTAGTGTGAAAGTCGTCGGAAGGACGGTAAGGCAAATTCCTGTCATGGACGTGATGTGGCTCTATATACCTTGAGTTCTATAGTCTACCTGATCTATGAAGAAGATAATCCTAGAAACTCGTGAGATGAATTTTCACTACCCACACTAGGTTAAACTTGTTCAAATCTTTCTATTTATCAACCAATCAGCGGGAATTTCATATGAATGCTTATTATGTTTTGAGAGTTTACGGTTTCAACCTCTGTTGCCTAATGTTTCTGAATCTTAAGCTTATAAACCTTGGAATGTATAGAAGGATGGTTTCTGAAAGAGAGTTGAGTTTTAAAGGATGGAATTAGTTTCACGCATGTTTTGCTCAGGACTAGCAAAATGCTGGTTGGGGGGTGTGTTGAGCTCTTAATTGTGCATATTCTAACCCCAATTCATCACTAATTGTGCAAGGTTTGTATGGTTTGTAAGCTAATTCAATGCATGTTTTGTGATTACAGGATTGAGGGTGGACTCTACTCAATTGAAGACATAAAGAGCTCATTTGGCATCATTCTAATGAATAATATTTGATGATCAAAGAAGAAAAGAAGAGAGAGTGAAAGCAAGAAGCAAGGAAAGAAAAGAGAAAGAAGAAAAGAAGCTTGAAGGACTGCCGACCGGTCATCTTTTTTTTTACCAGTCGGCTAAGGAAGCCAGACCGGTCAGCGACCGGTCAGCCATGACACTAAAGGACACACAAAGGTGACCGACCGGTCTTGACCGGTCGGCTACAACTGCTGGAGGTCTTTTGAAGAGCTCCGACCGGTCATGACCGGTCGGACTGGGTTGCTGGACCAAGGATGAATAGCTCCGACCGGTCATGACCGGTCGGAGGTACTTGCTGAACTGTTGTTCCACAAGACCAACCGGTCTTGACCGGTCGGTCATGCTTGCTGGATCGAACGTTTATTGAGGCCGACCGGTCGTGACCGGTCGGCCAGGTGTACTGACTTAGAAACTTCTAAGTAACGTCCGATTTTCTCGGCGCTGCGTAAGTGCTACGCACTTTCTCGATCCTTCCGGAGTTGGGGAGCCTCCAAACTATAAAAAGCCACCTAGGGATTGTTCCTAGGGTATCCGAGAAGGGCTCAAGCGAGGTTGGAGACTGTGGAAGTGAAGATTGGAGTTTCACAACTCCTTTTGGTTTGCTTTGCTGTTTTCATGTTTTTAAGAGTTGTTTCATGTTTCCTTGGATCATGAGCAGCTAAACCTCTTAGCTAGGGCTAAGAGGTGAAGCTTGTAGTGTATCCAAGATGTTTTAATTCGTAGTTAAGTGGTTTTTAGTTTGGAATTCATGATTATGAACTAAGGTTTGAAGTTTATACAAGTTTTTAAGTAATTTCTCTTAGTCTTGTGATGACTCATGGATGTTTGGATGAATTACTTATCTTCTTAATTTGTTTGCAATGGTCTAGACCTATATGATCCTAGGAATTGGAGTGCGCTCTAGTACCAAGCTCTTCATAAAGGGGCTTCATGCCAAAGTTCTAGTTTTGGTTGATTATCTGGAATATGTATGGACTATGCATATAATTTGAATCCAGTTCAAATCATGATCTAGCCTTGTCTTGTGAGAAGACTTGAGGATGGTTATGATTGGGAATTGGACCTATAGAAAAGGTGAATGACCTATACAATGAGCATGCTCAGATCAGCCTAGAGTTGAGTGAACTTTATGCACAGAACTTACATGTTACAGACTTCTGGTTTAACAGTTCTATCATCCGACTAGATAGACCTGACTGGTGATTCTAGTTGAGAGAATGGGAAACCACAGCGGATTGAACATCGAGGATTGCTACAAGTGGATCCTCGAACCCTGGTGCCTTCTTATAATTGTTTACATTCAATTTAGCTTAAACTGTTAATCACACACATTCTATTCAAACTTTGATTGTTAGCTTCAATAGAAACTTGTGGATGAGTTTGTGACATCCTACATAAGTCCCTGTGGATCGACCTCGGTATTACCGAGTTTATTACTACATCGCATCCCTACACTTGGGGAAGCGAACATCTGCCAACAAGGAAAAAAGCTTGTTGGATGAACCGGCATGGGTCTGACCGGTCATGACTGGTCGGCCAAGCACAGTAAACTCAAGTTTCTAATTTTGACCACTGACTTTCAAAGGGCGGAACTCCTTACACAATTCTCGAAATTTTCTACTCGGTGGCACATGATTACTATAAAAGGCCACCTCCACACTCTTCCCAAGGCATCTAGGAATGTGAGGAGTAAAGAGATCAAGACCTAGTAGACTTCCTAGCCTCCTACAACTAGTTCTTCTTTCTTTTCTAGTTCTAGTTCTAGTTCTAGTTTCTTTATGTTTTCTTCTAGTTAACTCTCAGCAAGAGCTGAGAGGTGAAACTTCTTAGTTCTTAATTATGTTTTAATTCCTTTGATTTTGAATTATGTTTTAATTATTGAAAAATTCATTAAGGTTTGAATAAAGTAGATAATTTTAGATAATTCAGCGAGTTTGTGTTCCACGTACATGAGTTCTTGTTAGATTTCTGAGATTAATCAAATTGGTGTATGAGATTTTGGTTGTGGAAGCCTTTGATTCATCGTGATCTCCAGATACAGTGAATGCTTCGAGTTCTCCATGGATCAAAACAGTTGGATCTTTATTAGAACTTATTGATGGAAAGTTCATATATCTTTTGTATGGAATCTAATATAGGTGTTGTTGCTTATCGATATTGGTTTAATTAGAGTTCAAATCATTGGCTCTAGTTAATCTAATTACAAGATTTGATGAAGGCTTGTGGTTGTGATCTCAACTAGATTGGAAAGAGGATTGACCTATATAATTGAGTGTGCCCAAGGCTTGAGCTTTATTGAGGGAGCCAAATCAATTAACACCCATCTGTTTTAGATTGTTTGCTTTGATTGCTATATCTTCCGGCTGGATAGAAATAGGACTTTGATTCCAGTTGTGCATTGAATCAAATCAATTGAATTAAGCATGATTAAGACTAGAAGTGAATCCTTAATGCTCTAGTGTTTGCTTTTTATGATTTTTCTCTTTTAATTCTTAGTTCTTCTATTTTTAATCCTAATTCCATATTTGTTTAGTTTAGAACCTAGCTAAGCTTAGAGTGCTTGGATATAGTTCCATATTCCTTTCTTGTGGATCGACCTCGGTCTCACCGAGTTATTACTACATTGCAGCCTTGCAATTGAGGTGAGCGAACAAGTTTTTGGCATCACTGCCGGGGAAGGAAGGTGCCGAATTCAAATACTTTCTGGTTTAGGTTTTATTCTATTTTTAGGATAAGTTTTCTATTACTTTGTAGGATTAGAATTCTATTTTTTTTAGATTACTAACATTGTTTTTTTCTGTTTTGTAGGACTTTTGTTGTTGACATAGTTCTCTCACCCCATTAGGTAACATCTCTCCAACTCTCTTCTTTTTATTCCTTTTTCTAGATTAGGTTAGATCTTCACTCCTTAAAATTTCATCATGCATGATTGGACGGGTGGAGCGTACAAGTATCTTTTGGAAGATGAGATGTTGGATCATGGGATTCAAAATTATTGTGATCGGAACCCCTCCAAGTCCGAATATTTTTTAAAAACTTACCCCACCTCCACTACTCCCCCACGTAAGATGCTACGTAATTACTATAATGAAAATAATATACATGATGAGACACAATGTAAGACGTTGGGAGAGTATCAAAATGAAGCTAAGACATATAACGATCAAGTAGGTAAAACACTTTGCAACTATTGGACTGAAAATAACATTAGTGTTTCACCGAGTATGACAGGAGGTAGGAATAAGAAAAAAGACCGCGGAAGTAATGATCAGCCGGTTAAGACATTACATGATCACTTGTATGATTATGTCTATCAATCGTCATATCAATCTTCGCCATACAATATGTATGATCCTCACCGGGACAGTCATCACATCTCTAGTTCAAGGGAAGAACCAACCATGGTTATTAACAATCACCCTAAACCGTCTTCCTCCTATGATAAAGAATATATAAAAATACTTGAGGAATTATGGAAAGAGTATGAAGATGAGCAATAAAATAAAACCTACTCGCTACCCCTTAAAGACGTTGAGCCTGAAATTGAGAACATCGAATCAATCCCCACAAATAAGTAGGATGAGGCTATCCAAGCCCAACCTTCTCCAGATTTATGACTAAACTTCTAGATGATACTGATCTCAGTGATCCCAATATCATCATCGATTAGATGTATTGACCTTAATAATGAAGAGATTCCAATGAAAGTCGACGAACTCGAGGAATCTACAAAATCTGAAAGTGATAGTGTGATTAACTACAATTAGGGTTAAAAAATTGCCTATGAGTCTATGGTTTCTTTTTCCCAAAAGAAGAATGTGTATGAGTCTCCTGATGATATTCTTGGTAGAGAGTTACATGAGGTTGATATTTTTAAGTCACTCAACCATCTCGACATGCATAATTTTAATGTGGAGAATGAGACTCCCTTGAGTGAAAATTTAGATTCTTTGGATGAATGCTTGACTTGCTTTGAAAATTCAAATGACCCCATTATTCAAGACATTGTTAAAGCTTTGCATACTTCCGACTTGGTGCCTCATACTAGTTATGAGAAACCTAGTTTGAAAAAATTCCACTTCATGGAAGGCGAGTTCCTCACCATCGAAACTGAATTTTTACACTCTCTTACGCAAGATCAATAGACCTTGCCCGAATATCTCACTTGTCTAGATGAATGCTTAGCCCACTCCGATGATCTCAATGATGAGATGATTAAGGAGTTAAATATTTTGTTAGACACAGTGTCGGTGCTTGAAGAGCCCTCTTCTACTATTTTTAACTCATCACCATTGATTTGGAGGCACCGGACAATTCTGAAATTGTGGAGAAGACACCTTTACTTGAAGGAAACCTTAATGAAGTCTCTCTACTATCATGGCTTCTTCAACCCATTGAACATTCTGACTGGGAAGACTCGTATTTGCACAATTTTTACCCAACCCATAATATGAGGAGGTATCTTTTTGCTGCTCTTATCTCCTCTTCTTATTCATATGGTGCACATTTCTATGAGTTGTCAATGAAAAGCACCTATGTCTATTGTCGAGCAAGGCTATGGATGGTCCTCATGAGAAATTTGTTAAAATTCATGAAAATCCTGCTCAATTTTGATCATGTAGTCGATCGTACTAATTTAGGTTAGGTAGAGTAGGTAGGTTAGGTTAATTTTTTTGCATTAAAGATTGAATAAGTCTCACAGAGACATGGAAGAAATTAGACTTGATTAACCTGCTGCTTTAGGTACTCTCGTTCTCACTCTCCTTTACTTATGTCACTACTCTCATGTCATTGCATCTTGTATATCTTTTTACATTGAGAACAATGTATGATTTTGGTTCAGAGGTGAGATTCCTAAATGAATCTACTAGTTTTCGTGACATTTCGAGCAAATTATGTAGATTTTTTTTATTTTTCTCAATTCAAAACTCTTTTAGAAAACTTTGTTTCTATGCACTTGAGATGATTCGAATATAAGAGGAAGAAAGATGAAGTGATATGATTTTGAGGTTCTTAAAAACCTATAATATGATAGCTTTCTATATGAATTCCCTATTGAGTTGATTGATAGAAAGTTTAGAATACTTTTGAGTCTAATTCACATTACATGATTCTTATGATTAAAGGGATTATATAGATTTACAAACCAGCTAGATAAGATTTAAAGTGTTGAGAAACCAAGCCAGGGAACTTTGGCCATCACGTTCAGGAAATAAGAGAAGTAAAGAATGTCAAGGATATGGATTTTTAAAAATCCTATCTCATGCTTATACTGAAAAGAAAAAAGAAAAATGAGATTGTATTAAAAATATGTTAAATTTCGAAAAGGGCTACCTATCACCGACCAGGGGAAGGTCCACCATAACCTAAGTTGAAAATGGGAAGTAGTGTGAAAGCCATTGAAGGAACGGTAAGGAAAATTTTTGTCATAAGCTTGTTGTTGATCTTTACACTTTTAGATTTTTAGTTTCATTGATCTATGAAGAAGGTAATCCTGGAAATTCATGAGATGAACATTCACTATGCATTGTTCGCTGGCCTCAAGTGCAAGGCTGCGATGTAGTAATAATTCTCGGTAAGATCGAGGTCGATCCTCAGGGATCATCGTAACAATTTTAAACTTTATAACTAGGATGTGCTGAATTTGGATTTGTACTAATGAATGAATTTTAAGAACATAAAACTATCTACTTTAGAACTAAATCAGAAAAATAAGCACTAGAGCAGGTAAGGATACACTTATAATCATTCATAATGCCAATTCAAATCATTCAAACCAATAACTCTATCCCTATCACACCAGAATATAGAGCAATCAAATAATCATAATGCATCTAACATAGATGAATCATCCACTAATATGGTTATCTCATAAACAACTAAGGCATTGGGTGTATTTAACAACACAACACAATCCTTTACAAAACAATTAAGATCACATTCATGATTCTTCCTCATGGCTTATCACTATAATTAATTTAGAAGCATGAATTGGACTTCTATTGAACCAAAATCAATACATAAACACTTACCTCAGATCCAATCAAAAGATAAGAACTTTTTCTAGTTTAGTTCTAGATAAGCACTTAGGAAACTTGGTTTGTAAGATCCTCTAGCATCCAACATATCATAATGGATCTAAGATTTTTACAAACCAAAATCCTATCAATCAACACCCCCATTAAGCAATCTCAGTAATCAAAGCATTCCATGTAAGAGAAATCACAAGAGATAGAAGATTAACTAAAATACTAACTTTATTTCAAACTAGAACTAGAAGTGTTATTCATAAAACCCAAAAGTACCTGAACTAATTCGAATTAAGCATTGTAAATAATTAAAAGCTTCACATCTTAGCCCTAGCTAATAGGTTTAGCCAACCATTAACAGATTGAACTAAAACTCAAAAGAAAACTATTCTAAAATGTGAACGCTCCACGATGCTCCTCTCCACCTCCTATGAACTTTCTGGCCTTCTATGATGCCGTAAGAATAACATAGATGTGTCTTTTTATAGCAAAATTTCACTTATCGACGTGAAATCTTCCAGAGATCAGAGAGTCCTTACGCAATTTGGACGTTGGCCGGCCGGTCGGAGCTTGGCTTCAAAATACATAGGCTGACTTGCCAACCAATCGGCCAGCCAAGAGGTCGGCCTTCACAAAACCTGTCTAGCGATTATGCTGTTTCTGAAGGGTTTGGCCAGTCGGCCAGCCGGCCGGCAGGCATGTAACTTTGTAATTTTTTTAACTTTTCTTCCTCCATCTCCATTGCATCTTCCCTCCATCTCTTATCCTTTATTCCTTTGATCTTCAAGGCATGTTAAAAGGGCTTCTAAGCATCTGAATGACAAAGTCTCTCTCATTCCTACAATCACAAAACCATGCATTAGGTAAGTCTTTAAACATGTAATTCATGCATAGTTAGTGATGAAATGGGGTTAGAATATGCATAATTCAGAGCTCAACATGCACGTTAGACAACACTTATTCATATTTTTCTCTTTGTCAATCAATCAACGAAATTCTTGTTAGTGCACTTTTCTGTGGCATACTAATGCACCTTGTTTGTCAATTACTTAGGTCAGTAAGTCTAGTGTCGATTGAGCTTAATGAAGACAAAGACTGAAGACTCAAGAAGGATCTGCTGCATCAAGGAAGAAGAAACGGGTAAAAGAGATGCCTTAGTGAGCCTTATCCTATACCTAACCAAAACCATAACCTCTAGATGACCATGACCATTAGGTATACCCTTAGTCACTTTTAATTGGCCTTATGTGTCTCAAAAGATCACCGAAAGAATGGCCAAGAGGTTGCATGTTCTGCTGCAAAATACAACCAACAAAATAGCAGAAAAACATGCTTGACCGGGCACCAGACCATGTGTTTACCGGGCGCTTGACAGATGAAAAATCCATCCAATGAGTTGGCCTGAAATTCAAATGGTCATCGAGCGCTCAACCATATGTCCACCAGGCGCCCGACCAGCTCGAAAAGTGTCTGGTGACTAAAACTTAAATCTGGATTGGATTTCGGGCGCCCGACCAAGTGTCTACCGGGCGCCCGACCATGCACGAATCTGCCCCTTATTTAGCCGTTGGGAGAAATTCTATAAAAGTGGGGATTCATTTTTTGACATAAAAGAGGAGATTTTGAGGAGATAGAAGCCACCATTGCTAAAGACTATTAGAGGCTCTTATTCCAATCCCATAACAAGTCATTCTCCTTGTAATTCATCACAAGCTTGGGACATTCAATGCCAAAATGAGAATGGACTTGTTCCTTCTTGATTCCTAGGAGTTTAGACACCTTAATCATAGTTAAATCCTATGTCTAAACACTACATAGGAGTCCAAATAGGTGTATTCCTCTAGGAAACCCATTTTCTACAATTTGTAGAGATTTCACCACCTTGTTGAGCTCTGAATTTGCATATTCTAACCCTAATTCATCACATATTATTATAGTTTGCATGTTTAAATGACTACTCTAATGCATGATTTGTGACTATAGGAACGAGATGGAGATTTCACTGATTTAAGGCTAAAAAGAGCACTTTGCGCACATTGAAGATCGAAGAACCAAGTACCAAAGGATGGAAGAAAGAAGCAAGGGAGAAAGAGAAGGAACAAAGAAGAAGTGCAGAAAAGACAGCATTGTAGACCGATCAGTGGACCGGTCGGTCAAGGCAAAGGACCGGTCGCCCGACCGGTCAGTACTTCAACAGAGACCCCACCATGTTGTAGATCTCATTGGACTAAGAACTACCAGTCGTCAAACCGGTCGACTGTCACTCAGACCAGTCATCAGACTGGTCGAGCACTCAATAGGGGAGGATGAAAATTTCCAAAACTCACTGGACAATTTTTAAGTTTTACGACTGGTCGTCCGACCGGTCGTCCATGAGCTTAGACCGGTCGGTTGCGTAACAGAGCTTGTCCTACAAGCTTCGATTTTCTTTGCACAATTTTGTGATTCCTTGCTGCAATCTGGAATCTTCCGCACCAATCTATAAAAGGGCACCTAAGGCCTCATCTAAAGGGATCCTAGAAGAGATTGGAGGTCGTGGGAAGTGAAGGAGAGCACCGTGAAGCGTCTACAACTCCGATGATCTGGTTTTTCTAATTTTTCATGTTTTTCTTTACTTTTTCTTTCAATTTTAGTTGTAGTATGACAATGCTCGGCTAGAACATCTTAACTAGGGCTGAGAGGTGAAGCTTATAGCCAATTTCATGTTCAATTCAGTTTGATTCAAGTATTTTCACTTTAACTTTGGATTTTTGAATATTCTATTTGAATAAAGTTGATATTTTTAGAAGTTCTATGAGAGTTCATGTGCTCCGGACATGGATTCCTTGCAATTCTCTGAGATTATCATGTTTGGCTTGAGTAGATTCGAATTATGGTAACCCTTGAGTATGCCATAGTCCATAGGCATGGCTTGTTACTCCGAAGGCTATGATTTTGAATGTTATATGATTGAATAGGACTAGAACTTGAAGGTCTAACTTAAGTGGGATTGAATGTGCTTCAATAATTTATCTTCTAACTAGATGAGAGATAGAACTTCGAATCTAGTTGTGTTTTATGCTTGGATTGAATGAATTAACATGGGATTACTACAAGTGGATCCTCGAAAGCCTTAATCCCTTTAAATATCATATTTTACTATTTAAGTTCATGCAATTGAAATTCCAAATCACCTACATTCAAGTTGTTGGAATAGTTTCGAATTGGTTTCCTAATTCTCTATGGATCGACCTCAGTCTTACTGAGATTATTAGTACTTCGCAGCCTTGCACTTGAGGCGAGTGAACAAGTTTTTTTGGCGCCGTTGCCGGGGATCGAAGTCGGATCACCCGCGTGACAGGCGGGAATACTCTCTACTATACTACAACTACAAACGCTAATCAAGAGAGAGTATGAGAGAATGAGGTGCGCAATGCTCCTCCAATGAGAGCCTTATGAGATTACCTACAACCGGCTCGTACAACAACACCTTCATTTGGGATTCTCCCAACCACTGAGGGGAACATTGATATAAATCCAGGGGTAATTCAACTTTTGCCAAAGTTCCATGGGTTAGATTCTGACAGCCCATATCTATACTTGAAGGAATTTGAAGAAGTGGTGGCTACTTTGTAATATGCTAATGTTTCTGAAGATGCCATCAAACTTAAACTTTTTTTCTTTTCATTGAAAGAAAGAGCCAAGAGCTGGCTCCACTCTCTTAGACCACACTCGATAGGGTCATGGAATGAGAAGACTTGGGAATTCTTGAAAAGTTCTTTCCAGCTCATAAAATGAATACCCTTTGAAGAGCTATAATGAACTTTTCGGTTAAAGAGAATGAGTCATTCTTTCAAAGTTGGGAAAGGTTTAAAGACCTCCTACTTACTTACCCTCATCATGGCTATGAAAGCTGGAGA
The DNA here is from genome assembly GCA_003013855.2 of Liriodendron chinense. Taxonomy (NCBI): domain Eukaryota; kingdom Viridiplantae; phylum Streptophyta; class Magnoliopsida; order Magnoliales; family Magnoliaceae; genus Liriodendron; species Liriodendron chinense. The sequence goes on from ML058378.1 coordinate 1,932,849, forward strand.
ATCATAAACTTTTTCAATGATGGATTAAGTTCCAACATGCGTCAATTTGTAGAGATGATGTGCAATGGTGAGTTTATGAGTAAAAATCTAGATGAAGCTTGGAGTTACTTGGACATGTTGGCCGAGAATGCCCAATCATAGGATACTTCAGACAAATCTAGTAACCACAAGCCTCCTCAACAAAAGGACAAAGGAGGCAACTACATCCTTAAAGAGGAGGAGGATGTTAATGCAAGGCTAGCCAACCTCATAAGGAAAGTCGAGGCTATGGAACTTAGTAAGAGTGAAGTTACAAAGGCCACTGAAGCTATTGAGAACATATGTAGAATTTATGCCACTAATATACACGCTATGCAAGATTGTCCTACAATTCCTGCGTTTCAAGAGGTGTTACAAGAACAAGCGAATGCGACATATGGGTATCAATGGCCTTCAATGGACCGATAGGTAACACGTATAACTCTACTCGGAAGAATCATCCTAACTTTAGTTGGAGGAATGGTCCTACGGCCAATCCTACCAACTCTTAAGGAGGGCCACCAATGCAAAACATGGCCCCACCTCAATTCTCAATGGACAATACCCTATGAGAAATTCTACTATCCGGTAGATTTCATTTTCTTGGACATACAACCGGTATTGGATGCTAGCACTCAAATACTGGTGATTCTAGGCCGCCCTTCCTTTCTACATCAAATGCAATAATAAATGGTTATAATGGGGTAATGCAATTGTCCTTTAGAGACATGACATTAGAAGTGAATGTGTCCCACTTGGGCAAAAGGCATAGGGATGTTGATGATGATGAGCTTTTCAAGGTAAACATGTTTGAATCTTTTGAAGAAGAAGAGCTTCTCCAACTTGAACCACTAGAAAGATTGGAGACATGTGTTCGCTCACCTCAAGTGCAAGGTTGCGATGTAGTAATAATTCTCGGTAAGACCGAGGTCGATCTACAGGGAAAGAAGTAAACAATTCCAACTACTCTAATAACTAGAATCTAAGAAGTTTAGGAAAATAGTTTTTCACATAAAATAGAAAAATCTAAAAATAGGAAGAACTAGACCATCAAAGATCCACTTAAAGTAGTTCAATAGTGATCCATTCATCCAAGTACAACACAATTAGAATCAAAGTCCTATCTCTCATCTAATTGGAGGATATAACATTCAAGCATAAACAGTCTCACTTAAATCTGAAAATCAGATTTCTAGTTCTAATGAAGCACATAGAACTTGAACTTGTAGCCTTCGGAGTAACAGCCATGCCAAGAGACTATGGCATGCTAGCTCAAGAGTTACTACAATTCGAATTCAAACAACCCAATCATCGTAATCTTAGAGAATTGCAAGGAACTCATGTTTGGAGGACACAAACTCTCATAAAACTTCTAAAAATCCAAACTTTATTCAAACTAGAACTTGAAAATCCATAATTAAAGTAAAGGGTACTTGAAGAAACGAATTAACGCATTGAAACAAACTACGAACTTCACCTCTTAGCTCTAGCTAAGAGGTTAGCTAAAAGAAAACATTAAAAACTAGAAACTAGAACTAGAAGAAGAAGAAAACCAGTTGTAGGAGCTCTTGATCTCTTTGCTTTCCATGTTGCTAGATGTCTTAGGAAGAGAGTGGAGGTTGCCTTTTATAAGAGAAATCTCACACTAACTTGGAAATTTCGAAGAAAACACGGAGTCCTTCCGCAATTTGGAAACTTGGAATTGAAAATTAGAGTTTTTAGAGCACCTTAGACCTCTCTGGCGACCGGTCTGGGAAACACAAAAACAGTCCAGCAAGCTCTATTTCTCTGGACACCTAAAGACCTATATGGCGACCAGTCTGGCGACCGGTCTAGCAATGTAGACCTGTCTGGAGACAGGTCTTGGAACAGGTTTTGGGACTATTTTTTCATATTTTCTTCTTTTTCACTTCTCTTTTTTTTCTTCTTCTTTCCTCCACCTTTTGGCACTTGTTCTATTGATCTTCAATGCATACAAAGTGACTCTTTTGACCATGAATTGGTGAAGTCTCCCTCTCATTCCTACAATCACAAAAACATGTATTAGGTTAGTCTTTAAACATGAAAACCATGCATAATGTGATAATGAAAAGGGGTTAGAATATGTAATATTCATGGCTCAACACACCCCCCAACCTGCTTTTTACTAGTCCTGAGCAAAACATATGTGAAACAATATTCAATTCTCCAAAGTCCAACTCTCCTTCAGAAACTATGCTTCTATTCCTTCCAAGACATACAAGTGCAAAAAATCAGAGAAACTAGGTGATAGAAACTGAAACCTTAAACTCTCAAAACATAACAAGTATTCATATAGGATCCCCGCTGATTGATTGATAAATAGAAGAATCTGAACAAATTCAACCTAGTGTGCATAGTCCCATTTTCGGCTTTGGTTACGGGTAGACCATCCCCCGGTTGGTAATAGGTAGCCCTTTTCTGAATTTTCCACCATATTCTCAATCATACCCATATTTTCTTTCCATCTTTCCTTTTCATACACATTATATAGGATTTTTAGAAATCCATATCTTTCGTTCTTTTCTCATGGACAAGGATGGACAAAGTACCCCAGCTTGGTTCCTCAACACTTCAAATCTAAGTCTAGCCAATCCACAAATCTACATAATCTTTTCAAACCATGAAAATCGTGTAAAGTGAACTAGGTGTAAAAGTGTTCAAATTTTCTATCAATCATATAAATAGGGGAGTTCACATATAAAACCATTATATTAAAGGTAGTTTAAGACTTGCAACATCACTCACTTCATATCTCCTTTTCTTATACTCGTATCATCCCGAATGCATAGAAATAAAGTTTTCTAAAAGAGTTTTAAATTTTCAGAAAATTCAAAAAATTTCTACATAATTGCTTGAAATGTCACAAAAGCTAGTAGATTCATCTTAGGAATTAATATGTATGACATAAGAGCAATGACATGAAATAAAGGAGAGTGAGAACGAGAGTACCTGGGGTGGCAAGTTGATCAATTCTAGCATCTTCCATTGTCTCGATGAGACTTATTCAATCGTAATTGTAGAAAAATAAATCCTAACTTACCTACCTACCTTTGGTTAGTCCGATTGATTACATGATCAAATTTGAGCAGGATCTTCATGAATTTCAATAAGTTTCTCATGAGGAACATCCAAAGTCCTACTCAACAGTAAACATGGGTGCTTTTCGTTATTAAAGTCTAATCGTAATGTGCACCACATGCATAAAAGGAGGAGATAAGAGCAACAAAAAGATATCTCCTCAAATTCTGATATGGGTTATGATTGACTAAAAATGGGTCCTCCTAGTCAGAATTCTCAATGGGTTGAAGAACCCATGATGGTGGAGAGACATTCATCGTGTATTCTTTAATTAAAATTGTCTCCTCCACAATTTCAAAATTATACGGTGTTTCCACAAACAATGGTAAAGAGTGTAAATCAGTGGAATGATGTTCTTCAGGCACCGACACCGTGTCTAACAAAATATCCAACTCCTTAATCATCTCATCATCAAGATCATAAGAGTGAGCCAAGCATTCCTCTAAGAAATCGAGATAGTCGGATGAAGGATCCTCATCCTCCTGTTGAACATCAAAATTATACATTTTCTAACCCCAATGCATCACATATTATGCATGGTTTGCATGTTTAAAAGACTACTCTAATGCATGATTTGTGATTGTAGGAACGAGATGGAGATTTCACTGATTCTAGGCTTAAGAGAGCACTTTACATACATCAAAGAGCAAGGAACTACATCAAAGAGCAAGGAACTAAGTGCTAAAGGATGGAAGAATGAAGCAAGAGACAAAAGGAAGAAAGAAGGAAGTGCAGAAATCAACACTGCAGACTGGCCGGCTGACCGCTAGGTCAAGGCATAGGACCGGTCGTGCACCTGGTCTACAATTTAACAGAGACCCCCATTCACTGGATAAAGATAGACCGGTTGTCAGACCAGTTGACTCCCACTCAGACCGGTCGTCCATCCCGTCTGTAATTCAGCAGAGACCCCCATTCACTGGATCAAGACAGATCGGTCGTCGGATCGGTCGACTCCCAATCAGACTGGTCATTAGATAGGTCGAGCACTCAGCAGGGGAAGATGAAAATTTTCAAAAGTTTGCTGGACTAATTTTGTTGTTTTACGACCGGTTGTGCGACCGGCCTGTCCATGAGCTCAGACTAGGTTTAATGACCGGTCGGCTGCGTAACAGAGCTTGTCCTACAAGCTCTGATTTTCTTTGCGCAACTCCGTGATTCCTTGTGCAATCTGCAATCTTCCACACTATTTTATAAAAGGGCACCTAGGGCTTCATTTAAAGGCATCCCAGAAGAGATTGGAGGTCGTGAGAAGTGAAGGAGAGCATCGTGGAGTGTCCACAACTCCATCGATTCTGATTTTTCTAGTTTTTCATGCTTTTATTTAGTTTTTCTTTTGGATTCTAATTGTAATATGACAATGCTCAGCTAGAACCTCTTAACTAGGGCTGAGAGGTGAATCTTATACCTAATTTGATGTTTAATTCAGTTTGATTCAAGTACTTTCACTTTAAGTTTGGATTTTGAATGTTCTAGTTCGAATAAAGTTGATATTTTTAGAAGTTTTATTAGAGTTCATGTGTTCCTGGACATGAATTCCTTGCAATTCTCTAAAATTATCATGTTTGGCTTGATGAGATTCAAATTATGGTAACCCTTGAGCATGCTATAATCCATAGGCATGGCTGTTACTCCAAAGGCTATGATTTTAAATGCTATGTGATTGAATATGACTAGAATTTGAAAGTTTAACTGAAGTAGGGTTGAATATGCTTCAATGCTTTATCTTCCAACTAGATGAGAGATAGAACTTTGAATCTAGTTTTGTTTTATGCTTGGATTGAATGGATTAATATGGGATTACTACAAGTGGATCCTTGAAAGCCTTAGTTCCTTTAAATTACATATTTTTTCTAAGTTACTGTTTTGAGTTAGTTTTCTTAATTGAAATCCCCAAATTGTTCCAATTAAAGTTGCTGGAATACTTTAGAACTATTTATCTAATTCCCTATGGATCGACCTTGGTCTTACCGAGAATTATCACTACATCGCAGCCTTACACTTGAGGCGAGCGAACAAGTTTTTGGCGCCGTTGCTGGGGATTTTAGATAAACAGTTCTAGATTGTTTTAGTGGTTGTAGAAGTAAAAGTAGATAGGTTTTTTTTTTTCTGATCTCCTAGGACTAATAAGTTGTTTTGTTTTGTAGGAATTCTTCTATAGTTCAAGCAAATCGAGTAATATCCTTCTTAGTGCTTTTTACGTATTTTTAAAATTTCAGATTTTTGTTAATATCTATTTTAGGACTTATGATTAGTTTAGATCTTACTTGTGTGGTTTATGTCCGTTGGGAACGTGACCACACCAATCGTCTCCAATCCGAAAGTGGTCAAGTTGGACCATTATCAGTCTATAGACGAGTTCAAAAATACCAAGAGCTTTGTGATAGTTTGGGGAGTATGGATCAAATACCTTTAAGGAATCCTCCCCGCTACTCTAACTATAAACTCAAATCAAGAGGGAGTAGGAGAGAATGAGGTACACAATATTCCTCCAATGAGATCTTTACGGGACTACCTACAATCGGCTCGTATAACTACACCCTCGTGCATGATCTTACCACCAACCAGGGGAAACATTGATATAAAGCCGGGTGTGATTCAACTCTTACCAAAGTTCCATGGGCTAGACTCTAAGAGCCCATACTTACACTTAAAGGAATTTGAAGAAGTCGTGGCTACTTTGTAATATGCTAATGTTTCAGAAGATGCCACTAAACTTAAACTTTTTCCCTTTTCATTGAAAGAAAGAGCCAAGAGTTGGCTCCACTCTCTTAGACCACATTCGATAGGGTCATGGAATGAGATGACTTGGGAATTCTTGAAAAAGTTCTTCCCGGCTCATAAAACGAATACCCTTCAAAGAGCCATAATGAACTTTTCGGTTAAAGAGAATGAATCATTCTTCCAATGTTGGGAAAGGTTTAAAGACTTTCTACTTGCCCACATCACGGCTACGAAAGATGGTGAATCACAAACTTCTTCAATGATGGATTAAGTTCCAACATGCGCCAATTTGTAGAAATGATGTGCAACGACGAGTTTATGAGAAAAAATCCAGATGAAGCTTGGAGTTACTTGGATATGTTGGCCGAGAATGCCCAATCATGGGATACCTCAAACAAATCTAGTAATCTCAAGCCTCCTCAACAAAAGGAAAAAGGAGGCATCTATATTCTTAAAGAAGACGATGATGTGAACGTAAAGATAGCCAGCCTCATAAGGAAGATCGAGGCCATGAAACTTAGTAAGAGTGAAGTTTCAAAGTCCAATGAAGCTATTGAGAACTTATGTGAAATTTGTTAGTACACCTTTTGTTGTCAATTGGCGTGTTGGTTGGTCGCGTCTTATTGTGTGAGACCCGGTCGAAGAATTGAAGATCAAGACTTGAAGATTATGCTTCTTTCATTGCTCAAGCTCAAGCTGAAACAAGATCTCAGGTAAGTTGCATATAGATCGACCATAAGAACCCCAAAACGTCAAAGAATGGCGTAATGACTCACCTATCTTACCCCATTCCCTCTCGACCCTTGCACAAGTTGATCAGACTTGTGATCCATGGCTGGTGCGAATCGTAATTGAAGATATGTCCAAACATTGGACCCCATGCACCTCATCACTTCATGCTTCATCTTTGAATGTGATCCGCTGCTGTGTTGAAAGACTTGGTCCAGCAAACCCGCTGTGACAAGTTCATCTAGACAGCCGACCGGTCTTGACCGGCCGGCCAGAACTGTAAGAAATGGACAGCAACCTTGCTGTAATCAAAGTGTCTAGAAAGCCAACCGGTCTTGACCGGTCGGCCAGGGTTCTCAACACAACAGCATCCTTGCTGTGAAGAATTTTAGCTGGGACAGCCGACCGGTCTTGACCGGTCGGCCAGGTAGTTCAAGGTTAACAAAAACCTTGCTGGAAGATTTTCAAATGGACAGCCGACTGGTCTTGACCGGTCGGCCAGCTGATCATAAATTGTCCGGCAGCTTTTCTGCATTATACAGATAGGCAGCCGACTGGTCTTGACCGGTCGACCTGCACATTTTAAAGGGTTCCAGCAAGCTTAGCCGACCGGTCTTAACCGGTCGGCCTGTATTCTGAATTCCTCCAGCAAGGGGATTCGACCAGTCTTGACCGGTCGGGCAGTCTCAAAGGTGGCCTATTGCTTTGAATTGTGACCGGTCCGTCCGACCGGTTGAGACCCCTCTCTGACAGGTCGGACATGACCGTTTTAGATCCGTTGGGGCCATCATTTGGGGCTCTATATAGCCATGTCTTGTGGTCTTTCATGGTATGCATGTTGAGCTCTTAATTATGCATATTCTAACCCCAATTCATCACTCATTGTGCAAGACTTTCATGATTTAAAGACTAATTGAATGTATGTTTTATGATTGCAGGAATGAGAGTGGACTCCGCCTAATCGATGACAAAAGAGCCTCTTTTAGAACCATTTGGATGAAAATCGAAGGAGGACCAAAGAAAGAAGGAAGCAAGGAAAGAAGAAAAGAAGAAAGAAAGAAGAAACTGAAGAAGAATAAGGCCACGACCGGTCGTCCGATCGGTCGGCCAAAGGAGCCAGACCGGTCCAGACCGGTCGGCCATCTTCCTTTGATTCTTCAAAGCTTGCTGGACATATTGATGAGGCACACCGACCGGTCGTGACCGGTCAGCCAAGCCAGTCCGACCGGTCTAGACCGGTCGGCCAGAAGGTATTTTAAACTCCAGAGACCGCTGGACTATTTTCCCAGTGAGGCACGACCAGTCGTGACCGGTCGGCCAGTCACTCCGATTGGTCGTCCGACTGGTCGGCCATGCGTAAGATACGGATTTCTAATTCTTGCGCCGATTTTCTCTGCGCACTGCGTAAATTTTACGCAAATTCTTGATTCTTCTGAAGTTGCGGAGCCTCCCCACTATAAAAGGACACCTAGGGATCATTCCTAGGGTATCTTAGAAGTGTTTAAGCAAGGTTGGAGGCGGCGGAAGTGGATTTCGGAGTTCCACAACTCCTTCTAGTTTGTTTTTACTGTTTTATGCTTTTCTTAAGTTGTTTCATGTTTCCTTGGATCATGAGCAGCTAAACCTCTTAGCTAGGGCTAAGAGGTGAAGCTTGTAGTGGATCTAAGATGTTTCAATTCGTTCTAAGTTGGTTTTAAGTTTGGAATTCATGTTTACGAACAATGGTTTGAAGTTTATACAAGTTCTAAGTAGTTTTTCTTAGTCTTATGATGACTCATGGATGTTTGGGAGAATTACTTAAATTCTTAATTGGTTTGTATTAGTCTAGACCTGTATGATCCGAGGAATTGGAGTGCGCTCTAGTACTATGATCTTCATGTGGGAACTTCCTACCAAAGTTCTACTTTTTTGAATTTCTGTGCTATGTATGGGACTGTGCATGTGATTTGAATCAAGTTCAAATCATGATCTAGCCTTTGTTGAACCTCCAATTTATACATTGCATTGCCCATTACATGACATGGTTTGCATGATTTTCATGATTTAAAGGCCCATCTAACACATGTTTTGTGATTATAGGAATGAGAGCGTACTTCACTCAATTAGAGACCAAAAAGGGGCCATTTGGAGCCTTTGATGAAGGCCCAAGGTGGACCAAAGAAAGAAGGAAGCAAAGAAAGAAGAAAATAGAAGAAAGAAAGGAAGAAAACAAGAAGAAAAAGAGACCGACCGGTCTTGACCGGTCGGCCAAGGAAGCCCGACCGGTCTTGACCGGTCGGCCATGCTTGCTGGAGTAATGCCAAAGAGGGCCTGACCGGTCATGACAGGTCGGCCAGCCCTGTCCGACCGGTCGTGACTGGTCGGCCATGCAAGTTTCAGATTCCAGATTCTAAAACAGCAATGTATTCCCGCACCTGGTTTTTTGGACCATTTTTCTGGGCTGATCTTGATGATATTTGAAAATCCAACACATCCATGTCGAAGAGGAGCTCGACGCCGAACTAACCCAAGTGGTTTCGTGTCGATCGGAGCTACGGATTGACCGTGGTGGCCAAAACAATACGAACTGTGCAGAAAGTTCCAGATTTCGCTATTCAACTCTGGGCCGGTCCAGAGGACTCATCATTGATGATATGAAGAATCTAATTTGACCATCTTTTAGAACACATCCATATATGAATAACCACAAAAGTTTCAGATCAAAAGGGTGTGTGGTTTGATCGTACCGGTTGAAGAAAGATGGACCATCCAGAAAGATCCAACTGTGCGGAGTTTATAAAAGCCCTGCGTGTTCTAATTTTCGGACCATATTCTGGGGTTTTTTTGGACAATCTAATCCATCCATCATGTAGAGGAGGAAGTTTTCTACCAATGTTCAAAATTTGAGATCAATCCGATCTCTGTACACTCCGGGGCGTTGAAAGCAAGATGACTGGTTCTGAAGGTACCCAAAGTGCGCGATTTTGAGAGGCGGTCGGTGATGTGATTGGTGGGCCCATTCAGAGGATAATCTTGGAAATCTAAATCATCTATGAGGAAGATCACATTACACGGAAGTTATAAACCAAATTTGAAGGCAATCCGACCATTGGTTAAGCCGTACCAGGCGAAACAACTTCTACTATGTTGCTGTACTATTGCTGCACTATAAAAGGAGGTGCTCTCTTCTATTCCAAATCAACCAAGGACGTGGGAAGCAAGGAGTTCAAGTCCCAGGAGGCTACCTAGCCTCCTCCAGCTAGTTTTTCTTCCTTTTCTTAGTTCTAGTTCTAGTTTTAATATGCTTTTCCTTAGCTAACCTCTTAGCTAGAGCTAGAGGTGAAATTTGTAGTTGGTTCCAATGCTTTAATTCTTTTATTTCAAGTACCCTTTTCTTAATTTTGGATTTTGAAGTTCTAGTTTGAATAAAGTTTGGTTTTTTAGAAGTTTTGTGAGAGTTTGTGTGCTCCGGACATGAGTTCCTTGCAATTCTCTAAGATTACAATGATTGGGTTGTTTGAATTCGAATTGTAGTAACCCTTGAGCATGCCATAGTCCATAGGCATGGATGTTACTCCGAAGGCTACAAGTTCAAGTTCTATGTGCTTCATTAGAACTAGAAATCTAATTTCCAGATTTAAGTGGGATTGTTTGTGCTTGAATGTTATATCTTCCAATTAGATGAGAGATAAGACTTTGATTCTAATTGTGTTGTACTTGGATGAATGGATTGGCATTGGACTACTACAAGTGGATCCTTAATGCTCTAGTTCTTCTTAATTTCAGATTTTTCTATTTTATGTGAAAAACTATCTTCTCAAACTTCTTAGATTCTAGTTATTAGAGTACTTGGAATTGTTTACCTCTTTCCCTGTGGATCGACCTCGGTCTTACCGAGATTTATTACTACATCGCAGCCTTACACTTGAGGCAAGCGAACAGCCTTGTCTTGTGACAGGACTTGAGGATGGTTGTGATTGTGATCTGAGCCTATTGGAATTGGGACTGACCTATGCAATTGAGCATGCTCAGCCTAGCTTAAATTGAGTGAATCATATGCATTAGACTTACATATGACAGATTGTTTGGTTTAACAACTCTATCATCCGGCTAGATAGATCTTAATATCGATTCTAGTTGAGAGAATGAGAAACCACAGCGGATTGAACATCAAGGATTGCTACAAGTGGATCCTTGAATCCCTAGTGCTTTATTATAATTGTTTACCTTCAATTTAGTTCAAAGTTGTTACTTACATCAATCTCATACAAAATCTAGTTGTTAGCTTTCAAGTGTTTGTGAATTCCTACACAAGTCCCTGTGGATCGACCTCGATCTTACCGAGTTTATTACTACATCGCAACCCTACACTTGGGGAAGCGAACAAGTTTTTGGCGCCGTTGCCGGGGACTTTGACGGTTTTCACAACTTTCTGAAATTAGTATCTATTTAGGATTTTTAGGATTTTAGGACTAACTTAGTTTGTTTTATTTGATTTTTCTTTTTGCAGGGATTTCTAGGAAGCTGAAGAAGATATAAGGATTTCAAGTACCAAATCAGGTTTTATCTTTCTAAACCTTACTCTTCTCCTTCTCCTATTCATTCCTATCATATTCATCTCTTGTAGAGTGGGTGGAGACTCCTTTTGGATCTCTGAAAGGTAGGCTTTGTGCCAACTGGATTCCTATTGGTCGGCTCTGCCGTCTTGGATCACCTTGTGCTCAGAGATTTCTTTTCTCACCTCTACTCCTCTTTCTCCTTTTTCTGCACTTTTTCTCAAAAGATTCAAAGAGTGGGTGGGGAGTTCTCTGAACCCCTATTGACCAGGAGAAATCGGTCTCTATCCTTGCTTCTGACTTAGCCATTGCAAGACACCTTGTGCTTCGGTCTTAGAGAAAAGTAAAGAAAGGGAGGAAGAATTCTTCTTTCTCTTTGTTTCCTACTTTTTGGTTTTGCATGCCACATTGGGCTCGGGATTCCAATAACCGACTCATAAGTGAAGGGGGGGGGGGGGGGGGGGGGGGGGGGTGGGTAGTAGAAGGAATTGACAGAGAACCACGTGCTAGGAGACATCTAACTTCTCCAATTTTGTCTGAAAGTATAGCTGTGAATCAACCTAATCCAATGGCCAATCCTAATCTGGGCCAAAACCAAACTGAAACGGGGGAGAATGTGGTTGAGAATGTTCCCCGACCTAGAACTTTATGTGATTTCTTGCAACCAGCAAAAGCGAGCACTCCCTCATGCATAATTTTTCCACAAAATGCAGGGAATGTGGATTTAAAACCGAGAGTGATCCAACTTCTCCCTAAATTCCATGGATTAGATAGTGAAAGTGCCTATCAACACCTTAAGGAGTTTGATGAGGTAATAACCACCATGCACTTTGCTAATGTGACTGATGATGTGGTGAGACTTAAATTCTTCCCTTTTACTCTCAAAGATAAATCTAAAGGTTGGCTTCATGCATTAAGGCCAAGATCAATTGGTGCATGGACTTATATGCATAGGGAATTCATAAAAAAATTCTTCCCTACTCACAAAACAAACATGTTGAAGCGCCTTATCATGAACTTTGCCCAAAAGGAAGATGAAACCTTCTTCCAATGTTGGGAGAGGTTTAAGGACCTATTAAACGCATGCCCACATCATGGCTATGAAATTTGGCGGGTTATAAGCTTTTTCTATGAAGGACTGACTTCACCCATGCGCCAATTCGTAGAAATGATGTGTAATGGAGAGTTCATTAATAAGGAGGCTGATGAAGCATGGGATTATTTGGAAGAATTGGCTGAGAATTCACAGTCTTGGGATACATCAAAACCAACAAATTCCAAGACTAACCAACAAAAGGAAAGAGGAGGAATGTATGTCTTATCGGAAGAGGATACCATAAGTGCACGGGTGGCTAGCCTCACAAGAAAGGTCGAAGACATGAAATTGAGGAAAGGAGAGACGATTAACTCCAATGACGTTGAAATTGTTTGTGGAATTGTGCTGGAAATCAACATGCAACACAAGATTGTCCCACAATTTCAGCTGTTCAGGACATCTTACAAGAACAATCAAATGTCATAAACAGTTATCAACGGCAATTTGGTGCTCCAACCTCAAACACGTTTAATGCTAGTTGGAAGAACCATCCCAACTTCAGTTGGAGGAATGGACCCACTGCGAATGCAACCCCTATCCCTCAAGCTCAACCTATACTAGGTCCATCTCTAGTCATTACTCCAAAAGTGACGCTAGAGGAGATGTTGGGTGCATTCGTATCGATTCAAGCTAAGTATAACAAGACAAATTCTCTGAAAATAGATGGGTTCATGCAAGAGCAATTGAAATTCAATCAAAATTCAACTCAAGCCATCAATGAATTGAAAACATCAATGGCTAGAGTTGAATCTCATCTTAGTGTTAGAGAGAAGGGCACACTTCCTGCCCAACCTCTTCCTAACCCAAGAACCCAGTTTGAGATACAAGATGCAAGCTCATCCTCCCATCATACGGAGCATGTTCAAGCTATCACCACTTTGAGAAGTGGGAAAGAAATTGACAAATCTAATCCGGTGAAGGCCCCAAAGCCTAAGGATCTGAAAATTTCCAAAGAGGATGATAGCCCAAACAACATTGCACAAGAGAAAGAACCGGAAAAGCAATACAAGCCGGTTGCCCCATTTCCACAAAGGTTGATTTCACCTAAACCTTTAGATAAAAATCTGGAAATTTTAGAAGTTTTCAAGCAGGTGAAGATCAACATCCCGTTGTTGGATGCCATTAAACAAATACTATCTTATGCCAAATTTCTAAAGGAATTGTGTACAGTCAAAAGGAAACACAATGTTCACAACAAAGTACTTTTGACTGAGAATTTGAGCGCCATCATCAAACAAGAGGTGCCCCAAAAATACAAGAATCCGGGTAGTCCAACCATCTCATGCATCATAGGAGATTACCGGATTAAACAAGCCTTACTCGATTTGGGGGCAAGTGTGAACCTCATTCCTTACTCCGATTACGAACAACTTGGGTTAGGTGAATTGAAACCCACCAAAACCACACTCCAACTTGTTGATAGATCCATTCGTATACCGAAAGGAATGATTGAGGATGTTCTAGTACAAGTTGATAAATTCTACTACCCAGTAGACTTTATTGTCTTGGATACACATCCTGTGATAGGCACCGGTGCTCAAATTCCTGTCATACTTGGCCGGCCGTTTCTAGCTACTTCAAATGCAATTATCAATTGTAGAAACAGACTTGTACAAATGTCCTTTGGAAATATGACCCTTGAGCTTAACATATTTGATTTATGCAAACAACCACGGGAGGTTGATGATGATATCCACGAACTAAACATGATTGAATCATTTGTGGAAGATACATTCCCCTTGTCACTATCTTCCGACCCTTTGGAGGCATGTGTGGCCCATTCTCATGAGATAAATGATGACACAATATAAGAGATGGATGCCATACTAGATGTGATGCCGGTGCTTGATAATAAAAGATGGAGGGCCCTATTTGAGCCTTTGCCTGTAAACGAGAACAAGGCCCTCCCATCCAACATCAAGGCACCAACACTCGACCTAAAACCATTACCAAGTGAGCTGAAATATGTTTATTTAGGTTGAGATGAGACATACCCAGTGGTGATTTCTTCCCACTTGGATGAGGAACAAGAGAGTAGGCTAATGGCCACTCTATTAGAGCACAAGAGTGCCATTGGGTGGTCAATTGCGGATCTCAAAGGCATAGACCCACTGATTTGTACTCATCGCATACACCTTGAGGAGAATGCAAAGACATCCCGGCAACCACAAAGACGACTAAATCCAAACATGAAGGATGTGGTTAAGGCCGAAGTGGTGAAACTATTGGATGTGGGTATTATTTACCCAATATCCGATAGTCAATGGGTGAGCCCAACTCAAGTGGTGCCTAAGAAATCTGGAATAACCATCGTAGCCAATGCCAATAATGAACTCGTGCTAACTAGAGTCACCACCGGTTGGAGAATGTGCATTGACTACAAGAAGCTAAACACTGTCACGAGGAAAGACCACTTCCCCCTACCATTTGTTGATCAAATTTTAGAACGGTTGGCGGGTCATTCCCACTTTTGCTTCCTTGATGGCTATTCAGGGTACGACCAAATAGAGATTGCCCGTGAAGACCAAGAAAAGACTACATTCACATGTCCATTCGGCACATTCGCCTATCGACGGATGCCGTTTGGACTATGTAATGCCCCTGCCACCTTTCAGCGTTGTATGATGAGTATCTTTTCTGACATGGTGGGGACAATTCTCGAAGTCTTCATGGATGATTTTTCCGTATTTGGTTGTAGCTTTGATGAATGACTTATGCACTTGAAATCTATACTGAAAAGATGTGAAGAGAAGAACCTTGTGCTGAATTGGGAGAAGTGTCACTTCATGGTTCAAAAGGGAATTGTACTTGGTCACATCGTTTCACAAAATGGAATCGAGGTGGACAAAGAAAAAATTGATCTTATCTCTAACCTTCCACCACCCAAGAGCATACGAGATGTACGGTCCTTTTTGGGACACGCAGGATTTTACAGAAGGTTCATAAAGGACTTCAGTTCACTCTCTCGCCCTTTATGTAACCTACTTCAAAAGGAAAATTCATTCGAGTGGAATGAAGAATGTCAAAAGGCCTTTACCACCCTTAAAGGTATGTTGACATGTGCTCCCATAATGCAACCACCTGATTGGAGCCTTCCTTTTGAAATTATGTACGATGCTAGCGACTATGCTATTGGGGCCGTGCTAGGCCAAAGAAAAGAGAAAAAGCCATGTGTCATCTACTATGCAAGTAGAACCCTAAACTCAGCCCAAGCAAACTACACCACTACTGAAAAAGAACTTTTAGCCGTAGTTTTTGCCTTGGACAAGTTTAGGTCCTACTTGATTGGATCCAAGATCATCATATTCACTGACTATGCCGCGCTTAAGTACCTTCTCTCTAAGAAGGATGCTAAACCACGGTTGTTAAGATGGATCCTTCTACTCCAGGAATTTGACATAGAAATACGTGATAAGGAGTAGAAAATGTCGTAGCTGACCATCTCTCCCGACTTGTCCTCACTGATTTCCCTGAAACGACCGCGATCAATGACATGTTCCCTGATGAATAACTTTTTGTTGTTTCCCAATTGCCATGGTATGCGGACATTGCTAACTATCTTGCTACAGGTACAATTCCCACACATTGGAAAAAGCAAGATAAGGATAAATTCTTCACTGAGGTGCGAAAATTTCTATGGGACGACCCATACTTATTCAAGTATTGTCCCGATCAAATCATAAGGAGATGTGTCCCAGATGATGAACAACAAAGTATCATCTCCTTCTGTCATTCTCAGGCATGTGGTGGTCACTTTTCGGCTAAAAAGACCACAGCAAAAATTCTGCAATGTGGGTTTTATTGGCCCACCATGTTCAAAGACACACATGAGTTTTGCAAAACATGTGAACCTTGTCAGAAATTGGGAGGAATCTCCCGTAGAAATATGATGCCACTCAATCCCATCTTAATAATCCAAATTTTTTATTGTTGGGGCATCGATTTCATGGGTTCCTTCCCATCTTCTTTTGGAAACACATACATCCTGCTTGCCGTTGATTATGTTTCCAAATGGGTCGAGGCCATCCCTTGCTGGAATAATGACCATAAAACTGTCATTCGCTTCTTAAAAGAGAATATTCTTTCCCGATTTGGAACACCTCGAGTCATCATAAGTGATGGAGGGTCTCACTTTTGTAATCACCCTTTTGAAACTTTAATGAAGAAATATGGCGTCACACACAAAGTGAGCACTCCCTATCACTCACAAATGAGTGGGCAAGCTGAGATATCCAATAGGGAGATTAAACACATTTTGGAGAAAACAGTGAACCCCGATCGCAAGGATTGGTCGCTTCGGCTTACCGATGTGCTTTGGGCCTACCGTACTGCTTTTAAGACCCCTATTGGAATGTCTCCCTATAGACTTGTCTATGGGAAGGCTTGTCACTTGCCTGTGGAATTGGAACATAGGGTATATTGGGCAATTAAGAAGATGAATTTCAATTCTGACAAGGCAAGCTCATTACGCAAACTACAATTAAATGAACTTGCAGAAATCCGGAACGAAGCATATGAGAATGCGAGAATTTACAAGGACAAGACGAAGATATTCCATGATAAGAATATTCTTCGCAAGACATTCACGATCAATAAAAAAGTCCTCATGTATAATTCTCGCCTACATTTATTTCCCTGAAAATTGAGATCTCGATGGACCGGTCCCTACATTGTGCAAACTGTCTATCCATATGGAACTGTCGAGCTGTTAAATCCGAGGAACGGCAACATTTTTAAGGCGAATGGGCAGCAATTAAAGCCGTTCTTTGAGAAATTTCCTTCAGAAGGTATGTCCATACCTCTGAATGATCCTGTGTATCAGGATGATTGATCTCCTAGTCTGACGGAGGTATAGAGTAGTTAAGATTAGGATTTTGTTGCTTTTATTTACTTTTGCTTAGGTTTGTTAGAAGGAGGAAGAATTTCACTTTTCACTCTCTCAGGTACTCTCATTTCTCACTCCCTTTTATGTTCAAATTGCTCTCATGTTTTGTTTATTGCATATCTTTTACATTGAGGACAATGCAAGATTTGGTTGGGGGGTGTAGGATCACTTGGATGAATCCAGCGTTTTGTAACATTTCAAGCA
The DNA here is from genome assembly GCA_003013855.2 of Liriodendron chinense. Lineage (NCBI taxonomy): Eukaryota > Viridiplantae > Streptophyta > Magnoliopsida > Magnoliales > Magnoliaceae > Liriodendron > Liriodendron chinense. The sequence goes on from ML058378.1 coordinate 1,950,139, forward strand.
ATTATGTGGAAATTTTTTTATTTTTCTAAAATTCAAAACTCTTTTGGAAAAATATTGTTTCTATGCATTCAAGATGATATGAGCATAAGAAGAGGAGATATGAAGTGTATGAGGTTGTATGTCTGGAATCTCTCATAGCATAATGGTTTTATATGTGAATTCCCCTATTTATGTGATTGATAGAAAATTTGAACACTTTTATACCTAGTTCACATTACACGATTTTCATGGGTTGAAGGGATTATGTGATTTATGGATTAGCTAGACTTTGAATTAAGATGGTGAGAAACCAAGTCGGGGTACTTTGTCCATCCTTGTCCATGGGAAAATAACGAAAGATATGGATTTCTAAAAATCCTATCTAGTTTAAAAGAAAAAGGAAAAGGAAGGATGAAATTGGGAATGATGGAAAAATGGTGGAAATTTTCGATTAGGGCTACCTACTACCAACCGGGGGAAGGTCTACTGTTGAACCTCCAATTTATACATTTGCCAACCCATTACATCACATTATATGCATGGTTTTCATGTTTAAAAGGCCCATCTAATGCATATTTTGTGATTGTAGGAATGAGAGTGAACTTCACCCAATTGGAGACCAAAAGACCATGTTTAGGAGCCTTTGATGAAGGTCCAAGGTGGACCAAAGAAAGAAGAAAGAAAAGAGAGAGGAAGGAGAGAAGAAAAGAAAGAACAAAAACTGCAAAAACTAGGTCCGGCCGGTCAAGACCGGTCGGCCAAGAAGGCCTGACCGGTCTAGACCGGTTGCCTGCACTCCCTAGACACTTTCTAGACAGGTCTAGACCGGTCAAGACCGGTCGGCCAGCCTGTCCGACCGGTCAAGGCCGGTCGGCCATACAATTTTTCACTTTCGGATTTCAGGCAGCAAGCTATTCCCGTGTTTAATTTTTCGGATCAGTTTTTTGGGCCCATCTTGATGATATTTGGAAATCCAACACATCCATGTCGAAGAGGAGCTCGACGCCGAAATAACCCAAGTGGTTTCGTGTCGATCGGAGCTACGGATTGACCGTGGTGGCCAAAACAATACGAACTGTCCAGAAAGTTTCAGATTTCGCTGTTCAACTCTGGGCCGGTCCAGGTGACCCATCATTGATGATATGAAGAATCTACTTTGACCATCTTTTAGATCACATCCATATATGAATAACCACAAAAGTTTCAGATCAAAAGGATGTGTGGTTTGATCGTACCGGTTGAAGAAAGATGGACCATCCAGAAAGATCCAACTGCGCAGAGTTTATAAAAGGGCTGAGTGTTCTAATTTTTGGACCATATTCTGGGATTTTTTTTGGACAATCTAATCCTTCTATCATGTAGAGGATGAAGTTTTCTACCAATGTTCAAAATTTGAGATCAATCCGACATCTGTACACTCCGGAGCGTTGAAAGCAAGATGACTGGTTCTGAAGGTACCCGAAGTGCGCGATTTTGAGAGGCGGTCGGTGATATGATTGGTGGGCCCATTCAGAGGATAATATTGGAAATCTAAATCATCTATAAGGAAGATCACATTACAAGAAAGCAACAAATCAAATTTGAAGGCAATCCGACCATTGGTTAAGCCGTACCAAGCGAAACAAATTCTGCTATGTTGCTGTACTATTGCTGCACTATAAAAGGAGGTGCTCTCTTCTATTCCAAATCAACCAAGGACGTGGGAAGCAAGGAGTTCAAGTCCTAGGAGGCTACCTAGCCTCCTACAGCTAGTTTTTCTTCCTTTTCTTAGTTCTAGTTCTAGTTTTAATATGCTTTTCCTTAGCTAAATTCTTAGTTAGAGCTAGAGGCGAAATTTGTAGTTGGTTCCAATGCTTTAATTCTTTTATTTCAAGTACCCTTTTCTTAATTTTGGATTTTGAAGTTCTAGTTTGAATAAAGTTTGGTTTTTTTAGAAGTTTTGTGAGAGTTTGTGTGCTCCGGACATGAGTTCCTTGCAATTCTCTGAGATTACCATGATTGGGTTGTTTGAATTTGAATTGTAGTAACCCTTGAGCATGCCATAGTCCATAGGCATGGCTGTTACTCCGAAGGCTACAAGTTCAAGTTCTATGTGCTTCATTAGAACTAGAAATCTGATTTTCAGATTTAAGTGGGACTGTTTGTGCTTGAATGTTATATCTTCCAATTAGATGAGAGATAGGACTTTGATTCTAATTGTGTTGTACTTGGATGAATGGATTGGCATTGGACTACTACAAGTGGATCCTTGATGCTCTAATTCTTCTTATTTTCAGATTTTCCTATTTCATGTGAAAAACTACTTTCTTAAACTTCTTAGATTCTAGTTATTAGAGTACTTGGAATTGTTTACATCTTTCCCTGTGGATCGACCTCGGTCTTACCGAGTTTTATTACTACATCGCAGCCTTACACTTGAGGCGAGTGAACATCTACCTGTAACCAAAGCCGGAAATGGGACGTAGTGTGAAAGTCGTCGGAAGGACGGTAAGGCAAATTCTCGTCATTGGCTTGTTATTGCTCTATATACCTTGAGATCTATAGTCTGGTTGATTTATGAAAAAGATAATCCTAAAAACTCATGAGATGAAGTTTCATTATGCACACTAGGTTGAATTTGTTCAAGTTCTTCTATTTGTCAACCAATCAGCGGGAATTTCATATGAATGCTTATCATGTTTTGAAGGTTTACGGTTTCAACCTCTGTCGCCTAATATTTCTAACTCTTACACTTATGTATCTTGGAATGTATAGAAGAATGGGTTCTAAGGGAGAGTTGAGTTTTGGAGAATGGAATTGGTTTCACGCATGTTTTGCTCGGGACTAGCAAAATGCTGGTTGGGGGGTGTGTTGAGCTCTCAATTGTGCATATTCTAACCCCAATTCATCACTTATTGTGCAAGACTTTCATGATTTAAAGACTAATTGAATGTATGTTTATGATTGCAGGAATGAGAGTGGACTCCGCCTAATCGATGACAAAAGAGCCTCTTTTAGAACCATTTGGATGAAAATCGAAGGAGGACCAAAGAAAGAAGGAAGCAAGGAAAGAAGAAAAGAAGAAAGAAAGAAGAAACTGAAGAAGAATAAGGCCACGACCGGTCGTCCGATCGGTCGGCCAAAGGAGCCAGACCGGTCCAGACCGGTCGGCCATCTTCCTTTGATTCTTCAAAGCTTGCTGGACATATTGATGAGGCACACCGACCGGTCGTGACCGGTCTGCCAAGCCAGTCCGACCGGTCCAGACCGGTCGGCCAGAAGGTATTTTAAACTCCAAAGACCGCTGGACTGTTTTCCCAGTGAGGCACGACCGGTCGTGACCAGTCGGCCAATCACTCCGACCGGTCGTCAGACCGGTCGGCCATGCGTAAGATACGGATTTCTAATTCTGGTGCCAATTTTCTCTGCGCACTGCATAACTTTTACGCAAATTCTTGATTCTTCTGAAGTTGCGGAGCCTCCCCACTATAAAAGGACACCTAGGGATCATTCCTCGGGTATCTTAGAAGTGTTTAAGCAAGGTTGGAGGCGGCGGAAGTGGATTTCGGAGTTCCACAATTCCTTCTAGTTTGTTTTTACTGTTTTATGCTTTTCTTAAGTTGTTTCATGTTTCCTTGGATCATGAGCAGCTAAACCTCTTAGCTAGGGCTAAGAGGTGAAGCTTGTAGTGGATCTAAGATGTTTCAATTCGTTCTAAGTTGGTTTTAAGTTTGGAATTCATGTTTATGAACAATGGTTTGAAGTTTATACAAGTTCTAAGTAGTTTTTCTTAGTCTTATGATGACTCATGGATGTTTGGGAGAATTACTTAAATTCTTAATTGGTTTGTATTAGTCTAGACCTGTATGATCCGAGGAATTGGAGTGCGCTCTAGTACTATGATCTTCATGTGGGAACTTCCTACCAAAGTTCTACTTTTTTGAATTTCTGTGCTATGTATAGGACTGTGCATGTGATTTGAATCAAGTTCAAATCATGATCTAGCCTTGTCTTGTGACAGGACTTGAGGATGGTTGTGATTGTGATCTGAGCCTATTGGAATTGGGACTGACCTATGCGATTGAGCATGCTCAGCCTAGCTTACATTGAGTGAATCATATGCATTGGACTTACATATGACAGATTGTTTGGTTTAACAACTCTATCATCCGGCTAGATAGATCTTAATATCGATTCTAGTTGAGAGAATGAGAAACCACAGCAGATTGAACATCAAGGATTGCTACAAGTGGATCCTTGAATCCCTAGTGCTTTATTATAATTGTTTACCTTCAATTTAGTTCAAAGTTGTTACTTACATCAATCTCATACAAAATCTGGTTGTTAGCTTTCAATAGACACTATTGGATGTGTTTGTGAGTTCCTACACAAGTCCCTGTGGATCGACCTCAGTCTTACCGAGTTTATTACTACATCGCAACCCTATACTTGGGGAAGCGAACAACGCATTCAACACCCTTCAAGAGCTAAGAGAGAGAGTTTTTACTCACATCCTCCTACCCTCTTTGCTCTTATCCCCCTTGAGTTCATCATTCAAACCTAGCCATTAATGGCTTATCAATGAGTATTCAAAGCTCGGTTTGAAGTATGAACTCAAGACCTTCATTCATGGCTGACCTACCTTCTGAATATCTTTATAAGGTCGTTTATAGCCATTGAATGCTTGAAGATTGTTAGTTCCCTCATTACCATTGCATTGAATAGGCAAGAGGAACTTGACCAACTCTCTCCCAACTACCCGGCATCAACATAACCTCATCATTTGCATCGGTAGCTAATCTTGGAGCACAAAGAGAAGCTGAAGCACGTGGAGCTGAAGCTACTCATCAAAGGCATCGAATCGAGGCTCAATCATCTAGGTATGTCTAGTATTTGAGAGTCCATTTATTGAATCTCTATTCCATTGGGAAACTCCGGCGGGAGTGTACGTGACCGTCCTTGGATTAGGATTGGTGAGAGTTTGAGATCCAAACTCGTCAAGTCCCTGGATTGGGCCATCGGCGGATGGTAAACGCGGTCCTAGATCAAAGGATGTCAAGGTTGATGGTTAACCTGATTTAAACCAAGACTATAGTGAAATCTGGTGGTCTCATAGGTTGAGATCGTGAACCGGGAGTGGAGTAGGGAAACCGAACCACTATAAATCGTTGTGCATTGTGAGATTGAATGATTGCTATGTGTTGAATGGTTTAGTCAATCATGAATGCTAACTGTTTGATGAAATGCCTATGATAGTCCTTGCTTACAAATTGCTCATATAATTGCCTTGAATGCTATTGTGATAATCTTAGTTGATAAGATTGACTTGATCAGTCTTTAATTATAATTGGAATTTAAAAAGTCCTATTCACCCCCCTCTAGGACATTAGGCATATCTCCAAGTATCTCTATAAGCGGTAAAATCGAAATTTCAGAATTTGTGCCACTAATATACACTCTATGCAAGATTGTCCTACAATTCCTGCGTTTCAAGAGTTGTTACAAGAACAACCAAACACCACATATGGTTATCAACGGCCTTTCAATGGACTGGTGGGTAACACGTATAACTCTACTTGGAAGAACCACCTAAATTTCAGTTGGAAGAATAATCACACGGGTAATCCTACCAACTCTCAAGAAGGGCCACCCATGTAAAAGATGACCCCACCTCAATTCTCAATGGAGGATACCCTAAAGGCGTTGATGCAAGGGCAAACGCAAATAAATCAAACAAATCAGCAAATGTTCTAAGAACTTAAAGTCTCGGTTGATGAGATTAAGGGACGCTTGATTGCTAGGGAAGGGACCTTCCTGGCCTAACCTCAGCCCAATCCAAAGCAAGTACATGAAGTAAGCATCCCTAATCTCCCCAACCAACATGTGGAGCAAGCCAAATCCGTCACCACTCTTAGAAGTGGTAAGAAAATTGACAAATCTATTCTGGTGAAGGCCGATAAGCCTAATGATCCGATAAATTCTAAGGATGATGACGGATCTAACTCAGCCCCATAAGAAACGAACCGCGTTTATAAGCTCGTAGCATCATTCCCTTCGAGATTGGTTGCTCCAAAATCTCTTCCAAACTCTCATGATATTTTAGAGATTTTTCAGACAAGTGAAGATAAACATTCCATTGTTTGATGCAATTAAAAAAATCCCCTCTTATGCCAAGTTTCTAAAGGACCTATGCACAACCAAATACAAATATAATGTGCAATAAAAGGCCTTTTTGAATGAGTAAGTGAGTGTCATTCTCACTCAAAAGACCCCCCCAAAATTTAAGGATCCCAGTAGTCCCACAATTTCATGCATCATTGGTGACTATTGGATTGAACTTGCATTGCTAGACTTGGGGGCAAGTGTAAATTTAATCCCATATTCGGTATATGATCAATTGTGTCTTGGTGAATTAAAGCCCACCAAAACTACGTTGCAACTCGCTGTTAGATCCATCCGTGTACCGAGAGAGATTGTTGAGGATGTCTTGGTCCAAGTTGATAAATTCTACTATCTGGTAGATTTCATTGTCTTAGACACACAACTGGTATTGGATGCTAGCACACAAATACCGGTGATTCTAGGCCCCTCCTTGTTTGCTCGCCTCAAGTGCAAGGCTGCGATGTAGTAATAATTCTCGGTAAGACCGAGGTCGATCCACTGGGAATTAGGTAAGCCAATTCAAATTGTTCCAGCAACTTCAAATTCAATAAATTAAGGATTTCAGGTTTATAAACTAACTTAAAACAGTAATTATAAAAATCTGTAATTAAAGGGAACTAAGGCTTTCAAGGATCCACTTGTGATAGTCCTGATGTGAATTCCTTCATCCAAGCATAACACAACTAGAATTGAAATTCTATCTCTCTTCTAGTTGGAAGATATGGCATTTACGCACAAACAATCTCTACTCAAGTTGAAGAATAAGGTTTTAGTTCTAATGAAGCACGTAGAAATCGAATATGTAGCCTTCGAAATAGCGACCATGCCAATGGATTATGGTACGCTCTAGGGTTACTACAATTCGAATCTAATCAATCCAAACATGATAATCTCAGAGAATTGCAAGGAACTCATGTTCAAAGCACATGAACTCTCATAAAGCATCTAAAAATATCACTTTTATTCAAACTAGAACTTAAAAATCAAAACTTTAAGCAAAGTACTTGAATTAGAACGAATCCAACATGATAACTACTCACAAGCTTCACCTCTTAGCCTTAGCTAAGAGGTTCTAGCTGAGCATTATCATGCTTCAACTAGAATTGAAAGAAAAACTAAACAAAAACATGAAAGACTAGAAAAAACCCTAGTTGGAGGAGTCGCGGTTGCTCCACGATGATCTCCCTTGCTCCCCACGAACTTAGAACTTATCTAGGATACCTTAGTAAGGATGTTAAGATGTCATTTCATAAGAAAAACCACGAACCGCGTCTTATTGCGTAAAAACTTACACACTTATATCGGCCGTCAGACTCTGGTCGAGCGCCCGACCGTGCTTGAATTCAGTCAGCACGTTTGTTGTAAAATCCTCTTTGAATATTGAGCCCCCGGCTAGATGTTGGTTGGGCGCCCTGTCAGGTCCAGAAATCACCAGCGGGTTTAGCATATTATCTCCCAATTTCGGGCGCCCGGCTAGGTGTTGGGCGGGCGCCCGATGGCCTTCTTTTATGTATGCTGAACTCTTCTTTCTTCTGGCCGATCCAGGTCTTTCTGGCGTGGTTCTTCAGGGCTTCTTTTAAATGTCTTCAATGTAGTTCCAAAGGACCCTTTTAGCAACAAATTAATGACTTCTCTCTTTCATTCCTACATACATAAAACAAGCATTAGATGGGTCTTTTAAGCATGCAAACCATGCATTAATGTGATGTAATAGGCTAGAAAATGTATAAAATGGAAGTTCAACACACTCCCCAACCAGCTTTTTGCTAGTCTCGAGCAAAACATGCGTGAAACAAGTTCAATCTTCCAAAATCCAACTCTCCTTCTGAAACAATGCTTCCATACATTCCAAGACATACAAGTGCAAAAATTAGAGAAACTAGGTGATAGAGGTTGCAACCTTAAACTCTCAAAATATAAAAAGTGGTCATATAGAATTCCCGCTGATTGATTGATAAATTGAAGAACTTTGAACAAAATTTAACCTAATGTGCATAGTGATGGCTCATCTCATGAGTTTACAAGATCATCTTCTTCATGAATCAACTAAACTATAGATCTCAAGGTGTACAGATCAACAACAAGCCTATGACAGGAATTTGCCTTACCGTCTTTCCGACGGCTTTCACACTACGTCCCATGTCCGGCTTTGGTTATGGATAGACCATCCCCCAGTGGGTAATAGGTAGCCCTTTTCGAAAAATTTTCACCATATTCTCCATCATTCCCATGTTTTCATCCTTCATTTTCCTTTTTCTTTTATATTAGATAGGATTTTTAGAAATCAATATCTTTCGTTATTTTCCCATGGACAAGGATGGACAAAGTGCCCCAGCTTGGTTCCTCAACACCTCAAATCTAAGTCTAGCCAATCCACAAATCATATAATTGTTTCAACCCATGAAACTCGTGTAATGTGAACTAGGTGTAAAAGTGTTCAAATTTTCTATCGATCACATAAATAGGGGAATTCACATATAAAACCATTATATTAGAAGTAGTTCAAGACTTGCAACATTCATCACTTCATATCTCCTTTTCTTATACCCATATCATCTCGAGTGCATAGAAATAAGGTTTTCCAAATGAGTTTTGAATTTTCAGAAAATTCAAATTTTTTTTGCACATATGATGCTCGAAATGTTACAAACTGCTAGATGAGGAATCTCATCTCACCCCCCAACCAAATCTTGCATTGTCCCCAATGTAAAAAGATATGCAATGAGCATGAACACGAGAGCAAAGGTAAAATATTATAAGAGAGTGAGAACAATAGTACCTGAGAGAGTCGATCATAGAAGTCTACAACTCCAACAACTAAGTCCACTAAAGTAGTAGAACTAAAATAGAAAAAACAACTAAACCATATCTACGCTATACCTCCATCAGACTAAGAGATCAATCATCCTGATACACAGGATCATTTAGAGTGATGGACATGTCCTCTGAATCAAATTTCTCAACAAATGGTTTGCGTTGTCCATTCACTTTACAATTACCATTTGCAGCATTCTCTATCTCGACAGCCCCATGAGGAAAAACTTCTTTAACAATATATGGGCCGGTCCATCGAGATCTCAATTTTCCTGAAAAAAGATGAAGTCGGGAATTGTACAAGAGCACTTTCTAACCTTCATGGAAAGATTTTCTAAAGATGTGTTTGTCATGAAAGGCCTTCATCCTACTCTTGTAAATCCTCGAGTTCTCATAAACATTGTTCTGAATTTCATCACGCTCATTAAGTTGGAGTTTGCGAAGCGAGCTACCTTATCAATGTTAAAATTCAATGTCCGAATTTCCCAATAGGCTTTGTGTTCAATCTCCCCAGGCAAGTGGCAAGCTTTCCCATAGACAAGTTTATAAGGAGACATTCCAATATGGGTCTTGTAAGTAGTACAGTGAGCTCAAAGCGCATCATATAATCTCATTGACCAATCTTTGCGATCCGGCCTCACCATCTTTTTCAAAATCTGTTTGATTTCTCGATTGAAAATTTCAGCTTGCCCACTCATCTGTGGGTGATATGGGGTACTCACTTTATGCCTAATGCCATATTTCTTCATTAAGGCTTCAAAAGGCCTATTGCAAAAGTGAGAACTACCATCACTAATGATGGCTCGAGGCATTCCAAATCTGGAAAGTTTGTTTTCTTTAAGGAACTTTAGAATCATACGAAGATCTTTAGTTCTACATGGAATAGCCTCTATCCATTTAGACACAGTCGACGGCAAGCAATATATAGACATGTCCAAAAGATGAGGGGAACGGTCCCATGAAATCGATGCCCCAACAGTCAAAGACTTCAAGATGTTGAATTGGGGTAAGAGGCATCATATTTCGATGGGATAATCCTCCTAACTTTTGGCAATGCTCGCATGCTTTGCAAAACTCATGGGTGTCTTAAAATAAAGTGGGCTAATAAAAACCACACTGCAGATTTTTTGCAGTGATTTTCTTGGTAAAAAAATGACCCCCACATGCTTGATCATGACAAAAGGAGATGGTATAATTATGTTCATCATCAGGGACACATCTCCTAATTATTTGATCTAGGCAATATTTAAAAAGTAAAGGTTCATCCTAGAAAGATTTGCGCAGTTCCCTTAGAAATTTTCGTTTGTCCTGCGTAGTCTAATGACTCGGCATCTCAATGTGGAAAGATAATTGGCTATGTCATTGTACCATGGTGGATGCATAGCAACAAAGAGTTGCTTATTTGGAAATGAGTCCTCAATAGGTGACTCGTCAATAAAATTAGGTAGAACTAGGCGTGATAGATGATCCGCCACCACATTCTCTACTCTCTTCTTGTCTTTGATCTCCAAATCGAATTCTTGAAGGAGTAAAATCCATCTAAGCAAACGGGGCTTAACATCCTTCTTAGAAAGAAGGTGTTTCAGTGCTGCATGATCTATTTAAATAAAGACCTTGGATCCTATTAAGTAAGGCCTAAATTTGTCCAAGGCAAAAATGACGGCTAGGAGCTCCTTCTCCGTAGTCGAATAATTGACTTGGGTGGGATTCAAGGTCCTACTCGCATAGTAGATAACGTGGGGCTTCTTATCCTTCTTTTGGTCTAGCACCTGCCCCAACAGCATAATCGCTCGCATTGCGCATCAACTCAAAAGGTACGGACTAATCCGGTGGTTGCATGATAGGAGCGGTTGTCAGCATGTCTTTTAGCTTTGAAAAAGCTAATTGACATTCGACACTCCACTCGAATTGGTTCTCCTTTTGGAGGAGGTTACATAAGGGCCTTGAGATATGATTGAAATCCTTTATGAAACTTCTATAAAAGCCGGCGAGTCCAAGGAAGGACCGTACATCGCGTATGCTCTTAAGTGGTGGTAGTTTGGAAATAATTTAATTTTAGCCCGGTCTACCTCTATTCCATTGGATAAGATGATATGTCCAAGGACTATTCCTCTTTGTACCATAAAATGACACTTCTCCCAGTTTAAGACAAGGTTCTTCTCCTCACACTTGTCAAGACCAACTTCCAGTGATTTAGGCACTCCTCAAAAGTACAACCGAAAACAGAGAAATCGTCCATGAATACCTTAAGAAATTCACCCACTATGTCTGAGAAAATACTCAACATTCATCGTTGGAATGTGGTGGGTGCATTACATATTTTGAATGACATTCTTCGGTATGCAAAGGTGCCAAACGGGCATTGTTAAAGTGGTCTTCTCTTGGTCTTCTGGGGCTATCTCAATTTGATTGTAACCAGAGTAGCCATTTAGGAAGTAATAATAGGAGTGCCCCGCTAACCTATCCAAAATTTGATCTATGAATGGGAGAGGGAAGTGGTCCTTCCTAGTGACCGTGTTTAGCTTCTGATAATCAATGCACATACGCCAACCGATGGTCACTCTAGTCAGTATAAGCTCATTGTTGGCATTTTCTACGATGGTAATACTGGACTTCTTAGGGACAACTTGGGTAGGACTCACCCATTGGCTATCCGAGATGGGGTAGATAATACCCACATCTAGTAGCTTTAACACCTCGGCTTTGAAAACCTCCATCATGTTTGGATTTAACCTTCTTTGATGTTGTCTAGTCGTTTTCGCATTCTCTTTGAGGTGTATACGGTGAGTACAGACTGAAGAGTCTATCCCCTTGAGGTCCGCTATCGTCCAACCTATGGCCCCCCTATGTTCTTTGAGTAGCTCAATTAACTTGAGCTCTTGGTCCTTTCCTAGGTGAGAGGCAATGACAACCGGGAATGTTTCTTCTTGACCCAAATATACATATTTCAGCTCAGATGACAATGGTTTAAGGTCAAGCTTCGGCGGTTTGATATTAGACGGTAGAGGCCTTAATGTGGTTGATGGCAATCTTTCAAAATGGGGCCTCCACCGGCTAGTACCAACTACCGGTGTCTCAATATTCAATGCTTGCACAATTTCACTAATAATGGGGTCTTTGGAATCCTTGAAATGTGCCAAGCATATCTCTAAGCTTTCTAGTGTTTCAAGTTGGAATAGCTCTTCTTCTTCAAAAGATTCGAGCATATTTACCTCTAAGAGCTCATCATCATCAACATCCCTATGCCTTTTGCCCATATGGAACACATTCACCTCTAATATCGTGTTCCCAAAAGATAATTGCATCATCCCGTTCCGACAATTTATGATTGCGTTTGATGTAGCAAGGAATGGGCGGCCTAAAATCACCAGTATTTGAGTGCTAGCATCTATAACCGGTTGTGTGTCCAAGACGATAAAATCCACCGGGTAGTAGAATTTGTCAACTTGGACTAGAACATCCTCAAGTATCCCTCTCGGTACACAGATGGATCTATCAGCGAGTTGCAACGTGGTTTTGGTGGGTTTTAATTCACCAAGACCCAATTGCTCATATACCGAGTACGGGATCAAGTTTACGCTTACCCCCAAGTCTATCAATGCACGCTCAATCCGGTAGTCACCAATGATGAAGGAAATTGTGGGACTACTAGGATCCTTGAATTTTTTTTTTGGGGGGGGGGGTGTCTTTTGAGTGAGAATAACACTCACTTGCTCATTCAAAAAGGTCTTCTGTTGCACATTATATTTGTGTTTAGTTGTGCATAGGTCCTTTAGAAACTTGGCATAAGAGGGGATTTGTTTGATGGCATTAAGCAATGGAATGTTGATCTTGACTTGTCTGAAAATCTCTAAAATATCATGAGAGTTTGGGAGAGATTTTGGAGCAACCAATCTTGAAGGAAATGGTGCTACGGGCTTGTAAAAGCGTTCTGTTTCTTGTGGGGCTAAGTTAGATCCATCCTCATCCTCAGAATTTACTGGATCGTTAGGCTTGTCGGCCTTCAACGGAATAGATTTGTCAATTTTCTTACCACTTCTAAGAGTAGTGACGGATTTAGCTTGCTCCATATGTTGGTTGGAGAGATTAGGGATGCTTACTTCATGTACTTTCTTTGGATTGGGCTAAGGTTGGGCCAGGAAAGGTCCCTTCCCTAGCATTCAAGCCTCCCTTAATCTCATCAACTGAGACTTTAAGCTCTTGGAACATTTGCTGATTTGATTAATTGATTTGCATTTGCCCTTGCGTAAATGCCTTTAAAGTATCCTCCATTGAGAATTCAAGTGGGGTCATATTTTGCATGGGCGGCCCTCCTTGAGAGTTGGTAGGATTGCCCGTGGGAGCATTCTTCCAACTGAAATTTGGGTGGTTCTTCCAAGTAGAGTTGTATGTGTTACCCACCAGTTCATTAAAAGGCCGTTGATAACCATATGTTCTTATAACACCTCTTGAAACGCAGGAATTGTAGGGCAATCTTGCATAGCGTGTATATTAGTGAAACAAATCCCACACATGTTCTCAGTAGCTTCATTGGACTTTAAAACTCCACTCTTACTAAGTTTCATGGCCTTGATCTTCCTTGTGAGGCTGGCTAGCCTTGCATTCACATCATCTTCCTCCTTAAGGATATAAATCCCTCCTTTCTCTTTTTCTTGAGGAGGCTTGAGGTTATTAGATTTGTCCAAGGTATCCCATGATTGGGCATTCTCGGCCAACATATCCAAGTAACTCTAAGCTTCATCTCGATTTTTGCTCATAAACTCGCCGTCGCACATCATCTCTACGAATTGGCGCATATTGGAACTTAATCCATCATTGAAGAAGTTTATGATTTGCCAGCTTTCATAGCCGTGATGTGGGCAAGCCAGTAGGAGGTCCTTAAACCTTTCCCAACATTGGAAGAATGATTCATTCTCTTTAACTGAAAAGTTCATTATGGCTATTCGAAGGGTGTTTGTTTTATGAGCCGGGAAGAACTTTTTCAAGAATTCCCTGGTCATCTCATTCCATGACCCTATCGAGTGTGGTCTGAGAGAGTGGAGCCAACTCTTGGCTCGTTCTTTCAATGAAAAGGGAAAAAGTTTAAGTTTGATGGCATATTCTTAGACATTCACATATTGTAAAGTAGCCACCACTTCTTCAAATTCCTTTAAGTGTAAGTATGGGCTCTCGGAGTCTAGCCCATGGAACCTTGGTATGAGTTGAATTACACCCGGCTTTATATCGATGTTTCCCCCGGTTGGTGGTAGGACCACGCACGAGGGTGTAGTTGTAAGGCCAGTTGTTGGTATTCCCGTAAAGATCTCATTGGAGGAGCATTGTGGACCTCGTTCTCTCCTACTCCCTCTTGATTTGCGTTTGTGGTTGGAGTTGGGGGGGGGGGGGGGGGGGGGGGGGGGGATTCCCTAATGGAATTTGATCCATACTTCCCAAATTTTCATGATGTTCTACAGATTTTCAGACTCGTTTATGAACGGAGAGTGGTCCAATTAAACCACCTTCAGATTGGAGACGATTGTTATGATCACGCTCCCAACAGGACATAAACCACACAATCCAAACTCTAAAGTAAACCTAAATCCTAAAATCTGAAAATAAAACTGAAAACTAAAAGAGTTCAAGTTGGAAGGATAGTACCCGATTTGCTTGAACTAGACAAACTTCCTACGAAACAAAACAAACTTTGTTAGTTCTATAATTCATAAAAACTAATCCTAAGAAAACAATGAAACCTAACTACTTCTACTCTATAGCCACTAAAATAATTTAGAACCGTTTAACCTAACTTCCCCGGCAACGACGCCAAAAACTTGTTCGCTTGCCTCAAGTGCAAGGCTGCGATTGTTCGCTCGCCTCAAGTGTAAGGCTGCGATGTAGTAATAAAACTCGGTAAGACCGAGGTCGATCCACAGGGAAAAAGTAACAGCTTCCTAATTACTTCAGCAACTCAGTTTAATAGAGCAAATTCAATTTCAATAGGATGTTTAATTAAAACAGTAACTTAATGAAGAATCAGAGATATAATGTACTAAGGCTTTCAAGGATCCACTTGTAGCAATTCTATGTCAATTCAGTCAACCCAAGTAGAGAACACAACTAGATTTGAAGTCCTATCTCTCATCTAGTTGGAAAATAAAGCATTCACACACATTCATCCAATTCGAGTTGAACTTCCAAGTTCAAGTCCATTCAATCAATGTAGAATTCAAATTCATAGCCTGCGGAGTAACAACCATGCCTATGGACTATGGCCTGCTCAAGGATTACTATAATTCGAATCTAAACAAGCAACCTGTGATAATCTCAGAGAATTAAAAGGAATTCATGTCCGGAGCACATGAACTCAGATAAGACATCTCAAACTACCACCTATTGGACTGAAACATAAGAAAAATCCAACTTTGAATTAAAAGTACTTGAATCAAACTGAAATTAACATAGAACTGGCTACAAGCTTCACCTCTCAGCCTTAGCTGAGAGGTTTTAGCCGAGCATAGTCATGCTACAACTAAAAACTTAAAAATAAAGCATAAAACTAGAAAAACCCGAAGATAGATGTTGCAGACACTCCACAGTCGCCTTCAGCCTCCAAACTCACGTTCCTTCTCTTCTCTGATACCTTAGGGAGAGCCCCTAGGTGTCCTTTTATAGCAACAAACCCCCCTTGCGTCGGATTCTGCGAAAGCCTTCGCATTGCGCAGCAAATTTCGGAGTCCCGAATTAGAAAGGACTCCTATTACGCAGAGCCGACCGGTCGTGACCGGTCGGGCTGATTTCCAAACATTCCAGTGAGTACAGCCGACCGGTCATGACCGGTCGGACTGATTTTCATTCATCCAGCGTGTGTGCCCGACCGGTCATGACCGGTCGGGCTGATCTCCCTCTCATCCAGCGTGCATGGCCGACCGGTCATGACCGGTCGGCCTCTCTTCTTCTTGTTCATGTGATGTGGCTGACCGGTCGGACTTTGTTCCCACCTTGTCCAATGTATATAGCCGACCGGTCATGACCGGTCGGGCTCCAATGTAATGTGGTCAGCCTTCATGGCCGACCGGTCATGACCGGTCGGCCTGTCTTCCATTTGATTCTTCTTCTCTTCTTTTTCTCCTTTTTCTTCTTCTCTTTCTTCTCTTTGCTTTCTCCTTTCTTTGGTCTTCTTTCATCTTCATCCAAAAGCTTCAATTGCATTCTTTTGTCTCGTAATTGAATGAAGTCCGCTCTCATTCCTATGATCACAAAACACATGTTAAGTAGGCTTTTAAACCATTAAAATCATGCAAACCATGTAGTGTAATGGGCAATGCAATGTATAAATTGGAGGTTCAACAGCGATATAGTAATAATTCTTGGTAAGACCAAGGTCGATCTACAGGGAATTAGGTAAACCAATTCAAATTGTTCCAGCAGCTTCAAATTCAATGAATTAGGGATTTCAGGTTTATAAACTAACTTAAAATAGTAATTGAAAAAATATGTAATTAAAGGGAACTAAGGCTTTTGAGGATCCACTTGTGATAGCCCTCATGTGAATTCATTCATCCAAGCATAGCACAACTAGAATTGAAGTTCTATCTCTCTTCTAGTTGGAAGATATGGCATTCAAGCACAAACAATCTGTACTCAAGTTGAAGAATAAGGTTCTAGTTCTAATGAAGCACATAGAAGTCGAATATGTAGCCTTCGAAGTAACGACCATACCAATGGACTATGGTATGCTCTAGGGTTACTACAATTTGAATCTAATCAATCCAAACATGATAATCTCAGAGAATTGCAAGCAACTCATGTCTGAAGCACATGAACTCTCATAAAACATCCAAAAATATCAATTTTATTTAAACTAGAACTTAAAAATCAAAACTTTAAGCAAAGTACTTGAATTAGAACGAATCCAACATGATAACTACTCACAAGATTCACCTCTTAGCCTTAGCTAAGAGGTTCTAGCAGAGCATTATCATGCTTCAACTAGAATTCAAAGAAAAACTAAACAAAAACATGAAAAATTAGAAAAAACCCTAGTTGGAGGAGTTGTGGTCGCTCCACGATGATCTCCCTTGCCCCCGACGAACTTAGAACTCTTCTAGGATACCTTAGCAAGGAAGTCAAGGTATCCTTTTATAGGAAAAATTACGAACCACCTCGGATTGCGTAAAAACTTACACACTTATATTGGTCGTCGGGCGCTGGTCGGGCGCCCGGTTAGGTAGTGGTCAGGCACCCGACCGTGCTTGAATTCGGTCAGCGCGTGTTGAACCTCCAATTTATACTTTGCATAGCCCATTACATCACATTATATGCATGGTTTGCATGTTTAAAAGGCCCATCTAACGCATGTTTTGTAATTGTAGAAATGAGAGTGAACTTCACTCAATTGGAGACCAAAAAGAATGTATTTAGGACCCCTTGAGTGAAGGCCCAAGGTGGACCAAGAAGGAGGAAGAAAGAGGGAGAAAAGAGAAGAAAGAAAAGAAGAAAAAGATCAAGGGCCGACCGGTCCGACCTGTCGGCCACCTTGCAGCACACTCGATAAAGGACCAAGTTGGTCCGACCGGTCCTGACCGGTCGGCCATGCTGCTATACTCCCCGGATGAAGGACCAGTCTGGTCCGACCGATCAAGATCGGTCGGCCAGCAGGTCGAATACTGCTCTGCACTCCCTGGACGCTCAAACTAACCTGTCCAACCGGTCAAGACCGGTCGGCCAGCCCAGTCCGACCAGTCGGCCATGTGTTAAAACAGAAAGTTTCCAATTCTTGCCGGATTTTCTCTGCGCAAGTGCAGTATCCTTATGCAAATTCTAGAAGATTCCTATACAAGGGAGCTTCCCCACTATAAAAAGGACACCTAGGGGCTCTTCCTAGGGAATCATAGAAGCTGAGGAACTTCGTGGGAGAGGAAGGAAGCTGTCGTGGGGCGTTTGCAACTCTCCAAACTCTGGGTTTTTATGTTTTCCAGTTTTCTTTTATGAGTTCTAGTTGTAGTCTGACAATGCTCGGCTAGAATCTCTCAGCTAAGGCTAAGAGGTGAATCTTGTAGCCAATTTCATGTTTGATTCAGTTTAGTTTAAGTAGTTCTACTTCAAGTTCGAATTTTGATATTCTAGTTCTTATAAAGTTGATAGTTTTAGACGTTTTATGAGAGTTCATGTGCTCCGGACATGAATTCCTTGCAATTCTCTGAGATTATCATGTTGTGTTTGATTAGATTTGAATTATGGTAACCCTTGAGCAGGCCATAGTCCATAGGCATGGTTGTTACTCCGAAGGATATGAATTCGAATTCTATATGTGTTGAATGGGACTAGAACTTGGAAGTTCAACTTGAGTGGGATTGAATGTGTTTTACGCTATATTTTCCAACTAGATGAGAGATAGGACTTCAATTCTAGTTGTGTATCATGCTTGGATTGATTGGATTGACATGGGATTACTATAAGTGGATCCTTGAAAGCCTTAGTACATTAAATTACTGTTTTTCATTAAGTTACTGTTTTAGTAAAAATCTATCAATTGAATCTCTTATTTATTGCAACTTGAGTTGCTGGAATAGTTTGGAATTCATTTTCTAATTCCCTGTGGATAGACCTCGGTCTTACCGAGATTTATTACTACATCGCAGCCTTGCACTTGAGGCGAGCGAACAACGTGTTTGTTGTGAAATCCTCTTTGAATATCGGGCGCTCGGCCAGATGTTGGTCGGGCGCCCGGTCAGGTCCAGAAATCACCAGCGAGTTCAGCATATTATCTCCCAATTTCAGGCGCCCAGCTAGGTGTTGGGCAGGCGCTCGATGGCCTACTTTTATGTATGCTGAACTCTTCTTTGTTTTGGTCGATCAAGGTCTTTCTGATGTGATTCTTCAGGGCTTCTTTTATATGTCGTCAATGTAGTTCCAAAGGACCCTTTTAGTAACAAATTCATGACTTCTCTCTTTCATTCCTACATACATAAAA
This sequence comes from Liriodendron chinense, assembly GCA_003013855.2. Lineage (NCBI taxonomy): Eukaryota > Viridiplantae > Streptophyta > Magnoliopsida > Magnoliales > Magnoliaceae > Liriodendron > Liriodendron chinense. The sequence continues at coordinate 1,969,025 of ML058378.1, forward strand.
CAAGCATTAGATGGGTCTTTTAAGGATGCAAACCATGCATGTAATGTGATGTAGTGGGCTAAAAAATGTATAAAATGGAAGTTCAATACCCCTTCCTTGCTACATCAAATGCAATAATAATTGCTGGAATGGGGTAATGCAATTGTCCTTTGGAAACATGACATTAGAGGTGAATGTGTTCAACTTGTGCAAAAGGCATAGGGATGTTGATGATGATGAGCTCTTCCAGGTAAACATGCTCGAATCTTTTAAAGAAGAAGAGCTCCTCCAAGTTGAAACTCTAGAAAGCTTTGAGACATGCTTGGCACATTTCAAGGATTCCAAAGGCCCCATTATTAGTGAAATTGTACAAGCATTGAATATCAAGAAACTGGTAGTTGGTACTAGCCGGTGGAGGCCCCATTTTAAAAGATTGCCACCGACCACATCAAGGCCTCTACCGTCTAACATCAAACCGCCGAAGCTTGACCTTAAACCATTGCCATCCGAGCTGAAATATATATATTTGGCTCAAGAAGAAACATTCCTGGTTGTCATTGCCTCTCACCTAGGAAAAGACCAGAAGCTCTAGTTGATTAAGCTACACAAAGAACATAAGGGGAGCCATAGGTTGGACAATAGCGGACCTCAAGGGGATAGACTCTTCGGTTTGTACTGACCATATACACCTCGAGGAAAATGCAAAAATGGCTAGGCAACCTCAAAGAAGGCTAAATCCAAACATGATGGAGGTTGTCAAAGCCGAGGTGTTAAAACTACTAAATGTGGGTATCATTTACCCCATCTCGGATAGCCAATGGGTGAGTCCTACCCAAGTTGTCCGTAAGAAGTCTGGTATTACCATCATAGAAAATGCCAACAACGAGTTTATACCGACTAGAGTGACTACCGGTTGGTGTATGTGTATAGATTATCAAAAGCTAAACACGATCACTAGGAAGGACCACTTCCCTCTCCCATTCATAGATCAAATTTTGAAGAGGTTAACAGGTCACTCCTATTATTGCTTCCTAGATGGCTATTCCAATTACAACCAAATTGATATAGCCCCGGACAACTAAGAGAAGACCACCTTTACATGCCCGTTTGGCACCTTCGCATACTGAAGAATGTCATTCATGCTATGTAATGCACCCGCCACATTCCAACGATGCATGTTGAGTATTTTGTTAGATATGGTGAGTGAATTTCTTGAGGTATTCATGGATGATTTTTCTATTTTTGGTTGTACTTTTGATGAGTGCCTTAATCACTTAAAGTTGGTCTTGACAAGGTGTGAGGAGAAGAACCTTGTTTTAAACTGGGAGAACTGCCATTTTATGGTACAAAGAGGAATAGTCCATGGACATATCATCTCGTCCAATGAAATAGAGGTAGACCGAGCTAAAATTGATATTATTTCCAACCTACCACCACCCAAGAGCTTACGCGATGTGCGGTCCTTCCTTGGACATGCTGGTTTTTTTTATAGAAGGTTCATTAAGGATTTCGGTCATATTTCTAGGCCCTTATGCAACCTTCTTCAAAAGGAGAACCAATTCGAGTAGAGTGACGATTGTCAATTAGCTTTTTCAAAGTTAAAAGACATGTTGACAACCACTCATATTATGCAACCATTCCTTTTGAATTGATGTGCAATGCAAGCGATTATGCTATTGGGGCGATGTTAGGGCAAAGGAAGGACAAGAAGCCTCATGTTATCTACTATGCGAGTAGGACCTTGAACCCCGCCCAAGTCAATTACTTGACTACAGAGAAGGAGCTCCTAGCCATTGTTTTTGCCTTGGACAAGTTCAAGGCGTACTTGATAAGATCCGAGGTCATAGTTTACACGGATCATGCAGCGCTGAAATACCTTCTTTCTAAGAAGGATGCTAAGCCCCGTTTGCTTAGATGGATCCACTACAAGAGAACGGCTTTTTACCGATGAAAGTATTACCGACGAAATTATTTTCGTTGGGAAAAATCATTTTTCCCGACAAAATAGAGAAATCGTCAGTAAAAATCACTCCAGCTTCCCGCCACCGCCGGATTTGCTTCTCGCCATACACTTTTACCGACGAAATTATAATTTCGTCGGTAAAAAGTTTATTGCCGACGAAGATACCTGTCGCTAAAAATTAAAATGAAAAATTTTACTTTTACCGACGAAACTTTTCGTCGGTAAAAGTGGAACTTTTCCCGACGACTGTTGCCTGTCGATAATAATGTGTAATGTGTGATTCCAGCCAAGTAAAAGAGATGAATTTTACCGACGAAAATGTTCGTCGGTAAAAGCTTTCAAAATAACTTTTACCAAGGAAATTTTTGTCAGTAAAAGTTTTTAAAATGACTTTTACCGACGAAAATTTTCGTCGGTAAAAATCTGTTATTTTAGTTACCCGATCGGCCCTCTTTTCTCTCTGTCGCTCTCTTCTCTCTCTCTCTCTCTCTCTCTCTCTCTCTCTCTCGCGGGCCACCCTTCTGATCATCTCTCCCTCACTGCCGGCCACCGGCCGTCACCGTCACCGACGGCCACCCGCCTAAGCTGACCACCTCCTCCCAGCCGACCACCGACGTCGGTAGGCACGTGCCTCCACCAGCCACCGTACGCCGCCGCCTCCGCCGGTAACCGTCTCCCCCTTCCTTCTTCCTCCATTTCCTCTCTCTCTCTCTCTCTCCTCGTTGTTCATGGTGGGGCCCACTGCCAAAATCCAAAGCATGTGGGTCCCATGCACCATCGCTGTCCAGTGCATGTGGGTCCCACCGTTGCTGTCCATTGCATGTGGGTCCCACCATCGCTATCGCTGTCCATTACATGTGCGTGGGGTCCGCCTTAGCTGTCCACTATTTGGTGGGGCCCACTGATTTAGTAAATCCCTAATTAGGGATTTCGAAATTAAAATCCCCTAATTAGGGATTTCGAAATTAAAATCCCCTAATTCCTTCCTTAATTAGGGATTTTAAAATTTAAATTTCAAATTTGTGATTTACAAATTAAAAAAAATCATGATATACAATAAATGTGGGGCCCACCGTTGCTGTCCACTGCCCGTGGGGCCCACCCTCATTTTCCACTGTTTTGGATCAAGCATATATTTGTGTGGAGTAAACTCTGTGGGGCCCACAGTGATTTACGTATTTTATCCACTCCGTCCATCCATCTTAGCAGGAAATTTTAGGTAAGGTGCCCAAAAATGAAGCATATCAAAATCTAAAGTGGACCACACCACAAGTGTGAATTGAATGTCTATCATTGAAAAATTCTTGGAGGACGCAGAAGTTTTGGATGAAGCTGATATTTGTGTTTTCCCTCATCCATATCCATGTGATCTTATGAACAGGTTGGATGACAAATAAAGATCACTGTAGGGCCTGGGAATGGTGGAAATCATTATTCCCACTGTTTCCCATGGCATGGTCCACTTGAGAGTTGGATATGCTTAAATTTTGGGCTCAACCACTAAAATGAGGTGGAAAAACATAAGGACGGAATAGATAAATTACATACATTTTAGGTGGGCCCAACTGAGTTTACTCTACACTCCGCACGCAATCCGATTCCCATGGTGGGCCCCATACTTATTTGTTCACAAAATAGTCATTAGGTATTTGATTAAACTTGATTCATGGTGTTGATGATTCTGCCATTTTCATGTGCTTGTGTATCTGGAATTGATGGAGCAAACCCAGATGTGCGTTGGAGCTATCCGTGGTTGATTTATGTGGATATGTATGTTGTGGATGTATTTGGCTTATTATTAATAATTATTTTTTGTCCACAAATGGTAGTATAATAGAATCAGTTAGCCCATTTGGAGACTTCTATATTGCCGAGCATAGATAAAGTGTGTTTTGGAGGTATAGAAATCTGCCAAATTGTCTTGTTGGTGTTCGCTTCCCCAAGTGTAGGGTTGCGATGTAGTAATAATCTCGGTAAGACCGAGGTCGATCCACAGGGACTTATGTAGGATTTCACAAACACATCTAAAAGTGTCTATTGAAAGCTAATAATCAGATTTTGAATAGAATTGATGTGAATAGCAATTATAAACTAATTTGAATGTAGACAATTATAAAAAGGCACTAGGGGTTCAAGGATCCACTTGTAGCAATCCTTGATGTTCAATCCGCTGTGGTTTTCTCATTCTCTCAACTAGAATCGACATTAAGGTCTATCTAGTCGGATGATAGAGCTGTTAAACCATACAATCTGTCATATGTAAGTTCTATGCATAGGTTTCACTCAATGTAGGTTGAGCTGAGCATGCTCAATTGCATAGGTCATTCCCCTTTCCAAAAGGTTCAGTTCACAATCATAACCATCCTCAAGTCCTGTCACAAGACAAGGCTAGATCAGGATTTGAACTGGATTCAAATCACATGCACAGTCCATACATATTTCAGAAAATCAGAAATATAGAACTTTGATAGGAGGTTCCTTCATGAAGATCATAGTACTAGAGCGCACTCCGATTCCTCGGATCATACAGGTCTAGACTGATACAAACCAATTAAGAAGTTAAGTAATTCTCCCAAACATCCATGAGTCATCATAAGACTAAGAAAAACTACTTAAAAACTAAACTTCAAACCATAGTTCATAATCATGAATTCCACACTTAAAACCAACTAACTACGAATTGAAACATCTTGGATCCACTACAAGCTTCACCTCTTAGCCCTAGCTAAGAGGTTTAGCTTCTCATGATCCAAGGAAACATGAAACAACTACAAAGTTCATAAAAACAGCAAACAAACTAGAGGGAGTTGTGGAACTCCGAAATTCACTTCCGCCGCCTCCAAGCTTGCTTCAACCCTTCTTAGATGCCCTAGGAACAATCCTTAGGTGTCCTTTTATAGTAGGGAGGCTCCGCAACTTCAGAAAGATTGAGAATCTGCGTAAGAGTTACGCAGTGCGCAGAGAAAATCGGCCCAGGAATAGAAATTTCTGATTTTTCTCATGGCCGACCGGTCTGGACCGGTTGTGCCTCAATGGACTACACTCCAGCAGCCTTGGCCGACCGGTCAAGACCGGTTGGACATCTTCATCAATGGTCCAGCGTGCATAGCTGACCGGTCAAGACCGGTCTGGCTTCCTTGGCCGACCGGCCAAGACCGGTCGGTCTCTTTTTCTTCTTGTTTTCTTCCTTTCTTTCTTCTATTTTCTTCTTTCCTTGCTTCTTTCTTTGCTTCCTTCTTCCTTCGGGCCTCCTTGGGTCTTCATCCAAGGTTCTAAATCAGCTCTTTTCATCATCAATTAGGCGGAGTTCACTCTCAAACCTGCAATCACAAAACATGCATTAGATTTGTCTATAAACCATGCAAACCTCGCACAATGAGTGATGAATTGGGGTTAGAATATGCACAATTAAGAGCTCAACAGTTGGACAGTCCAAGGTTGGATAGATTGGAATGTTATCGTTGTTTGTCATTTACATGCGTAGGGTCATTAGTTTCGTGCGGTAACTCTCCTATTCTCTCTGGATATGTTTCTTATGTTTAATTCCATTGTCAATTTAATCCACACAATGTGTGGATAGTTGACGTGGAAATGAAATGTAAGATAAATATATCTGGAGAGATACGGGGAGATGCTGTCGAAATTTAGGCTTGCGCATGTAAATGGAAATAATGACAGCATTTCAATCTATCCATCCTTGGATGGGCGACTGATTTTATTATATTATCATTTAGTGGCAAATTAGATGACGAACATGATACTTGTGATTAAGAGTAGTTGATTGATGTTGATGTTGACCGGGGGTCCCTGGAAGGTGAGAACCGCTGTTGTGACCATGCTGAAGCTGTCCTATTCCTATGGACAGCAATATGGGTGGCCTGGCCATTTGGACAGGCCCGTGTTTATGTATTAGCTCAAAATTAATGGGGCAGACCCGGATGTGCGTCGGAGCTATCCGGGTGTTGAACGGGGGTCCCTGAAAGGTGGGAACCGCTGTTGTGACCATGATGAAGCTGTCCATTTCCTATGGACAGCAATATGGGTGGCCTGGCCATTTGGACAGGCCCGTGTTTATGTATTTCCTCGAAATTGATGGAGCAGACACGGATGTGAGTCGGAGCTATCCGGATGTTGAACGGGGGTCCCTGGAAGGTGGGAACCGCTGTTATGACCATGATAAAGCTGTCCATTTTCTATGGACAGCAATATGGGTGGCCTGGCCATTTGGACAGGCCCGCTTTGTGTGGAGCAGACCCGGATGTGCATCAGAGCAATCCGTGAGTTGGTTGAGTCTCCAAGACCTACACCCTAAACCCGAAACCATAAACCTAAAACTAAAACCTATAAGCTAGGGCTAAACCTAAACCAATATCCATTCACCTAACCTAAACTCAGACCCAAACACGCAACCCTAACCCAAAACTTGATCCCAAACCCAAAAATGTCAACCAATGCCTAAACCTAATCCTAAACTCAAATCACCTAAACTAAACCTACACCTATTCCTAAATCCATTCACCGAACCTAAACTTAGACTTAAACATGCAAACCTAACCCAAAACCCGATCCCGAACCCAAAAATCTCAACCAATGCCTAAACCTAATCCTAAACTCATGTCACCTAACCTAAACCTACACCTATTCCTAAATCCACAACTCTCACCTAAACCTAGACCCAAACATGAAGACCTAACCCGAAACCCGATCCCGAACCCGAAAATCTCAACCTATGCCTAAACCTAATCCTAAACTCATGTCACCAAAACTAAACCTACACCTATTCCTAAATCCACAACTCTCACCTAAACCTAAACCCAAACTCAAAAACCTAACCTTAAACCTGATCCCGAACCCGAAATCCTACACCTATGCCTAAACCTAATCCTAAACTCATGTCACCTAAACTACACCTACACCTATTCCTAAATTCATTCACCTAAACTAAACTTAGACCCAAACATGAAGACCTAACCCGATACTCGATCCCGAACCCGAAAATCTCAACCTATGACTAAACCTAATCCTAAACTCATGTCACCTAAACTAAACCAACACCTAGTCCTAAATCCATTCACCTAACCTAAACATAGACCCAAACACGAAAATGTGACCCTAAACCCGATCTCGAACCCGAAAATCTCAACCTATGCCTATGTTAGTGCACTTTTTCGTGGCATACTAGTGCACCTTGTTTGTCAATCACTTACAGCTGTGAGTCTTGTGTCGGTTGAGCCCAAAGAAGACGAAGAACGAAGACTCAAGACGTCCAGCCGCATCAAGGAAGAAGATTCAGGTATATGAGATGCCTTGGTGCCTTAACCTCGACCAAAACCCATCCCCTTTGTATCTGTGATGTCCTTGACCATAATTAGAATCCATTAGGCATCATTGATAGGCCCTAGGTGTCCCATTTGAACATCCCCACCTTGGCCTAAAACTACAGCTGAAGAAAGAGGTGATTCAGCTTGTTTGAGAGGGGACCCAGGCTGGTCCGACCGGTCAAGACCGGTCGGCCAGCAGCCCTGCTGCATTTTCATATGGCCAGCCGACCGGTCATGACCGGTCGGCCTTCACAATGGAAGGGTTCAGCAAGCCTGGCCGACCGGTCTTGACCGGTCGGCCTTCACAATCTAGGCCGTCCAGCAAGAGTGGCCGACCGGTCATGACCGGTCGGCCTGATATATTGAGGCTGTCCAGTGAGGGGGTCCGACCGGTCATGACCGGTCGGCCCATGTGTTTGGCCATGTAATGCTTGTCTTTCAGCAGGGGGGTCCGACCTGTCGTGACCGGTCGGGACAGGTCGTTTATGACCGTTTTCTGCCCGTTTTAGAGCCGTTGGAGCCCTCTTTTCTATATATATGGTGCTTCATTCTTGGGCAACACGAGAGAAGTTTTTGAGAGCCCATTCCACACTTATCTTGTACATCATTTGGGGCCTCAAAGAGGAGATTCTCAAGTCATATCCCTTGTGTTTCAAACACAAGTATGGGCATTCAAATGCTATCAAGAGATGACTTGATTCCTCTCTCAAATCTAGAGGTGTGACACTATTCCACATAGGTATATCCTTTGTCCAAGACCTCTAGAAGACTCTCTAGGTGAATCTCCTAGTTGGAACAACCTACACATCCCATGTATGAGATTCACCCATCCTCCTAGCACCTTGGGCATTTCAAGGCATCGCATGCAAGGTGTTTGATCGAATGTGGCTGAGGCATTGGCAACGCAACGGCGGCACGATCGAGGGAGCAAAGGGAAGCTGATTGAAGCACGGGAGAGCAAAGATCAAGCAACCCAATACGGCGCTAAACAAGGGGCTCATCCGACAAGTAAGTTGTCTCATTTGAGAGTCCACTTTAGAGTTTGTTTTCAAACTCGACCTAGGGACGTTAGTCGTTCCTTGGCCCGTCAGCCAGGCCTAAACTAAGTCTCCAAGGGGGAGCCTCCGACACGGGAGTAAACGTGCGATAAGGTTGAGAGTTAGCCTATGTCTAAAACTCCGGATACGGTTAAGAGGTGAACCGATAAAACCTCCGTGTAAAGGTTGAGAGGTGAACCTCATTTAAAACCTCCGATAGTGAATGCCGGTGTGCTCAAAGGGGTTGAGTACTTGAACCGGGAGTGGAGTAGACACGTAGTCGAACCACTATACATCCTTGTGTTTATGATTGTCATTGAGCACATTGATATCTTTGCATTGTTAGTTTAATTGCTTAATTATGAATGATTGATATGAATGCATGCTAGGCACTTTTTAGGCATCCTTGCACAAGATGTACCTTCACTACTTGTGTAGACTTGAGCTCATTGATCCAATCTCATAAGTCTACACAAGGTGCATAGGTTAGTAGCTTAATTAGTTGAATCATTTTCTTACCTATGCATGCTTAGACTAGGTTTGGTTATTGCTTAACTCTTGCTAGTCTTGTGATTGGACCCACCAAGGCTTGGAAGCCGAGGTGTTCTTGCTTACAAAGCTTATTTTATTAAATTGCATAAGTAGGCGAAAAGAATTTGAAAAAGGTCCATATCACCCCCTCTAAGTCCATAGACATATCTCCGAGTATCTCTACAAGCGGTAAAACCGCAATTTCAATTGGTATCAGAGCGGGTTCCTCTTTAAGGGCTTAATTGCCTAGAGGTAGATCCTAAAGAGAAACTTGAAAATATGTCTAGAGAGGACTCTTCATCCGTCACTAAGCCTCCTTTCTTTGATGGGTCAAATTATCCATATTGGAAAGCCCGAATGCGCATCTTCTTGGAATCCATTGATTCGGATGTGAGGGACATGGTTGATTTTGGATATGAACCCCCAATGGTTACTATTTCTAAGGAGGGTGAGCCGGATGTTCTCAGGCCAAAAGACAAGGCATTGTGGACTGCTCATGAAAAAGCTCAACGTATTAATAATGCCAAAGGCCTGAATGCCATATTTTGTTCAGTATCAAGAGAAGAATTTGGTCGGATCCAAAACTGCACTACCAGTAAACAAGCATGGGATATTCTGGAAGTTACCCATGAAGGAACAAATGTTGTTAAAAATTCTAAACTCCAGCGCCTCTCCACTCTCTTTGAAAATATTACTATGGAGGAGGATGAAACGTTTACTGAATTTTATACCAAACTGAACAAAATCACAAATGATATGTGGGGCTTAGGGGATCCGGTTCCGGAACATAGGCTTTGTAGGAAAATCCTGAGATCTCTTCCGGATCGGTTCTCTTCTAAAGTCACCACCATTGAAGAGTGTAGGGATCTTAATACCATGAAAGTTGAAGAACTCATAGGTTCCCTACAAACCTTTGAGCTAGGGTTTAAAGCCCCCTCTAGAAGGAAAAACATCGCCTTCAAGTCCTCTCACAGACACAAGAAAATCAAAAGTGAGACGGAGGATGATAGCGATGATGAGGATGATGAGGAAGAACAATTGAACAAAAAATTCAAGAGATTCCTCAAATTTGATAGAGGGAATAGCCGTGACAATAAGGACAAGAAGGGTGATAAACGTACAGGAAAATCATCCATACCTTCATCCGTCCGTTGTTACGGTTGCGGTCGTCGCGGCCATATTGCCCCGGAATGTCCGGAAGGGCCTAAACCGAAAGGAAAAAAGGCAATGGCTGCTACTTGGGATGATACGGAGGAGTCCGAATCTGATGATGAGAGCCAACATAAAGATCTTGCTCTCTCGGCCTCCATCACGACCCCTCTACCAGATTATCTAAGAGGGGATCCCAACCGCTATCCCTTCTAGGAGAAGAAGGTGTTCTCAACCCCTCACCTCATGCTACATTTTATGAGGGTGTTGTGGAATCTTGCTACCCTTTGGCTTTTTAATCTCACCATGGTTAGTGAGGGTAGCTTGTTATGCTCTTATTGGAAAATCTGAGGTTTCAGCTTCATTTCTGTATATATGGGCAAATCAGAGGATTCAAGCCTCATTCGCCCAAATTTTGATGATTTAGCTTTGCTTTTATTGATACATTTGCTTGCTAGATTGTCATCTTGCTTAGACTAGCTAACCATTTTGAGTTTTATGCTTCATGTATGCTAATCTTTGCTTAGTATTGGTCTTGATATACCATAGGGGAGGTTGGTTGATTGGGCTATAAGCCCTTTGTGCTTCATTGCAAATGTATGTCCTTGACCAATATTGCATGATTACCTACGCTTATATAGTTATATCTTCCTGTTAATCATGTTTTTCTTAGCATGCTCCATGGACTTATGATTCATGCACCCTACACTCTCCGTTTTAGCATGTGCTTATAGTTATAACTGCGACACACTATCTTCTCTTACCATAACCTTATTGGCATATCATTAAGGGGGAGAGATTAGTTTGTCAATTGCTAACAAAAAGGGGGAGAAAGATCAAATCCCACCAAAACTAGTTTGCTTTGTTTTGTGATGCAGGGATTGACAGGTTGTGGGGGAGCAAACTGAAGAGGAGCAGCTTAGTTTAGGCATGTCAAGAGTCCTGTAATTTATGCTTTATCATTGTAATATCTTGATCATGTAATTTGTTTTGGTAGGTTAAGTTTTTGTAAGTAATTGACAAAGGGGGAGATTGTTAGTGCACTTTTTCGTGGCATACTAGTGCACCTTGTTTGTCAATCACTTACAGCTGTGAGTCTTGTGTCGGTTGAGCCCAAAGAAGACGAAGAACGAAGACTCAAGACGTCCAGCCGCATCAAGGAAGAAGATTCAGGTATATGAGATGCCTTGGTGCCTTAACCTCGACCAAAACCCATCCCCTTTGTATCTGTGATGTCCTTGACCATAATTAGAATCCATTAGGCATCATTGATAGGCCCTAGGTGTCCCATTTGAACATCCCCACCTTGGCCTAAAACTACAGCTGAAGAAAGAGGTGATTCAGCTTGTTTGAGAGGGGACCCAGGCTGGTCCGACCGGTCAAGACCGGTCGGCCAGCAGCCCTGCTGCATTTTCATATGGCCAGCCGACCGGTCATGACCGGTCGGCCTTCACAATGGAAGGGTTCAGCAAGCCTGGCCGACCGGTCTTGACCGGTCGGCCTTCACAATCTAGGCCGTCCAGCAAGAGTGGCCGACCGGTCATGACCGGTCGGCTTGATATATTGAGGCTGTCCAGTGAGGGGGTCCGACCGGTCATGACCGGTCGGCCCATGTGTTTGGCCATGTAATGCTTGTCTTTCAGCAGGGGGGTCCGACCGGTCGTGACTGGTCGGGACAGGTCGTTTATGACCGTTTTCTGCCCGTTTTAGAGCCGTTGGAGCCCTCTTTTCTATATATATGGTGCTTCATTCTTGGGCAACACGAGAGAAGTTTTTGAGAGCCCATTCCACACTTATCTTGTACATCATTTGGGGCCTCAAAGAGGAGGTTCTCAAGTCATATCCCTTGTGTTTCAAACACAAGTATGGGCATTCAAATGCTATCAAGAGATGACTTGATTCCTCTCTCAAATTTAGAGGTGTGACACTATTCCACATAGGTATATCCTTTGTCCAAGACCTCTAGAAGACTCTCTAGGTGAATCTCCTAGTTGGAACAACCTACACATCCCATGTATGAGATTCACCCATCCTCCTAGCACCTTGGGCATTTCAAGGCATCGCATGCAAGGTGTTTGATCGAATGTGGCTGAGGCATTGGCAACGCAACGGCGGCACGATCGAGGGAGCAAAGGGAAGCTGATTGAAGCACGGGAGAGCAAAGATCAAGCAACCCAATACGGCGCTAAACAAGGGGCTCATCCGACAAGTAAGTTGTCTCATTTGAGAGTCCACTTTAGAGTTTGTTTTCGAACTCGACCTAGGGACGTTAGTCGTTCCTTGGCCCGTCAGCCGGGCCTAAACTAAGTCTCCAAGGGGGAGCCTCCGACACGGGAGTAAACGTGCGATAAGGTTGAGAGTTAGCCTATGTCTAAAACTCCGGATACGGTTAAGAGGTGAACCGATAAAACCTCCGTGTAAAGGTTGAGAGGTGAACCTCATTTAAAACCTCCGATAGTGAATGCCGGTGTGCTCAAAGGGGTTGAGTACTTGAACCGGGAGTGGAGTAGACACGTAGTCGAACCACTATACATCCTTGTGTTTGTGATTGTCATTGAGCACATTGATATCTTTGCATTGTTAGTTTAATTGCTTAATTATGAATGATTGATATGAATGCATGCTAGGCACTTTTTAGGCATCCTTGCACAAGATGTACCTTTACTACTTGTGTAGACTTGAGCTCATTGATCCAATCTCATAAGTCTACACAAGGTGCATAGGTTAGTAGCTTAATTAGTTGAATCATTTTCTTACCTATGCATGCTTAGACTAGGTTTGGTTATTGCTTAACTCTTGCTAGTCTTGTGATTGGACCCACCAAGGCTTGGAAGCCGAGGTGTTCTTGCTTACAAAGCTTATTTTATTAAATTGCATAAGTAGGCGAAAAGAATTTGAAAGAGGTCCATATCACCCCCTCTAAGTCCATAGACATATCTCCGAGTATCTCTACAAGCGGTAAAACCGCAATTTCAGCCTAAACCTAAACCTAGACTCAAATCATCTAAACTAAACCTACACCTATTCCTAAATCCATTCACCTAACCGAAACCTAGACCCAAACATGAACACCTAACCTGAAATCCGATCCTGATCCCGAAAATCTCAACCTATGCCTAAACCTAATCCTAAACTCATGTCACCTAAACTAAACCTACACCTATTCCTAAATCCACAACTCTCACTTAAACCTAGACCCAAACATGAAGACCTAACCCGAAACCCGATCCCTAACCCGAAAATCTCAACCTATGCCTAAACCTAATCCTAAACTCATGTCACCTAAACTAAACCTACACCTATTCCTAAATCCACAACTCTCACCTAAACCTAGACCTAAACTCGAAAACCTAACCTTAAACCCGATCCCTAACCCGAAATCCTACACCTAGGCCTAAACCTAATCCTAAACTCATGTCACCTAAACTAAACCTATACCTATTCTTAAATCCACAACTCTCACCTAAACCTAAACCCAAACTCGAAAACCTAACCTTAAACCCGATCCCGAACCCGAAATCCTACACCTATGCCTAAACCTAATCCTAAACTCATGTCACCTAAACTAAACATACACCTATTCATAAATCCACAACTCTCACCTAAAGCTAAACCCAAACTCAAAAACCTAACCTTAAACCTGATCCCGAACCCGAAATCCTACACCTATGCCTAAACCTAATCCTAAACTCATGTCAACTAAACTAAACCTACACCTATTCCTAAATTCATTCACCTAAACTAAACTTAGACCCAAACACGAAGACCTAACCCGAAACCCGATCCCGAACCCGAAAATCTCAACTTATGCCTAAACCTAATCCTAAACTCATGTCACCTAAACTAAACCTACACCTATTCCTAAATCAATTCACCTAACCTAAACCTAGACTCAATCTCAAAAACCTAACCCTAAACCCGATCCCGAACCGGAAAATCTCAACTTATGACTAAACCTAATCCTAAACTCAAATCACCTAAACTAAACCTACACCTATTCCTAAATCAATTCACCTAACCTAAACCCAGACCCAAACTCGAAAACCTAACCTTAAACCCGATCCCGAACTGAAAAATCTCAACCTATGACTAAACCTAATCCTAAACTCAAATCACCATGCCTAAACCTACACCTATTCCTAAATCAATTCACCTAACCTAAACCTAGACCCAAACTCGAAAACCTAACCCTAAACCCGATCCCGAACCTGAAAATCTCAACCTATGACTAAACCTAATCCTAAACTCAAATCACCATGCCTAAACCTGACTCTAATCTTTGCATTGTAGATATGGATAAGAGTTGGATGCAAGCTAAGAATCAGTTTGGCCCAGAGTATAAAGAAGGTGTTAAGGAGTTCATGGAATTTGCGAGATATCGGGCAGATTCAGGTAATAGAATTAGGTGTCCACGCCGAAAATGCAAGAACATGGTTCACAAGACATTAGATAAAGTGGAAGATGATTTGTTCATAGTTGGGATTGACCAGGGTTACACTTGATGGATTCATCATGGTGAGGACTTCCACCAAAGAGTTGAGGCCACTGAAGTAGTCCTTGCTGACCCAATTGTGCCTAATGAGGAGGATGAAGATGTTGACGATATGCAAGATATCATTGGGGATGTGTTAAGGGGAACAATTGAGGATACTGATTTTGCAGCGACAACTACTAGCCAGGATATTCCTCCTATGGGTGATGCCGAATCAAAAAAGTTTAGTAGGTTGTTGAGGGATGCGCAACGTCCACTCTATCCGGGGTGTCAAAACTTCTCCAAGTTGAATTTCCTTACAAGGTTACTTCATTTAAAGACAATAAATCGTTGGAGTAACAAACCGTTCGACATGTTACTTGGCTTGTTAAAAGAAGTATTACCTGAAGGTGAGACATTGCTTAAGTCTCATTACGAGGCAAAATCCTTAATGCGAGACTTGGGCCTTGGTTACATCCTCATACATGCATGTATAAATGATTGTGTATTGTATTGGAAAGAACATGAAAATGTTGAAGAGTGTCCACAATGTGGAGCGTCTAGGTGGAAATTTGACGAAGTTAAGCGTAAGAAAATTCCACAAAAGGTGTTAAGGTACTTTCCATTGAAACCCAGATTACAAAGATTGTTTACGTCGAGCAAGATGGCTGAAGATATGAGGTGGCATAAGGAGAAACGCGTTCATGATGATAATACATTGAGGCATCCCGCTGACTCTGAAGCCTGGCAACATTTTGATAAGCAATATGACTGGTTTACAGAAGATTCTCGTAATGTTCGGCTAGGTCTTGCAAGTGATGGTTTTAATCCATTTGGTAATATGAGTAGCTCGTACAGTATGTGGCCAGTGATACTTACGCCCTACAATTTACCTCATTGGTTGTGTATAAAGGAATCATTTTTTATGATGTCGTTGCTTATTCCTGGACCCAAGTCACCGGGGAATGACATTGATGTGTATCTCCGACCGTTAGTAGATGAGTTAAACGAGTTGTGGAGTCAAGGTGTCCAGACGTATGACACTTTTACAGAACAGACGTTTCGATTGCATGCAGCGGTCTTTTGGACAATAAATGACTTCCCTGCATATGGGAATTTGTTTGGGTAGAGCATGAAGGGAAAGTTGGCTTGTCCTACATGTAGTACTAAGACTTGTTCATTGTCATTGAAGCATGGTAAAAAAACGTGTTATATGGGCCATCGTCGCTTCCTTCCGAGGGATCATAGTTGGCGCAGGAAGACGATAATCTTTGATGGCAAACAAGATCATAAGCCACCACCGAAAGAACTATCTGAAGAAGATGTGTTACAACAACTGAGTAACATTAAAGAAGTTAGATTTGGTAAGGCACCGCACTTGAAGAAGAGAAAACGTACAGTATTGGAGTACAACTGGAGGAAGAAGAGCATTTTTTTAGTTGCCTTATTGGAGTCATCTAAAATTACGACACAACTTGGATGTCATGCATATTGAGAATAATATATGTGACAACATCTTTGGAACATTGATGAACATAGAGAAGAAAACAAAAGACAGTTTTAAGGCTCAATTGGATCTACAAGCAATGGGTTTAAGGAAAGAGTTGCACTTGCAACCACATGGAAATTCATATACTATACCAGCAGCCTGCTACACATTGACAAAACTAGAGAAAAAACGTTTATGTGAATGGTTGAACAAGGTGAAGTTTTTCGATGGGTATGCATCGAATATCTCTCGGCGCGTAAACATTACGGACTGTAAGGTAACAGGAATGAAAAGTCATGACTGTCACGTCCTTCTGCAACGTCTACTACCGGTTGTGATTCGTGGATTCCTTAACAAGGATGTCGGTGCTGCGCTGATTGAGTTGGGGATATTCTTTAAGGATTTGTGTTCGAAATCTTTGAATGTAGAGGTTATTAAATGACTGGAGAAGGATATTGTCGTAATCCTTTGCAAACTTGAAAGAATATTTCCACCTGCGTTTTTTGATGTCATGGTACACCTAGCGATTCACTTATCGCATGAAGCGAAGCTTGCAGGCCCAGTACAATATCGTTGGATGTATCCGATCGGAAGGTGATAGAACAATGATCATAAATTTTTATTCATTCCATAAACTACATATATCCATGTTTTCATGTCCTAAACATATTGATTTTGTGTACAGGTACCTTCACACATTAAAACAATATGTGAGGAATAAGGCACGTCTAGAGGGATCCATTGCTGAGGCGTACATTGATAATGAGTGCCTGACATTTTGCTCCATGTATCTTCGTGGCATAGAGACTAGATTCAATCGAGAAGATCGGAATGCCGATGAAGGGCAGGAGCATGAACAAGGACTCATATCTGTATTTGCACATAACGTCCGTCCTTTAGGATCGCCGACGTTTCAGGATATGGGCCTTCGAGATCAAGCGAAGGCACGGTGGTATGTGTTGCATAACTGTGAAGAAATAGAGTCGTACTTGGAGTAAGTCTTTCGCACATAATTGTATATCTACAGACAGTTTTAATCTCAACATTTCTTACTAACAACGTGCCAATTGTGTATAGCGAACACATCGAGGAGATGAAGTCCCAATACCCTACAAATTATGATCGAATGCATCAGGATTTGTTTTCAGAATGGTTTGCAAAACGTGTAAGATTAATTTACCTTCTATCTCACCACACTTACAATATTGTTGTATTGCACAATATTTACACGTAATTTCAAATGCCTAAACGTACATTTATATTCTGTACGTGATGATAGATGAAGATGTTGCGCGCTAGCAACTCTGCGGTTGCGTCTGATGCGCTCTTCTCACTGGCGTGTGGCCCTAATAGATGTGTATCTAGATATACAGGTTGTATTGTAAACGGGATTCGGTTCCACACTAAGGAGCGTGAGAAATATAGGACCACACAAAATAGTGGGGTGGTGTGAAGGAAACACATGAGGAGGTAGAAATTGATTTTTATGGCGTTTTGACGGATATTATTGAGCTGCGTTATTGTATAAGAAAGCGGGTGTACTTATTTAAATGCGATTGGTGGGACATTATAAATAAAAAGTTAGGAATACAGACTGATAACTACTTCACGAGTGTAAATTTATCTCGGAAGTGGTTTAAAGATAACCCATTTATCATAGCCGGCCAAGCCGAACAAGTATTCTACCTCGCTGACACCAAGTTAGGCGGCTCTTAGCACGTGGTGCAGAAAATAAAGCCTAGGAACATATTTGACGTTCCCGAACTAGACGTTGAAGATAACGATGAAGGGAGTAATGGAACGTCGTCAGTTGAACAAGCATATCAAGAAGACATGCCATCTTGGGATAGAGGGAATGATCCAAATGTTGATATTGATGTGGTGCAATTGAATAGAGATGATGTGCCACTTGATCATGTTGATGCCTCAATCATAAATGACATTATTAGAGATGATAGCGCTTTCATCGATGACAACATTGCAGACGATGAAGAGGAAATTCTGATCAGCGATAGTGATGGTGAAGAAGAAAGAGTCCTAAGCGATAATGATTCAGACGACGATTATTAAATGTATACAAGATTTACATGTAATTTTCAATTCGATTAATTTGATTATTACATTTATATATGTTTTACAAGTCATGATTTTTTTCCTGAATTGACTTGTTTATAATCTACATTTACAGTTAAGTCACTTTCTGATCATATCCTCCACAAACTGGAGCGTAGCGGAAGCACGCAGCATACTTCATCAGTTGTTGTGGATGGACTTTCCCGCTCTATATTCTTCTAGTAGGGCCAGAGAGACACCCGATGTAGGGAGGAAGACGATGACTCAGATGAAAGATTATACAATCTCAAAGAAATTTCGGACCTGATTGAGAAATATAACCGCGGGAAACTTCGTATGGAAGATGCGACATTATCACTTGCACATCTGAATAGAGTCCCGAGAGATCAGATTTCTCCTATTGTGACTGGCATGTTGGCTGTAACAATGTCGAGTGCTTCATATAGCTTGACATATACATCTGCAGCGTACGATAACTTACGCAGGGAGTATTTCGGATAGTTGATCTGAAGTTGATTTGTATTACAATGAAATATATGTATTTAATATAGAATGACAATGTGTAATGGATTTTTCAACTTTTATATTCTGTTTACGATTTTATTATATTCTGCTTGCATTATAGTGTAATGGTCTAATCATATTTTTATCATCTCTCTAAGCATAAGCACAAATTCACTCTACATGATGTTCATAAACTTGCATTGACATTGTTTCAATTTATAAGTTTGTATTTCAGATATATTCAGTCATGGCACCAGGTGGGAGATCAGGTCGTTCGCGCACTGGATCTACCCCTTCCACCTGTGATGCGACGCAGACAGCATCGACGTCGCACAGTGCATCACAGTCATCTAATCCTTCGGTTCAGCATACACCGGGCACTACATGTAAGTCTAGACATTTATTTAGTGATTTCTGTTTATATTGTTACTTACATATATCTTTTCGCAACAGCATCTTCTACCAGCCACGAGGACGTGGACCCACGCGTAGGTTAGTTTTAGAGCGACTTACGCGTGAGGGTAGGGTGGCGGTAGGGTTCCCACAGGACTGCCTTAGACCTGTTGGGGACAATGCCAGACTGTTTACGTCTGAGGTCGGTGTCCTATGCTGATCTCTGATCCCCGCCACCACCCCCCGTTGGACTGACGTGACAGATGATGTGCGACAGCTCATCCGTCAGCGCCTTCAGGTAAAGTTTAGTAAATTGAAATTTTCTTTTATGAAAGTTCATTTACGGTTAAGTCCTATTGTTAATAAGTTTATTGCCTTAATTTATTATTTACGAAACTGCAGGATAAATTTGACTTCGATTTGAATGTTCCCTACATTTCTTATACCGTCGACGACATGATTAGAGAGCAGTTCAAGGAGTACCGCGGAGAGTTACACCAGCGGTACAAGCGGTGCAGGACACACGATGAGGCCGTACTGTCCGCACCGCCACACGTTACTACAGACGACTGGCGGATACTCTGCGAGAGATTTTCATCGGAGGCTTTTCAGGTAATATTTACATGTACGATATCTTAAGGTAACAATTAAATTTGTAATTAATAGAAATGTATTTTGTATAATGTGTTCAGAAGAGGAGTAGAATAAATACTGCGAGCAGGGAAAAGTTACAAGTGAACCACGTAGCTGGTTCAAAGTCATTTGTACGACATCGTTACGACATGGTAAGAAATTATTGATGGTTATTAAGTTAATATATTATTTTGATTGGCATTTATTATAAGTTTTTTTTCCTTTCGATTGCGCAACGAGATTCCGTCACCGGCCAGGAGCCTGGACCAGTAGACCTCTACAGAGGGACTCACTGTCGGCAGGCGACGGGATCTTGGGTTCATCCTAGAGCCAGTGAGCATTGGGTAAAAATCTTTACTTTGTAAAATTTAATTGCGCATTGATTGATAATAATGTCATTCATGTCATTTTTTTTATGAAATTTCATATGTTTTCATTACAGGCGGCGATGGATACCATACACAGTCAGCCCACTCCCGATGGTAGTCAGCGGAGTGAGCCAGAAATCCTGAGCGAGGTGTTTGGCACCCGTTTTAGATATGTGCGTGGGCTTGGCCATGGTGCCAAGCTCATGGTACAAACTAGAGGTGGCTCCAGCCGATCCGTAGCTGGTGAGAGTGCTCAACGCCGAGCTGATATCGTAGAGAGAGAGGTTCAGCAGCTACGGGTCGTCGTGGATGAGATTCGAGAGCAGCTGGAGAGGCAGAGAGAGGAGGAGCAGAGGCGTAGGGAGAAGGAGGAGCAGAGGCGTAGGGAGGAGGAGCAGAGGCGATGGGAGGAGGAGGAGAGGCGACGGGAGGAGCAGGAGAGGAGGATAGAGGAGTTGCGGCAGGAGCGGCGGGAGCATGAGCGACGGATGCAGGAGATGTTTCCGGCTCTTGCTGCACGCTTTGGCGCCGATGCCCCGCCACCTCCGCCTTCATCTTCATGATTATTTTTTTTAATATACGACTTTTAACTTATATGTATTTGTGTGTGGATGAATATTGTTTGTTTGTGGATGTGGAATGGATTATTTGTGTATGGATGGTGTAGTTTCTGTTTATTCGTATGTATGTGGATGTGAATAGGAGAAAAATATATAGGTTTCTTTATAGGTGCATATCAGGAATTTTCCTGAATTTTGAAAACAAATGGAACCGGGACAGGAAATACTATTACCGATGAAATTATTCGTAGGTAAAAAAATGAAAAAGTTTTTTATCGACGAAATTTTTCGTGGGTAATAAAATTGGAAAACTTTTACCGACGAAATTTTTCGTCGGTAATAAACTTGGAAATATTTTACCAACGAAATATTTCGTTGGTAAATATTTCCAGGTTTATTACCGACGAAAAATTTCGTCGGTAATAAACTTGTTAAAATATTTCGTCGGCAAAACATTTACCGACGGACAATTTCATTGGTAAAAGTTTTTTCACCGACATATCACTTTTTTTTCGACAAAAATTCATATGTTTTTCCGACGAAGTTTTTCGTCGGTAATGGTTTTATTATTACCTACGAAAATTTTTTTCGTCGGCAAAAACCTTTACCGACGGCCTTTCTGTGACGATGTTAGCCGCGAAAAATTTCGTCGGGAAAAAGATTTCCCGACGAAATTTTACTGATTACCGATGAAATAATTCGTCGGTAAAAATGGAATTCTTGTAGTGATCCTACTCCTTTAAGAATTCGACTTGGAGATCAAAGATAAGAAAGGAGTAGAGAACGTGGTGGCGGACCATTTATCCCGCCTAGTTTTACCGAGTTTCATTGACGAGTCACCTATTGAGGACTCATTTCCTAATGAGCAACTCTTTGTTGCTATGCATCCACTGTGGTACGCTGATTTTGCAAACTATCTTTCCACAAGTGCGATGCCGACTCATTGGACTACACAGGATAAACGAAAATTTCTACGTGAAGTGCGCAGATTTTTCTGGGATGAACCTTTACTTTTTAAATATTGCCTAGATTAAATAATTAGGAGATGTGTCCCTGAAAAGAACATAATTTTATCATCTCCTTTTGCCATGATTAAGCATATGGGGGTCATTTTTCCGCCAAGAAAACTACTGCTAAAATTCTGCATTGTGGTTTTTATTGGCCCGATTTATTTAAGGACACCCACGAGTTTTGCAAAGCATGCAACCGCTGTTAAAAGTTAGGAGGACTGTCTCGTCGAAATATGATGCCTCTTACTCAATTCAACATCTTGAAGTCTTCGACTGTTGGGGCATCGATTTTATGGGACAATTCCCCTCATCTTTCGGACATGCCTATATATTGCTTGTCATAGACTATGTGTCTAAGTGGATAGAGGCTATTCCATGTAGAACTAAGAATCATCGTACAGTTCTAAAGTTCCTAAAAGAAAACATACTTTCCAGATTTGGAACACCTCGCGTCATCATTGTTCGCTTCCCCAAGTGTAGGGTTGCGATGTAGTAATAATCTCAGTAAGACTGAGGTCGATCCATAGGGACTTATGTAGGAATTCACAAATTCTTCCAATAGTTTCTATTGGAAAGCTAACAACTAGATCTTGAGAAGATTGATGTAAAGAGTAACTTTGAATTAAACTGAAGATAACAATTAATAAAAAGGGCACTAGGGGTTAAAGGATCCACTTGTAGCAATCCTTGATGCTCAATTCGCTGTGGTTTCTCACTTTCTCAACTAGACTCGAAATTAAGATCTATCTAGCCGGATGATAGAGCAGTTAAACCAAACAATCTGCCATATGTAAGATCAATGTATATGATTCACTCAATGCAAGCTAGGACGAGCATACTCAATTGCATAGGTCAGTCCCAATTCCAATAGACTAAGTTCACAATCATAACTATCATTAAATCCTGTCACAAGACGAAAGTAGATCATGATTTGAACTTAATTCAAATCACATACACAGTCCCACATAGTTCAGAAATCCAGAAAAATAGAACTTTGGTAAGAAGTTCCCACATGAAGATCATGAATCTAGAGTGTATTCCGATTCCTCAGATCATACAGGTCTAGATTAGTTCACAACAATTAAGAACTCAAGCACTTCTTCCAAACATCCATGAGTCATCACAAGACTAAGAAAAACTACTTAGAACTTGAATTAAACTTCAAACCATTGTTCATAAACATGAAATCCAACTTAAAACCAACTTAAACGAATTGAAACATCTTAGATTCACTACAAGATTCACCTCTTAGCCCTAGCTAAGAGGTTTAGTCTTTCATGATCCAAGGAAACATGGAACAAACTAAGGAAAACATAAAAACAACAAATAAACTAGGAGTTGTGGAACTCTGAAATCCACTTCCGCTGTCTCCCACCGTGCTTAATCCGTTCTGAGATACCCTAGGAACAATCCCTAGGTGTCCTTTTATAGTGGGGAAGCTCCACAGCGTCAGAATCTTCCAAATTTTGCGTAAGGTTACGCAGTGCGCAGAGAAATTCGAAGCTTGTAGAACACGCTCAGTTACGCAGACGACAGGTCGCACGACCGATCTGAGCTCCTGGACGACTAGTCGCAAAAGTGAAAAATCTATCTAGAGAGTTTTCGAAATTTTAAAACCCAGAAAATTAATTTAAGGACCGGTCGCACGACTGATCTGAGCAGTGAACGACTAGTCGCACGACCGGTCTGGACAGTCCAGTGATTTGTGGCCGTAAGGCCCCTCTTGTTGAGTGATTAGACCGGTCGGACGACCGGTCCTGGGCTATGGACGACCGGTCTTAAGCATGTTCTTCTGCTTTCTTTCTTCTTTTCTCTGACTTCTTTCTTTCATGCTTTGACGTTTAGTCCTTTGATCTTCTTTGCTTGTAAATGGCGTCTTTAAGTCTTCAATTGACGCATCTTCTCTATGATCCCTACAATCACAAATCCATGCATTAGATTAGTCTATGGATCATGAAAACCTTGCATAATGAGTGATGAATTGGGGTTAAAATATGCACAATTAAGAGCTCAACACACCCCCCAACCAGCATTTTGCTAGTCCAGAGAAAAACATGCGTGAAACAAGGTTCATTCTCCAAACCCAACTCTCCTTTGGAAACCATTCTTCTATACATCCCAAGTCACACAAGTGTAAGATTCAGAAAGATAAGGTGACAGAGGTTGAAACCATAAACTCTCAAAACATAATAAGTATCCATATGAAATTCCCGCTGATTGTTTGATAAATAGAAGAACTTAAACAAATTTAACCTAGTGTGCATTGTGAAAGTTCATCTCATGAGTTTCCAGGATTATCTTCTTCCTAGATCAACTAGACTATAGATCTTAAGGTATATAGAGCAACAATCAAGCCAATGACAGGAATTTACCTTACTGTCCTTCCGACGGCTTTCACAATATGTCCCATTTCCGGCTTTGGTTACGGTTAGACCATCCCCCGGTTAGTAATAGGTAGCCCTAATCAGAATTTTCCACCATTTTACCATCATTCCCGATTTCATCCTTCATTTTCCTTTTTCTTTTAATTTATATAGGATTTTTAGAAATCCATATCTTTCGTTATTTTCCCATGGACAAGGATGGACAAAGTACCCCAGCTTGGTTTCTCAACACCTTAAATCAAAGTCTAGCTAATCCACAATCACATAATCCTTTTAACCTATGAAAATCGTGTAATGTGAACTAGGTGTAAGAGTGTTCAAATTTTCTATCAATCACATAATTAGGGGAATTCACATATAAAACTATTATGCTAAGAGAAGTTCAAGACTTACAACATCATACACTTCGTATCTCCTCTTCATATACTCACATCATCTTAAATGCATAGAACAAAGTTTTCCAAAAGAGTTTTGAATTTTAGAGAAATCGAAAATTTTCTCCATAATTGCTTGAAATGTTACAAAACGCTGGATTCATCTAAGTGATCCTACACCCCCCAACCAAATCTTGCATTATCCTCAATGTAAAAGATGTGCAATGAGCAAAACACGAGAGCAATTTGAAAATAAAAGGGAGTGAGGAATGATAGTACCTGAGAGAGTGAAAAGTGGAATTCTTCCTCCTTCTAACGAACCTATGAAAAATAAACAAAAGCAACCAAATCCTAATCCTAACTACTCTATACCTCCATCAGACTAGGAGATCAATCATCCTGATACACAGGATTAGTTAGAGGTATGGACATACCTTCTCAAGGAAACTTCTTAAAGAACGACTTTAATTGCTGACCATTCGCCTTAAATATGTTGTCATTCCTTGGATTTAATAACTCGATGGTCCCATATGGGTAGACAATTTTCACAATGTAGGGACCAGTCCATCGAGATCTCAATTTCCCCGGAAATAAATGTAGGCGAGAATTATACAGAAGGACTTTTTGATTAATCACGAATGTCTTACAAAGAATGTTCTTATCATGGAACACCTTCGTCTTGTCCTTGTAAATTCTTGCATTCTCATATGCTTCGTTTCGGATTTCCGCAAGTTCATTTAGTTGAAGTTTGCGCAACAAGCTTGCCTTGTCAGAATCAAAATTCATCTTCTTTATTGCCCAATATGCCCTATGTTCCAACTCCACCGGCAAGTGACAAGCCTTCCCATAGACAAGTTTATAGGGAGACATTCCAACAGGGGTCTTAAAAGCGGTACGGTAAGCCCAAAGTGCATCAGTAAGTCGAAGCGACCAATCCGTTCGATCGGGGTTTACTATTTTTTCCAAAATATGTTTGATCTCCCTATAGGATATCTCAGCTTGTCTACTAGTTTGTGGGTGATAGGGAGTGCTCACTTTGTGTGTTACGCCATATTTCTTCATTAAGGTTTCGAATGGGCGATTACAAAAGTGAGACCCTCCATCACTTATGATGACTCGAGGTGTTCCAAACCGGAAAAGAATATTCTCTTTTAAGAAATGAATGACTGTTTTATGGTCATTATTTCGGAAGGGGATTGCCTCGACCCATTTGGACACATAGTCAACGGCAAGTAAGATATACACGTTTCCAAAAGAAGATGGGAATGGACCCATGAAATCGATGCCCTAACAATAAAAAATTTCAATTATTAAGATGGGGTTGAGTGTCATCATATTTCTACGGGCGATTCCTCCCAATTTCTGACACGGTTCACATGTTTTGCAAACCTCATGTGTGTCCTTGAACATAGTGGGCTAATAAAACCCACATTGCAGAATCTTGGCTGTGGTCTTCTTAGTCGAAAAGTGGCCACCACATGCTTGTGAATGACAAAAGGAGATGATACTTTGTTGTTCATCATCTGGCACACATCTCCTTATGATTCGATCGGTACAATACTTGAATAAGTATGGGTAGTCCCATAAGAATTTTCGCACCTCAGTTAAGAATTTATCCTTATCTTGCTTTTTTCAATGTGTAGGAATCATACCTGTAGCAAGATAGTTAGCAATGTCCGCATACCATGGCAATTCGGAGACCTTAAAAAGTTGTTCATCAGGGAACATGTCATTGATTGCGGTCGTTTCAGAGAAATCGGTGAGAACAATTCGAGAGAGATGGTCAGCCACTACATTTTCTACTCCTTTCTTATCACGTATCTCTATGTCAAATTCTTGGAGTAGAAGGATCCACCTTAACAACCATGGTTTAGTATCCTTCTTAGAGAGAAGGTACTTAAGCGTGGCATGGTCAGTGAATATGATGATCTTGGATCCAATCAAGTAGGACCTAAACTTGTCCAAGGCAAAAACTACTGCTAAAAGTTCTTTTTCTGTAGTAGTGTAGTTTGCTTAAGCTGAGTTTAAGGTTCTACTCGAATAGTAGATAACAAATGGCTTCTTCTCTTTTCTTTGGCCTAGCACGGCCCCAATAGCATAGTCGATTGCATCGCACATAATTTCAAAAGGAAGGCTCCAATCAGGTGGTTGCATTATGGGAGAACATGTCAACATACCTTTAAGTGTGGTAAATGCATTTTGACAATCTTTATTCCACTCGAACGAATTCTCCTTTTGAAGTAGGTTACATAAAGGACAAGAGAGTGAACTAAAGTCCTTTATGAACCTTCTATAAAATCCTGTGTGTTCCAAAAAGGACCGCACATCTCGTATGCTCTTGGGTGGTGAAAGGTTAGAGATAAGATCGATTTTTGCTTTGTCCACCTCGATTCCGTTTTGTAAAATGATGTGACCAAGTACAATTCCCTTTTGAACCATAAAGTGACACTTCTCCCAATTCAACACAAGGTTCTTCTCTTCACATCTTTTCAGCACAGATTTCAAGTGCTCAAGGTACTCATCAAAGCTACAACCAAATACTGAGAAATCATCCATGAAGACTTCGAGAATTGTACCCACCATATCAGAAAAGATACTCATCATACAACGCTGAAAGGTGGCAGGGACATTACATAGTCCAAATGGCATCCGTCGATAGGCGAAAGTGCCAAATAGACATGTGAATGTAGTCTTTTCTTGGTCTTCAAGGGCGATCTCTATTTGATTGTACCCTGAATAGCCATCAAGAAAGCAAAAATGGGAATGACCCGCCAACCTTTCTAGAATTTGATCAACAAACGGTAGGGAGAAGTGGTCTTTCTTCATGACAGTATTTAGCTTCCTGTAGTCAATGCACATTCTCCAACCAGTAGTGACTCTAGTTGGAACGAGTTCATTATTAGCATTGGCTACAATGGTGATTCCGGATTTCTTAGGCACCACTTGAGTTGGGCTCACCCATTGACTATCGGATATTGGATAAATAATACCCACATCTAATAGTTTCACCACTTCGGCCTTAACCACATCCTTCATGTTTGGATTGAGTCGTCTTTGTGGTTGCCTAGATGTCTTCGCATTCTCCTCAAGGTATATGCGATGAGTACAAATTAGTGGGTCTATGCCTTTGAGATCCGCAATTGACCACCCAATGGCACTCTTGTGCTCTATTAGAGTGGCCATTAGCCTACTCTCTTGTTCTTCATCCAAGTGGGAAGAAATCACTACCGGATATGTCTCATCTTGACCTGAATAGACATATTTCAGCTCACTTGGTAATAGTTTTAGGTCAAGTGTTGGTGCCTTGATATTGGATGGAAGGGGTTTGTTCTCGTTTACGGCCCTCCATCTTTTGTTATCAAGTACCAGCATCACATCTAAAATGGCATCCATCTCTCGTATTGTGTCATCATTTATCTCATGAGAGTGGGCCACACATGCCTCCAAAGGGTCGGAATATAATGACAAGGGGAATGTATCTTCCATGAATGATTCAGTCATATTTATCTCGTGGATCTCCTCATCAACCTCCCGTGGTTGTTTGCATAAATCAATATATTCAGCTCAAGAGTCATATTTCCAAAGGACATTTGTACAAGCCCGTTTCTCCAATTGATAATCGTATTGGAAGTAGCTAGAAAAGGGCGGCCAAGTATGACGGGAATTTGAGCATCGGTACCTATCAAGGGATGTGTATCCAAGACAATAAAGTCTACTGGGTAGTAGAATTTATTAACTTGGACTAAAACATCCTCAATCACTCCTCTCGATATACGAATGGATCTATCAGCAAGTTGGAGTGTGGTTTTGGTGGGTTTCAATTCACCTAACCCAAGTTGTTTGTAAACCGAGTATGGAATGAGGTTCACACTTGCCCCCAAATCGAGTAAGGCTTGTTTAATCCGGTAGTCTCCTATGATGCATGAGATGGTTGGACTACCCGGATCCTTGTATTTTTGCGGCACCTCTTGTTTGATGATAGCGCTCAAATTCTCAGTCAAAAGTACTTTGTTGTGACCATTGTGTTTCCTTTTGACCGTGCACAATTCCTTTAGAAATTTGGCATGGGATGGTATTTGTTTTATGGCATCCAACAACGGGATGTTTATCTTCACCTGCTTGAAAACTCTAAAATTTCAGGTTTTTGTCTAAAGGTTTGAGTGAAATCAACCTTTGGGGAAACCGGCTTGTATTGCCTTTCCGGTTCTTTCTCTTGTGGAGTGTTGTTTGACCTATCATCCTTTTTGGAGTTTTTCGGATCCTTAGGCTTTGGAGCCTTCACCGGATTAGATTTATCAACTATTTTCCCACTTCTCAAAGTGGTGATAGCTTGAACATGCTCCGTATGTTGGGAGGATGAGCTTGCGTCTTGTATCTCAAATTGGGTTCTTGGGTTAGGAAGAGGTTGGGCAGGAAGTGTGCCTTTCTCCCTAACACTGAGGTGAGATTCAACTCTAGCCATTGAGGTTTTCAATTCATTGATGTCTTGAGTTGAATTTTGATTGAATTTCAATTGCTCTTGCATGAACCCATCTATTTTCAGAGAATTAGTCTTGTTTTACTCAGCTTCAACCGATACAAATGCACCCAACATCTCCTCTAGCGTAACTTTTGGTGTAATGACTAGAGATGGACCTAGTATAGGTTGAGCTTGAGGAATATTGTTTGCATTCGTAGTGGGTCCTTTCCTCCAACTGAAGTTGGGATGGTTCTTCCAATTAGAATTAAACGTGTTTGAGTTTGGACTACCAAATTGCCGTTGATAACTGTTTATGGCATTTGATTGTTCTTGTAAGATGTCTTGGACTGCTGAAATTGTGGGACAATCTTATGTTGCATGTTGATTTCCTGCACAAATTCCACAAACAGTTTCAACGTCATTAGAGTTGATGGTCTCTCCTTTCTTTAATTTCATGGCCTTAACTTTTCTTGTGAGGCTATCTACCTGTGCACTTATGCTATCCTCTTTTGATAGGAGATAAATTCTGTAAGACCTGTACCCTTATTTGCCCTCCGTACGCTTAATTTTCGGTGCCGGTACGTCCCGGATGGACCAGATTAGCGAGCCTTGATCGCGACCCTATTTTAGTACCGCATTGACCCAAGACCTATACCCCGGCGACCGCGTAGGCGCTGCGATTCCAACGCCGCGTGGCACGCCCCATTGCGATACCCGGTGTGAAAGTTATGACCGATTGCGTAATCCAAGATGGGCCGCGCAACGTGCATGTGTCGCGGGCGCCACTTGCACAAATTCCAAGACCATGTCACATCAATCAAATCCATCACCATCATTCTCACCTACACACACCCCATACCCCTACTCTACACACACCATACCCCCCATCCCTCTCTCTCCTCCAAAGTCAACCCTCACCCATACCTCCCATACCCTTCCCATGCACCATCATCACCACCCTCATGATTCATTCTCTCTCTCTCTCCCCCCCCATACAAGTCCATACGTAGAGGGAGAGGAGAGTTCATTTCATAGTTCAAGAGAGAGAGATTTGAGAGGAGAGAGAAAGAGAAAGAGAGAGACAAAGAGAGAAATTTGAGAGAAGTAGAGAGAGATTAGAGAGATTGAGGGTGTAGATCCAAGCTTGGAGGGCCCCAAACATCATCCGGACCGTCCGGATCGTTCGATCGTCAACCCGATCCAATCCAACTATCCAACCATCCATCGAGGTGAGTGCAAGGGGCATAAACCCCAATTTTCCTTAATTTACTTCATTTTCTTTGTTTTCTTTTGGGCCCACGTTGTGATGGGCAGTTAGATGAATGGATTGGATCATCCATGGATGGGCCCCACCTTCCTATTATAATAATAATAATAATAATAATAATAATAATATAAAAAAAAGAGGGAGAGAGGCTACCCGCTGACAGCCAGCGTCCAGATTGGACACCGAATTAGGGACTGCCCATCTCGTCAGCAGCAGTACTAGAGCGTTGTTCCCTCGACCCCGACATTTTGCAGGTAGACACCAGAGAAGATTGACACCATCAAGAGGTGTACGCATGCTATGTGGACTTAGCGATGTTTGCAAACTTCATTAATTTTTTTGTATACCTTTTAGCTTCTATCTTTATATATGTGTGGTTTGCTTTGACTTCGTTTTGTTGTGAATTTTGAGGATGAAATTTTTATAAGGAGGGGAGAGTTGTAAGACCCGTACCCTTATTTGCCCTCCAGTACGCTTAATTTTCGGTGTCGGTACGTCCCGGATGGACCAGATTAGCGAGCCTTGATCGCGACCCTGTTTTAGTACCGCATTGACCCGAGACCTATACCCCGGCGACCGCGTAGGCGCTGCGATTCCAACGCCGCGCGGCACGCCCCATTGCGATACCCGGTGTGAAAGTTATGACCGATTGCGTAATCCAAGATGGGTCGCGCAACGTGCATGTGTCGTGGGCCCCATTTGCACAAATTCCAAGACCATGTCACATCAATCAAATCCATCACCATCATTCTCACCTACACACACCCCATACCCCTACTCTACACACACCATACCCCTCATCCCTCTCTCTCCTCCAAAGTCAACCCTCACCCATACCTCCCATACCCTTCCCATGCACCATCATCACCACCCTCATGATTCATTCTCTCTCTCTCCCCCCATACAACTCCATACGTAGAGGGAGAGGAGAGTTCATTTCATAGTTCAAGAGAGAGAGATTTGAGAGGAGAGAGAAAGAGAAAGAGAGAGAGAAAGAGAGAGATTTGAGAGAAGTAGAGAGAGATTAGAGAGATTGAGGGTGTAGATCCAAGCTTGGAGGGCCCCAACCATCATCCGAACCGTCCGGATCGTCCGATCGTCAACCCGATCCAATCCAACCGTCCAACCATCCATCAAGGTGAGTGCAAGGGGCATAAACCCCCATTTTTCTTAATTTACTTCATTTTCTTTGTTTTCTTTTGGGGCATAAACCTTCTTTTTGGATCATCCATGAATGGGCCCCACCTTCCTATTATAATAATAATAATAATAATAATAATAATAATAATAATATAAAAAAAAGAGGGAGAGAGGCTACCCACTGGACAGCCAGCGTCCAGAGGATGCTGCTGCCCAGCAAGGGCAGCCCTTTGGGAGTTAAGCAGGCCCCACACGTGGGACTCACCTTGATGTATGCACCTAATCCACGCCGTCCAGCTGTTTCCCCACCCCATTTTATGGCTGGACACCAAAAATGAAGAAGATCCAGATCTCAGGTGGACCACACCATTAAAAACAGTGGGGCTGATGAAGCCTACTGTCGAAGTTTCTTGGGCCCACCGTGATGTTTGTGGACCACATCACCTGCCCAATATTGGGCTTGTTAGGTCCCTAATGAGCTGTGGAACATGATGAGTGGGGTGGATTGTCCCTAAGTGGGCCCCACTTGAAATAACCTCAAAGAGAAAAAAAAAACAAACCAAAATAGAAAGAAAAAAAAATGTGCTGGACGTCCAGCGTTTAGACGTTCTGACGCTGGAACGTCCAGCGTCATGAGTTAACGATGAATGGGGTCCCCACTCGTGGGACCCACCTTGATGTTGTGTTCCATCCACGCCGTCCATCTTCTTTCCCATATCATTTTAGGGCCAGGGCCCAAGGATGAACCCCATCCAAATCTTAAGTGGACCGCACCGCATAAAACAGTGGAAATGAGGATTTCTACTGTCAGAAATTCTTCGGCCCACTTTGAAGTTTCTAGACCGAATCATATACCCAATATTAGGCTTGTTGGGCCCCCCATGAGATGGGGAACCTGATGAACGGAGTGGATCAGTCCCATGTGGGCACCACTGGATATAAGCTCAAGAAAACAAAAAAAAAAAAAGAGAGAGAGAAAGAAAATAAGAAGAGGCAGCGCCTCTGACGCTGGGCGTACCAGCGTCCTTGCACGCTGGCTCGGCCAGCTGGTGGCCCACTCGTGGGTCCCACCATGAGGCATGTGCTGTATCCACACCGTCCATCCAGTTGGGGAGATCATTTTAGGGCATGACCCCAAGAATGAGTTAGATCCAAGTCTCGAGGGGGCCCCACCACAGAAAACAGTAGGGACAGTGGCCCTACCGTTGAACCCTTCTCATGGCCCACCGTGATGTTTACTTGAGATCCAACCTGTTCATAAGTTCACACGTGCATGGAAGAAAGAAAAACAAAAATATCGACTTGATCGGATACTTCTGTGGGCCCACTTGTTGAGAGTAATAAAATATATATATATATATATATATATATATAAACGCTGGCTGACAGACAGCGTCCAGGGGACGCTGCTGCCCAGCAGCGTCGTCTATATGGGCATTATCAATGGGCCCCACTCGTTGGGCCCACCTAGAATGTATATGCTTTACCTATCCCGTCCATACGCTTTTCCAGCTCATTTTAGTGGGCCATGCCACGGGTCAACAGTGGGAATAATGATCTCTACCGTTGAAACCTTCCCTGCCCTACAGTGATGTTTAATTGTCATCTAACCTGTTTCATAAGTGGCCGAGCCCAAAATTTAAGCATATCCCAATGGCAAGTGAGCCATGCCAAGGGACAACAGTGGGAATAATGATCTCCACCATTGAAACCTTCCTAGACCCACAATGATGTTTATTTGTCACCCAACTTATCCATAAGTGGCTGGGCCCAAAATTTAAGCATATCCTAATGTCAAGTGGACCATGCCACAGTGGGGATGATGATTTCAAACGTTGACAGCTTCCAGGTTCTACAGTGATGTTTATTTGCCATCCAATCTGTTCATAAGATCACATGGATATGGATGAAGGAGAAAACACAAGTATCTGTTTGATTCAAAACTTATTGGGACCAGATGGGTACCATGCTACCCAGCAGGTGGCCCACCCTATGGGTCCCAAAGTGATGTATCTATTAGCTCCACCATGGTGTATCTGTTTTATTCATGCTGCCTATCTTTTATGTACAGGCCCAAGTATGGGGCCGATGTGGTCTCAAGTGGGCTATGCCACTAAGACCTTTACATTTCCAATGGGACCCACAGTCCGGGTCCCACTCTCTATGTATATATTGGGCCTTTTAAGGCCAATGTTACATGATATGTTTAGTAGCATGCTAGTATGATTAGCTTAATATGTCACACTGATAACATGCTTAGTATAATGAATACCATGCTCATTCATATGCTCATACGCATCATTTGTATGCCTGTTATGGATCATGATTAACCATAGCATATGCTAGTTGGCTTGTTATACTTAGGGTCGCCCCACATGATTGCGCAGTATGCGTAAGTTGGTGCATGATTTGGATTGTATGACTCATGCATTTCGCATTGTGTATGTCACGATCACTTTCACACCCTAGCAGCATCAGGGTAGTGGCCACCATAGTCACATCATGGTTGGCAGTATTGGACACCGGAAACTTGTTCTAGTACGTGGGCGCTATGGATGTCCTTGGGTGAAAGTCCCTAAACCCTGTGGTACCAGTAGGATGCTCTAGCGTCGAGACCGAGTGGATAACATGAGCGCCCGTGTGCCAAATACCAGTAGGCCCTGTCTCCCACTATGTCGAGGTCGGTTGGAAAGGGCTGCGACCTTATCCGCCCGGGTGAAGTGGGCTGTAAGCTAGGTCGAGTCTGACCAGCTCATGAAATGGGTCCGCTATCGGTGAGCCGGGTGGGCATTGGCATACCACTGACGAGGCGGATAGTGAGGTCTTTTCTACTCGCTTGGTTATGCGCGCGATGGGCGGCGGCCAATCTTAGAGTATACTAGACCCCAGTGATGTCCCAGATGATAACTATTTTGATATGTGGATCAGTTGAGGATTGACGTGTTTGCATTGCATCTCTAGCATGTAACACTCGGCCATGTAGGCCCTTGCATTGCATAGCCTTGGGATGGCTGACAGCATTCATGAACTTAATAACTTAGCCCTCTACTACTTTCGCTTACTCTGATATCTGTATACTTATCATATGCATCACACGCGCACACACGCACTCTACTGGGCTTCGTAGGAAGCTCATGCGCGTTTGTTTACACTGCAGGTACTAGAGCCTATCAGCAGCGTTGAGCACGGTTCATGTACCTGATATTTTGGACTTCTGATTCATGTTGTATTTCCCTTTCCAGTACTGTACTCAACAAACTTATTAGTGGATATTTGATGATGTTTTATGGTTTTGTTTATGCTCCTGTACAAAAAAAAAAATTACCCTGAAAATCCTCCTGGTAGGATCCTAGGATCGGAACCTGGCACATGAGAGCTAGGAGCCGAGAATGGGGTACTACGGAGGCTATTGGCACCAAGGTCGGCGATCGGGAATTTAGTGAGCCCGGTCCCCGGGTTTGGGGCGTGACAAATTCCTCCTTTTTCCCTTTGTTAGCTAGTCTTGGAATTTGTTGGTTTAGATGTATCCCAAGACTGTGCATTCTCAGCCAATTCCTTCAAATAGTCTCATGCTTCATCGGCTTCCTTATTCATAAACTCCCCATTACACATCATCTCTACGAATTGGTGCATGGGTGAAGTCAGTCCTTCATAGAAAAAGCTTATAACCCGCCAAATTTCATAGCCATGATGTGGGCATGCATTTAACAAGTCCTTAAACCTCTCCCAACATTGGAAGAAGTTCTCATCTTCCTTTTAGGCAAAGTTCATGATAAGGCGCCTCAACATATTCGTTTTGTGAGTAGGGAAGAATTTTTTAATGAATTCCCTATGCATATCAGTCCATGCACCAATTGATCTTGGCCTTAATGCATGAAGCCAACCTTTAGCTTTATCTTTAAGGGTAAAAGTAAATAATTTAAGCCTAACCACATCATCAGTTACATTTGCAAAGTGCATGGTGGTTATTACCTCATCAAATTCCTTAAGGTGTTGATAGGCACTTTCACTGTCTAATCCATGGAATCTCGGGAGGAGTTGGATTACTCTCGATTTCAAATCTACATTCTCTGCATTTTGTGGAAAAACTATGCATGAGGGAGTGCTCACTCTTGCTGGTCGCAAGTAATCACATAACATTCTTGGTCGGGGAACATTCTCAACCACATTCTCTCCCGTTTCGGTTTGGTTTTGGCCCAGATTAGGATTGGCCATCGGATTAGGTTGATTTACAGCCATATTTTCAGACAAAATTGGAGAAGTTAGATGTCTCCTAGCACGTGGTTCTCTGTCAATTCCTTCAACTATTCCACCTTCACTAATGAGTCGATTATTGGAATCCCGAGCCCAATGTGGCATGCAAAACCTAAAAGAATGAAACAAAAAAAGAAAGAAGAATTCTTCCTTCCTTTCTTTACTCTTCTCTAAGACCGAAGCACAAGGTGTCTTGCAATGGCTAGGCTAGAAGCAAGGATAGAGACTGATTTCTCCTGGTCAATAGGGGTTCAGAGAACTCCCCACCCACTCTTTGAATCTTTTAAGAAAAGTGCAGAAAAAGAAGAAAGAGGAGTAGAGGTGAGAAGAGAAATCTCTAAGCATAAGGTGATCCAAGACGGCAGAGCCGACCAATAGGAATCCAGGTGGCACAAGGCCTACCTATCAGAGATCCAAAAAGGAGTCTCCAACCACTCTACAAGAGATGAATATGATAAGAATGAATAAGAGAAGAAGAAGAGTAAGTTTAGAAAGATAAAACCTGATTTGGCACTTGAGATCCTTCTGTCTTCTTCAGCTTCCTAGAAATCCCTACAAAAGAAAAATCAAACAAAACAAACTAAGTTAGTACTAGAATCCTTATAGATACTATTTTCAGAAATTTTGTGAAAAACCGTCAAAGTCCCTGGCAGCGGCGCCAAAAACTTGTTCGCTTCCCCAAGTGTAAGGTTGCGATGTAGTAATAATGTCGATAAGACCGAGGTCGATCCATAGGGACTTATGTAGAAATTCACAAATTCTTCCAAGAGTTTCTATTGGAAAGCTAACAACTAGATTTTGAGAAGATTGATGTAAAGAGTAACTTTGAATTAAACTGAAGATAACAATTAATAAAAAGGGCACTAGGGGTTCAAGGATCCACTTGCAGCAATCCTTGATGCTCAATTCGCTGTGGTTTCTCACTTTCTCAACTATAATCAAAATTAAGATCTATCTGGCCGAATGATAGAGCAGTTAAACCAAACAATTTGCCATATGTAAGGTTAATGTATATGATTCACTCAATGCAAGCTAGGACGAACATACTCAATTGCATAGGTCAGTCCCAATTCCAATAGACTAAGTTCACAATCATAACCATCATTAAATCCTGTCACAAGACGAAACTAGATCATGATTTGAACTTGATTCAAATCACATACACAGTCCCACATAGTTCAGAAATCCAGAAAAAATAGAACTTTGGTAGGAAGTTCCCACATGAAGATCATGAATCTAAAGCGTATTCCGATTCCTCAGATCATACAGGTCTAGATTAGTTCACAACAATTAAGAAATCAAGCACTTCTTCCAAACATCCATGAGTCATCACAAGAGTAAGAAAAACTACTTAAAACTTGAATTAAACTTCAAACCATTGTTCATAAACATGAAATCCAACTTAAAACAAACTTAAACGAATTGAAACATCTTAGATTCACTACAAGCTTCACCTCTTATCCCTAGCTAAGAGGTTTAGCCGTTCATGATCCAAGGAAACATGAAATAAACTAAGGAAAACATAAAAACAACAAACAAACTAGGAGGAGTTGTGGAACTCCGAAATTCACTTCCGCCGTCTCCCACTGTGCTTAATCCGTTCTGAGATAACCTAGGAACAATCCTTAGGTGTCCTTTTATAGTAGGGAAGCTTCGCAGCATCAGAATCTTCCAGATTTTGCGTAAGGTTACGCAATGCGCAGAGAAATCCGGAGCTTGTAGAATACGCTCAGTTACGCAGACGACAGGTCGCACGACTGGTCTGAGCTCTTGGACGATCGGTCGCACGATCGGTCATAAAAGTGAAAAATCTGTCCAGAGAGTTTCCAGAATTTTCAAACCCAGAAAATTAATTCAAGGACCGGTCGCATGACCGGTCTTGGACAGTCCAGTGAGTTGTGGCCACAGGGCCCCTCTTGTTGAGTGATCGGACTGGTCGGACGACCAGTCCTGGGCTATGGACGACCGGTCTTGAGCATGTTCTTCTGCTTTCTTTCTTCTTTTCTCTGACTTCTTTCTTTCATCCTTTGACGTTTAGTCCTTTGATCTTCTTTGCTTGTAAATGGCGTCTTTAAGTCTTCAATTGACGCATCCTCTCTATCATCCCTACAATCACAAATCCATGCATTAGATTAGTCTATGGATCATGAAAACCTTACATAATGAGTGATGAATTGGGGTTAAAATATGCACAATTAAGAGCTCAACAATCATTAGTGATGGCGGTTCTCACTTTTGCAATAGGCCTTTTGAAGCCTTAATGAAGAAATATGGCAATAGACATAAAGTGAGTACCCCATTCCACCCACAAACAAGTGGGCAAACTGAAATTTTCAATCAAGAAATTAAGCAAATTTTGGAAAAGACGGTGAGGCCAGATCGCAAAGATTGGTCACTGAGATTAGACGATGCTCTTTAGGCTCACCGTACCGCTTACAAGACCCCCATTTGTATGTCCCCCTATAGACTTGTCTATGGGAAAGCTTGTCACTTGCCTGTGGAGATTGAACACAAAACCTATTGGGCAATTTGGGCATTGAATTTTGACATTGACAAGGCTAGCTCGCTTCCCAAACTCCGATTGAATGAACTTGACGAGATCCAAAACTGATGCTTATGAGAACTCGAGGATTTACAAGAGTAGGATGAAGGCCTTCCATGGACAAGTACATCTTCAGAAAATCTTTCCAGGAAGGTTAGAAAGTGCTCTTGTACAATTCCTAACTTCATCTTTTTCCAGAAAAATTAAGAGCTTGATGGACTGGCCCCTATATTGTTAAAGAAGTTTTTCCTCATGGGGCTGTGGAGATAGAGAATGCAGCGAATGGTAACTGTTTTAAAGTAAACGAACAACGCCTTAAACCATTCGTTGAGAAATTTGATTCAAAGGACATGTCCATCACTCTGGATGATCCTGTGTATCAGGACTGATTGATCTCCTAGTCTGACGGAGGTATAGAGTAGGATTTGGTTTTGTTTGATTTTCTATTTTAGGTTTATTTCGTTAGTAGTTTAGTTGCCGGAGTTGTCGACTTACATGATCGACTCTATCAGGTGATCTCGTTTTCACCCTCCTTTATTATTAACATTACTCTCATGTTATTGCTAATTGCATATCTTTTACATTGAAGACAATACAAGATTTGGTTAGGGGGTGAGATGAGATTCCTCATCTAGCAGTTTGTGGACATTTTGAGCATTATATGTTGAAATTTTTTTCAATTTTTTTTGAAAATTCAAACCCCTTTTGGAAAACCTTGTTTCTATGCATTCGAGATGATACAAGTATAAGAAAATGAGATATGAAGTGATCAAAGTTGCAAGTCTTGAATGACTTCTAATATAATGGTTTTATTTGTGAATTCCCCTATTTACACCTACTTCACATTACACGATTTTCATGGTTTTAAAGGATTATGTAGATTTGTGGATTGGTTAGACTTAGATTTGAGGTATTGAGAAACTAAGCCGGGGTAATTTGTCCATCCTTGTCCATGGAAAAATAACGAAAGATAAGGATTTTTAAAAATCCTATCTAATATATAAAGAAAGGAAAGGACGGATGAAAATATGGGAATGATTGAAAATATGGGAATGATTAAGAATATGGTGGAAATTTCGAAAAGGGCTACCTATTACCAATCGGGGGATGGTCTACCCCGTAACCAAAGCTGGAAATGGGACGTAGTGTGAAAGTCATCGGAAGGACGGTAAGGCAACTTACTTCATAGGCTTGTTGTTGATCTATACACCTTGAGATCCATAGTTTAGTTGATCTATGAAGAAGATAATTTCGTAAACTCATGAGATGAGCCATCACTATGCACATTAGGTTGAATTTGTAAAATGTTCTTCTATTTATCAATTAATCAGCGGGAATTCTATATGAACACTTATTATATTGTGAGAGTTTAAGGTTTCAGCTTCTATCACCCAGTTTCTCTGACTTTTGCACTTGTATGTCTTGGGATGTATAGAAGCATAGTTTCTGAAGGAGAGTTGGATTTTGAAGATTTGAACTTGTTTCACCCATGTTTTGCTCGGGACTAGCAAAATGCTAGTTCGGGGGTGTGTTGAACCTCTAAATTATACATTTTCTAACCCTAATGCGTCACATATTATGCATGGTTTTCATGTTTAAAAGACTACTCTAATGCATGATTTGTAATTGTAGGAACGAGATGGAGATTTCACTGATTCTAGGCTTAAGAGAGCACTTTACATACATTAAAGAGCAAGGAACCAAGTGCTAAAGGATGGAAGAAAGAAGTAAGAGAGAAAAGGAAGGAAGAAGGAAATGGTGCAGAAATCAGCCCTGCAGACTAGTCAGCTGACCGGT
Source organism: Liriodendron chinense (assembly GCA_003013855.2). Lineage (NCBI taxonomy): Eukaryota > Viridiplantae > Streptophyta > Magnoliopsida > Magnoliales > Magnoliaceae > Liriodendron > Liriodendron chinense. The sequence continues at coordinate 2,008,723 of ML058378.1, forward strand.
CGGCCAAGGCATAGGACCGGTCGTCTGACCGGTCTGCAATACAATAGAGACCCCCATTCACTGAATCAAGACAGACCGGTCGTCAGACCGGTCGACTCCCATTCAGACCGGTCGTCAGACAGGTTGAGCACTCAACAGGGGAAGATGAAAAATTCGAAAAGCTTGTTGGACTAATTTTGCCGTGTGTTTACGTCGAATTTTATAACAGGATCATTTGAACGTTCACCTTCTCTCCAAGCGATTTCCTCCTTGGGCCTGTAAGGAGACAGAAAATAACTAAGGTGGCCGGCGTCCAGCCGTTGGCTCTCCGATGCCTAAGTTAGATAGGGTAAGGAAAGAGAACCAATAAATGACCGGGCTTAGGGATTGAGTATTGTGTACCTTTATCATCAATAGAGTCATCTATTTATACAGATCTAAATGATCCAATCTGCTACGCAAGCTGTTAAGATTAGTACTAATTTCATGGGATAAAAATCTTATCTTGTTAATCCCTGGATAAGGAAGTAGCCAAAACATTCTAGACGTCTAGTTGATTATGTCTCTAGATATTCGAAACTGTGAATAGATATAAACCAAAATCGACCTATACGGGTTGCTGGTACTATGAGATGAGGGCCATCCATGCTAGAGACCAGAAACCACGACCGCTCATATGTCGGGAGCTGTTCATATCAAGAATGCTGGCATTCTGGAGATGCGACCCCTTACGTCGAGCACGAGCCGGGCTGCTCGCATTCTGGAGATGCAACCCCTTTCGTCGAGCACGAGCCGGGCTGCTTGCATTCTGGAGATGCGACCCCTTACGTCGAGCACGAGCCGGGCTGCTCGCATTTTAGAGATGCGACCCCTTACGTCGAGCACGAGCCGGGCTGCTCGCATTTTGGAGATGCGGCCGCGATTCCTCACTTCTCTTTAAAGCCAAATTTGCCTATAACAAGTGCCCCCCAAACCCTTGGCGTTGATGAACTATGCCAAGGGTTTTGTTTGTATGCGTAGCTGACTGCTGGGAGAGAATCGCGCATGATTCATTTAACATGATTCCGCATTTATGATGGCCAGCTTTACGCAGCTTTTCCTGCCGCAAGAAATGAGGCGTCGGTTGCCACGTGTCTGCATATTTAATGCTAGTACCCATTCGTCTGTCGTGCCGGATGAGAGGCTGCCGCGTGTCAACCAAATCAAACGGAATGATTGCGTATAATATCAGATCCTGCAGAATTTCCTTCATTTTTGAATTTTTGGCTGCAGGACATTCTTCTTTCTTCTTTTTCCTTTGCTTCCGGTGCAAAACCTCTTCGCAGAGGTAGTCCTCCTTCATCTTTTCTTCCTTCATCTTTCCTTTTTCTATTTTATTTTTTCTTTTGTAATAGCGGAGTCTTCTGATGAAGAGATCGTTCCCCTGAGAGATCACACCCCCGATTCATCTGAATCTAACACTGCCAAGGGTACCGGTAGGAAGGTACTCTGCCGCTGGTTACTCTTCAATACTAACAGAAGAATGGCTCTCTAGCCTTTGGGAGAGATATCAGGGTCCCAGAGTCCGTTATTTTTAGATTACCTGGGAGAGGGGAGACAGCCGATGCACCACCACCAGGCTATGTAGCCTTTTATGAATATTTCTTCAAAGTTGGCGTGCGTCTTCCCCTTCATCCATTCATCCGAAATTTTCTTTGTATCTACAAGATTGCCCCGGGCCAACTAATCGTTAATGGCTGGCGGGTGCTTCTAAGTACCTTTGTCCTCTGGAAGCAAGCGGGTAACGATGAGTTAACCGCTGAGGATTTTTAAGGTTATTTCAGCTGAAGAAGGCGCCAGCTAGCGAGAGTTGGTATTACCTCTGCTTCTGGCACAGGAATAATTTCATTCTGGGAAACCCTTCTTCCAACTGCTCGGGGTGGAGGAAAAAATGGTTTTATGTTTCCGGCAACTGGGAGTCTGAAATGGGCTCCGACCCCAAAGGCCATAACGTTAATCGCTATTTTGGCGAAGGTGGGTTAAGTTTTTGCTGTCTGTCTGAAAGAAACAAAGCCATTGCTCTATGATGATTAATGTGCCTTCTCCTTTTCTTGTAGGGATCCCAACTGGTGTGAATCCGAACCTGCGAGGAGGACTCAACGAAAAGCTAGTTAGAGTCTACAAGCTCTCAGCGGCTGCGCACCACGTTAACGCTGCTTTAGAGCCTCGTTGCCTCTGTGCTGCGGGTCTCATCTTCCAAGAAGAGATGACAAATGTTGGTGATAAAAGGGGCGCACTAGGAGTACTTCCCCGTTTGAAGGATACAGCCTCGAAGAGGCAAAAGAAGACTACAGGTGGTCCTTCAAGCGCACCTGCTCCAGCAGAAGGGTCTGCTCGCGGCCCACAATCTCATGTGGCTGCACCAGGAGGGGTTGTTACGACCTCTCGAATGACCGTGACCCCTCCAACCACTACGACCCCTTCAACAGCTGCGACCCCTCCGGCTGACATTCGTGGTCAGCCGATCATCAAAGTTATCGATAATTCGCCGAAAGGCGATCGAAGAGGGGGAGGCCTCTCTCCAAAGGGGGCAACATGCGAGCCTACTGCTGCTCGCGAATTACTGACGCCCGCCTCGGGTATTGCGAGTGCTCGTGAGGCGGGCTCTAATGAGATGATTGTAGCCCAACCTTCTGGGTCGGGAGCTTTTGTCATCCCACCTCACTTGCATCTAATATGCGAGTTTATGTTTGACAAGATTTCTCCCAACTCCTTCGGAGGCCTCCCCGAACCAAGCCCAGAAGCTCTCTTTACCGATATCGGGTTGAGATTGCTTCAGGTAACCAACATTCTCCCATCTGTCATTCTTTCTTTATTACCAATATGGCGGGCCACTCTAATTTCTTCTTCCTCTTCTTCTTTTTTATATCAGAGTCTGGATCTCACGCTTTGTGTCAGACATGACATTGAAGCAGCCCGCCGCAGCGTTGAAGATGCGTAAAAGAAGAAGAAGACGATGGAGGCCAAGGTCCAAGGGAGGGACCGTCTGGTGAAGGCTCTGGAAGCCCAAATCACCAAGCTGGACGAGGAAAAGCGGATTCTCCTTGTCAAGATTCAAGCCATGACTAATCGCTTTCAGTCATTGGATCTCCAACTCGCGAAGCTTCAAGAACTCCATACCAAGAGCGAGAGAGAGAAGGAGATATTCCGCCAAGACAAGATCCAGCTCGAAGAGCAGCTCAAGGATGCTCGGGCTAAGCTCGGGGAGGCCCAGCAGAGACTCAACCAGTTGAAGGATGACTCCATTCACTGGGAGGAGGAGCGAGTGGCTCTCGTTTAGATGGTATCTGACGAAGGCCCTCGTGCAGTCCAAGAGTTCTGAACCTCTCAACTCTACGACGAGGAGCGCTATGAAGCGTATATCGCTGGTCGCGATTTTGCGGTCAGGGTTATGCAGCAGATTGCTCCGTCTTTCAACGTTGAAGAGTTCGAGAGAGTGGCTTTTGAGGTTGCGGCTAGGGAGCGAGCTGCTGCTGAAAATGAGGTCACCGAAGCCACAGATGCCGCGCCTGCTCCTGAGATCGGCCCTGAAGCTGAGAGCCGCGAGCCTGCTCCAGATGGGGATGACCAATCTTAACATGTTGTCCGCCTTCCTCTATTTTGTATTTTTTTTCTATATACCTTTGAGAAGAATATGTGTATGTAACTGACTTGACCTTTTGGTCAATTATAATGAAACATCCATTTCTTCAATGTTGTGTACTTTCCTTAGCTTTTTCGCCTTGTGTTGATCGTATACTGACTGCTCACATACTAACTCATGAAAAAGTGAATTAGACTCAATCTGGGGGTCGTATGACCATGTCCGTGTTGAGATAGACTGGTCTATCGATTGAGGTTTTGATTCCACCAGGGGTAGAAGATTGGTCAAGAGAGCATGTATGTTCTCTTTAGGGCTATTTTTGATCCATAAAATGGAGAAGCAACCAACAAGAATGTTTTTAATCCTACCAAGGGTAGGCAATTGGCCAAGAGAATGTATGTATTCTCTTCGGGGCTATTCGGGTCCAATTAAATGGAGTAGCGACCAAAAGGAATGATTTTACTTCTCATTCATTCGGAATGTCGTTCGGAATTACATCGAATTAAGGGAAATACCGTAATAAATGTTCCACGTGCCATGGGCGATATACGGGTCTTCCCTGCATGTTTTCAAGATAATAAGTACCAGGTCACACGATTTTGATGACTCGATACAGACCTTCCCAATTCGGGTCAAACGAACGAGTAGGGGCTCCGAGGTTCTGTCTGAGAGCTAAATCGTCGAGCTGGAAAGCTCTAGGCCGAACTTTAGCATTACGGTAGCGAGCAATGCGCTGCTGATAAGCTGCTGATCGCATCTGGGAGACAATTCTCCGTTCTTCCAAGAGATCGAGGTAAAGTCGAAGACTTTCCTGATTACAAGTGGGATCATACTGCTCGATCCGATACGAGGGTACTTGAATTTCAACTGGTACTACCGCGTCGGTACCGAATGCCAAGGAGAAGAGAGTTTCGCCTGTAGACATGCGAGTCGTAGTCCTATACGCCCATAAGACTTCTGGCAGGAGTTCTGGCCACATGCCTTTACACTCACCAAGCTTGGTCTTCAAATGATGCTTAATGATTTTATTCACTGCTTCAACTTGCCAATTTGCCTGAGGATGATAGGGAGAAGTGCGGATATTGCGTATCTTCCATGTTTCACAAAATTCATCAAAAGTGGCGTTGTTGAATTTCTTTCCATTGTCGGTGATTATAGTATGGGGGAGTCCATAATGGCATATGATATTTCTCCATATGAACTTAGTGGTCTGTTTCTCAGTAATTCTGGCTAGTGGCTCTGCCTCGACCCATTTGGTGAAGTAATCGAGCCCCACTATCGCGAACCTATTTTATCCTTTTCCAGTAGGCAAGGGCCCGATGATATCGACCCCCCATTGAGCGAAGGGCCAAGGGCTATCAATTGGAGTCATTTGCTCGGACGGTACATGAGGTATAGGAGAGTATCGCTGGCACTTGTCACATTTTTTAGAGAATTCAATTGGGTCTGCCTTCATAGTGGGCCAATAGTATCCTTGCCTCATCGCCTTATACGCTAGGGATCCCCCCTTGGGTGGTTACCACATGCCCCCTGGTGTATTTCATCTAGAACACGATGTGCTTCTTCTGGGTGAAGACACCTTAAATAGGTCAAGGAAAAACTTTTACGTAACAATATTCCATCTTGTAAGGTATACCTGGCGGCTCGATGACGAATTTGTCGGGCGGCTTTCTTATCATCTGGGAGGTATCCGTCTCTAAGATAAAGGAGTATGGGGTCCATCCAACATGGAGACGGATGTATCGCAATCACCTGCTCGAGAGTTGCTTGGTCGATACTCGAGTTCTGAAGATACTCGATAGTAATTGAATATGATAACTCAAATTCTGGTGCAGAGGCGAGTTTTGCCAACGAATCAGCGAGTTTATTCTTCTCGCGAGGGATGTGGATTATTTCATAATTCTTCAACTTTGCGAGCAAGATGAGCACTCGAGATTGTATAAGGCCATCATTTCTTCTTTTGCCTCAAATTCACCGAGAACCTGATTGACAATGAGCTGAGAGTCGCTGTGAATGAGCAAATTCTGAATTGAGAGGACATTTGCTAGTTCGAGGCTAATGATCAGAGCCTCATATTCTGCTTCATTATTTGATATGCAAGAATCGAAATGTAAAGCGTATTGGAAATGCGACCCGTCTGGAGCAACTAAAATTAGGCCCGCTCCACTTCCGGTGGCCCGTGAGGACCCGTCCGCGAAGAGTGACCAGGAGGGCTGGTCGTTGATCGCGGCATTATCATCGGAAGAGGAGTATGTGAATTCGGCGATGAAGTCAGCTACGGCCTGGCCCTTGATTGCAGTCTTAGGGCAAAACGATATGTCATGCTGACTGATCTCGACCGCCCATTTAGTTAATCATCTGGAAGCCTCAGGTTTTTGAAGGACTTGTCGTAGCGGATGATTTGTTGGTACTAAAATAGTGTGGGCTTGAAAGTATGGTCGCAATTTTCGGGCTGCTGTGACTAAAGCAAGGGCTAGTTTCTCCATATCAGAATATCGAGTTTCAGCGTCCACCATTGCTCGACTGATATAATAAACGGGCTTTTGTATCCCGAAATCTTCTCTTATTAAAGCGGCGCTAACGGCCGTGGAGGACACAGATAAATAAAGAATGAGTTGCTCGTGCGCCACAGGTTTAGATAAAACAGGAGGTGTGCTCATATATTGCTTCAGTTGTTGAAAAGCTTCTTCGCACTGTGGTGTCCACTCCCAATCAGATTTGGCTGTGGCACGGAGGAGCTTGAAGAAAGGTAAGCACTTGTCAGATGCTCGCGAGATGAACCTATTCAACGACACAATGCGACCAGCCAGACGTTGGACGTCCTTAAGAGTGGTCGGGGATTTCATCTCTATCAACGCTTTTATTTTTTCAGGATTTGCCTCAATTCCTCGTTGGCCGACCATAAATCCAAGAACTTGGGTTATTTCAGCGTCGAGCTCCTCTTCGACATGGATGGGTTGGATTTTCAAATATCATCAAGATGGCCTCCGAGAACTGGGCCAAAAATCTAAAACTGGGAATAGCCTGCTGTTTGAAATCTGCAAATCTGAAATTGCATGGCCGACCGGTCTAGCTTGTCTGTTAGGTGTCCAGGGAGTGCAGCTGACCGGTCTTGACCAGTCGGACCCATTTTCTGCATTCTTTCTTCTTTCTTTCCTTCTCTCCTTCCTCTCTCTTTGCTTTATTCTTTCTTTGGCCCACCTTGGGTCTTCATCCAAGGTTCCTAAATGTGCCCTTTTGGTCACCAATTGGGCAAAGCCACTCTCATTCCTACAATCACAAAACATGTATTAGATGGGTCTTTTAAACATGCAAACCATGTATATAATGTGATGTAATGGGTAGATCATGTATAAATTGGAGGCTCGACACACCCCCCAAACAGCATTTTGCTAGTCCCGAGCAAAACATGCATGAAACAAATTCAATTCTCCAAAAACCAACTCTCCTTCAGAAACTATGTTTCTATCCATTCCAAGACATACAAGTGTAAAATTCAGAAAAATTAGGTGATAGAAGTTGAAACCTGAAACTCTTAAAACTTAATAAGTGTCCATATGAAATTCCCGCTGATTGATTGATAAATAGAAGAACTCGAACGAATTCAACCTAGTGTGCATAGTGAAAGTTCATCTCGTGAGTTTCTGAGATTATCATCTTCATAGATCAACTAAACTATAGATCTCAAGGTGTATAGAGCAACAACAAGCCTATGACAGGAATTTACCTTACCGAGCTTCCGACGGCTTTCACACTACGTCCCATTTTCGACTTTGGTTACGGGTAGACCATCCCCCGGTTAGTAATAGGTAGCCCTTTTCAAAAATTTCCACCATGTTTTCCATCATTCCCAATTTTCATCCTTCCTTTTCCTTTTTCTTTTTCATTAGATAGGATTTTTAGAAATCCATATCTTTCGTTATTTTCCCATGGACAAGGATGGACAAAGTACCCCAGCTTGGTTTCTCAACACCTTAAATCAAAGTCTAGCTAATCCACAAATCACATAATCCTTTCAACCCATGAAAATCGTGTAATGTGAACTAGGTGTAAAAGTGTTCAAAATTTCTATCAATCACATAAATAGGGGAATTTGCATATAAAACCATTAGATTAAGAGAAGTTCAAAGCTTGCAACATCACTCACTTCGTATCTCCTCTTCTTATACTCGTATCATCTCGAATGCACAGAAACAAAGTTTTCCAAAAAAGTTTTGAATTTTAGAAAAATAAAATTTTTTCTACATAATTGCTCGAAATGTCATAAAAGCTAGTAGATTCATTTAAGGAATCTCACCCCCCAACCAAAATCTTACATTATTCTCAATGTAACAAGATATGCAATAAGCATGACATGAGGGCAATGAAATAAAACAAAGGAGAGTGAGAACAAGAGTACCTAGGGTAGCAAGTTGATCAATTCTAGCATCTTCCATTGTCTCGATGAGACTTATTCAATCTTAATTGCAGAAAAATAAATCCTAACCTACCTACCTACCTTTGATTAGTCCGATCGACTACATGATCAAATTTGAGAGGTTCTTCATGAATTTCAATAAATTTCTCATGAGGACCATCCAAAGTCCTGCTCGACAGTAGACATAGTTGCTTATCTTCATTGAAGTCCAATATTTATGTGCACCACATGCATGATAGAAGGAGATAAGAGTAGCAAAAAAATTTCTCCTCAAATTCTGATCTGGGTTATGATTGATTAAAAATGGGTCCTCCCAATCAGAATTTTCAATGGGCTGAAGGACCCATGATGGTGGAGAGACATTCATCGTATATTCTTCAGTTAAAGTTATCTCCTCGACAATTTTAGAATTATATGGTGCTTCCACAAACAATGGTAAAGAATATAAATCAGTCGAATGGTGTTCTTCAGGCACCGACATCGTGTCTAACAAAATGTTCAACTCCTTAATTATCTCATCATCATGATCATAAGAGTGGGCCAAGCACTCCTCAAGGAAATCGAGATAGTCGGATGAAGGATCCTGATCTTGCTTGAGTGAGTGCAAAAATTCAGTTTCGATGGTGAGGGACTCGCCCTCCATGGAGTGGAATTCTTCCTAACTAGGTTCTCTATAACTAGTATGAGGCACCAAGCCGGAAGTATGTAAGGCTTTAACAATATCTTGAATAATGGGGTCGTTTGAATTTTCAAAGTGAGCCAAGCATTCATCCAAAGAATCTAAATTTTCACTCATGGGAGTCTCATTCTCCACATTAAAATTAAGCATGTCAAGTTGGTGGAGTGACTCAAAAATATCAACCTCGGCCATCTCTCTAACATACATATCCTCTAGAAACTCATAATCATTATGCCCTTGGAAAAAAGAAACCATAGGTTCATAAGCATCCACTAAACGCTCCTTGTAAGTAACCCCACTATCGCTTTCAGATTTAATGGATTCCTTGGGTTCGTCAACCATCATTGAAATCTCTTCCTCATTAAGTTCAAAGCATCCAAAAGAGATTGTGGACTCACCATAATTGATGATGACATTGGGATCATCAAGATCAATCTCCTTTAAAAGTCTATTCATTAAATCCGAAGAAGGTGGGACTTGGGTAGCCCCATCCTTCTCATTAATGGGGATTGATTCGATGCCCCCAATTTCGGGCTCAATGTCTTCACAAGATGGTGAGTAAGCTTAATTTAATTGTTCATCTACATACTCTTTCCATATTTTCTCAATTATTTATGTATACATGTCATCACAAGAGGAAGACATTTTAGGGTGATTGTTAATAACCACGGTTGGTTCTTCCCTTGAACAAGAAGAATGGTGGTTTTTCCAATTAAGACAGTACGCATTGTAGGATGAAGAGTTATATGATGGTTGATAGGCATATCCATACAAGTGATCACGTATTGTCTTAACCGATTGGCCACTATTCACCCGTTTGTTTTATTGTTGCACACCTCCTACCATAACCGGTGGAACACTCATGTTATTTTCAATCTGGTAATCACGTAATGTTTTCCCCGGATGATTATTTTTTGATTTTGCTTCATTCCGGTATTCCCTCATCGTCTTACGTTGTGTGTCAATATGTGTATTGCTTTCATTAATGTAATCACGCATTGTCTTACGTGGGGGGTAGTGGAGGTTCTTTGAATCTTAAAAAATACTCATGCTTGGAGGGATCCCGATCATAATGAGTTTGGGTCCCCCAATCCGACGTCTCATCCTCCAAAAGGTACTTGTATGCACCATTTTGTCAAATCATACATGATGAAATTTTAAGGAATGGGAAACTACCCTAATATAGAAAAAGAATAAAAAGAAGGGAGATGGGGAGATGTTACCCAATGGAATGAGATCTACGTTAGTAATAATGTCCTACAAAATCAAACAAAAAATTGTTAGTAATCTAGAAAAAATCAGAAAATCTTGTTCTGTAAAAATTGAAAATCCTACCTAACTAAAACTACTCTATAGCTACTAGAACAATTAGAACCGTTTAACCTTTTTCTTGGCAACGACGCCAAAAACTTGTTCGCTCACCTCAAGTGCAAGGCTGCGATGTAGTAATAATTCTCGGTAAGACCGAGGTCGATCCACAGGGAAAGAGGTAAACAATTCCAACTAATCTAATAATTAGAATCTAAGAAGTTTAGGAAAATAGTTCTTTCACAAAAAGTAGGAAAATCTGAAAATAAGAAGAACTAGAGCATCAATGATCCACTTGTAGTAGTCCAATGCCGATCCATTCATCCAAATGAAACACAATTAGAATCAAAGTCATATCTCTCATCTAATTGGAGGATATAACATTCAAGCACAAACAATCCCACTTAAATCTGAAAATTAGATTTCTAGTTCTAATGAAGCACATAGAACTTGAACTTGTAGCCTTCGGAGTAACAGCCATGCTAAGAGACTATGACATGCTCAAGGATTACTACAATTCGAATTCAAACAACCCAATCATGGTAATCTCAGAGAATTTCAAGGAACTCATGTCCGGAGTACACGAACTCTCACAATTCATCTAAAAATCCAAACTTTATTCAAACTAGAAGTTCAAAATCCAAAATTAAGAAAATGGTGCTTGAAATGAAAGAATTAAAGCATTGAAACCAACTACAAATTTCACCTCTAGCTCTAGATAAGAGTTTAACTAAGAAAAAGCATATTAAAACTAGAACTAGAACTAAGAAAAGGAAGAAAAACTAGCTGTAGGAGGCTAGGTAGCCTCCTAGGACTTGAACTTCTTGCTTCCCATGTCCTTGCTTGATTTAGAATAGAAGAGAGCACCTCCTTTTATAATACAGTAAGAGTACCGCTACATAATAGATTTTGTTTCACTTCGTACGGCTTAACCAATGGTCAGATTGCCTTCAAATTTGATTTGTAGCTTCCTTGAAATGTGATCTTCCTCATAGATGATTTAGATTTCCAGGATTATCTTCTGAATGGGCCCACCAATCAGATCAGTGACCGCCTCTCAAAATCGCGCAATTCGGGTACCTTCAGAATCGGTCATCTTACTTTCAACGCTTCGGAGTGTATAGAGGTCGGATTGATCTCAAATTTTGAACATAGGTAGAAAACTTCCTCCTCTACATGATAGATGGATTAGATTGTCCAAAAAAAAAAATTTCAGAATGTAGTCCAAAAAATAGAATACTTAGGGCTTTTATAAAAATCTGCGCAGTTGGATCTTTCTGGATGGTCCATCTTTCTTCAATCGGTACGATCAAACCTCACATTCTTTTGATCTGAAACTTTATGATTATTCATATATGGATGTGGTCTAGAAGATGGTTAAAGTAGATTCTTCAAATCATCAATGATGGGTCACCTGGACAGGCCCAGAGTGCAGTAGGTGGAATCTAAAACTTTCTGGATAGTTCGTATTGTTTTGACCACCACGGTCAATCCGTAGCTCTGATCGACACGAAACCACTTGGGTTATTTCAGCGTCAAGCTCCTCTTCGACATGGGTGTGTCAGATTTCCAAATATCATCAAGATGGCCTCCGAAAACTGGGCCAAAAATCTAAAAAGGGGAATAGCCTGCTGTTTGAAATCTGCAAATATGAAATTGCATGGCCGACCAGTCTTGCCCGGTCTAGCCTATCTGTTAGGTGTCCAGGGACTGTAGCCGACCAGTCTTGATTAGTCATGACCGATCGGACCCACTTTCTGCATTCTTTCTTCTTTCTTTTCTTCTCTCCTCCCTATCTCTTTGCTTCACTACCAGAAAAATGACTTTTGCCGACGGCTTTCGGCCGTCGGAAGGGCCGTCGGGAGAGGGGCCGTCACAATTACTTTCCGACGGTTACGGGCCGTCGAAATTTCGGACGGCTATAAGCCGTCGGTCGGCCGTCGGAACCGTCGCTCGACCGTCGGAATTGCCGACGGTGTATGACCGTCGGCGTTGCTTTAGCATATGAAAAAAATCGTTAGCATTTAAGCATGGCCACACGTGCACCTAGAAAAGTTCCTTAATTCATGGAAACTTTAAATATGTTACACATCTGTATGCAGATTGCAGAGTGCCCTGGTTGTGACAACTCAAAAGTGTTGTAAAAAGATAATGAGTGGAATACAGATCAAGTAACTTATAATAAGAGTTGATACAACTGCAATCGCTAGGCTAGTAAATGCTACAGAGGTCTACATGAATGAGAATGACTCATCACATCAGTATAAATAACTGCAATCAAACCATATCTTACAATGACTGAAATGGTACACAAGCATTTGGTGTAAAGCAATTCATATGCCATAGTAAGAGCATGTGTTGAGCTCATAATTGTGCATATTCCAACCCCAATTCATCACTCATTATGCATGATATACATGTTAAAGGACCAACTTAATATATGATGTGTGATTGTAGGAACAAGATGGAGAGTCCACTATTTGAAAGCTAAATGAGGCCCCTTACAAGTATTGAAGACTATAGGATGAAGCATGAAGAAAGATCAAAGAAAGTCAAGCAAGGAGAGAAGAGAAAAGAAAGAAAGAATGAAGAAAGAGAAGCCTGACCGGTCAGCGACCGGTCAACCATGCATGAGGAGAGGTGTAGGATCACGTCCGACCGGTCATGACCGGTCGGACAAGGCTGCTGGACCTCAATGAAAAGGACCGACCGGTCATGACCGGTCGGTCATTACTGCCGTAATATGATCGAATGAGGCCGACCGGTCATGACCGGTCGGCCATGCTTGCTGGAATGACTATATTTTGAAGCCGACCGGTTGTGACCGGTCGGCTGTGCGAAAGGAGATAGAAACTTCTAAATTCATCCCGATTTTCTCTGCGCTGCGTAAGTGTTACGCACTTTCTCGATTCTTCTGAAGTTGTGGAGCCTCCAGACTATAAATAGACACCTAGGGATTGTTCCTAGGGTATCCTAGAAGGGTTCAAGCGAGGTTGGAGGCTGTGGAAGTGAAGATTGGAGTTTCACAACTCCTTTTGGTTTGCTTTGCTGTTTTCATGCTTTTTGTAGTTGTTTCATGTTTCCTTGGATCATGAGCAGCTAAACCTCTTAGCTAGGGCTAAGAGGTGAAGCTTGTAGTGAATCCAAGATGTTTTAATTCGTAGTTAAGTGGTTTTAGTTTGGAATTCATGATTATGAACTAAGGTTTGAAGTTTATACAGGTTTTTAAGTAATTTTTCTTAGTCTTGTGATGACTCATGGATGTTTGGATGAATTACTTATCTTCTTAATTTGTTTGCAATGGTATAGACCTGTATGATCCGAGGAATCGGAGTGCGCTCTAGTACTAAGCGCTTCATAAAGGGACTTCAGGCCAAAGTTCTATTTTAATTGATTTTCTGGAATATGTAAGGACTGTGCTGGTGATTTGAATCTAGTTCAGATCCTAATCTATCCTTGTCTTGTAAGAGGACTTGGGGGATGGTTATGATTGAGAACTGGACCTATAGGAAAGGGGAATGACCTATGCAATTGAGCATGCTCAGCTCAGCCTAGATTGAGTGAATCTTATGCATAGAACTTACATATTACCGACTGTTTGGTTTAACAGTTCTATCATCCGATTGGTCGGACAGGAATGTCGATTCTAGTTGAGAGAATAAGAAACCACAGCGGATTGAACATCAAGGATTGCTACAAGTGGATCCTTGAAACCCTAGTGCCCTCTTATAATTAGTTACTTTCAATTTAATTTAGCTTTTGTTATTCACATCAACTTCATACAACAATCTGATTAGTAGACTTCAATAGACACTTGTGGATGAATTTGTGAGATCCTACATAGTCCCTGTGGATCGACCTCGGTCTTACCGAGTTTATTACTACATCGCAACCCTACACTTGGGGAAGCGAACAGCATGATTATTACAAAGCAAAATCTTCGTCTCTCTTTTGCAAAGGGTGATGGGAATTTTATTTGTTTTAACTAGTTTGTATGACACATATTATCTCAAGTAATGATCACTTCAGTCTTATTTGATTGAGTACATGCATGCCTCTAGCTTACAGATGTATGCCATGTTTCTCTGCTCATAAGTTGAAGAAAAAAAGCAGCAATTAATATTTTGAAACATCAAAATCCACTAGAATATCAAAGACGAGCAACCTCTCTCTCTCTCTCTCTCTCTCTCTCTCTCTCTCTCTCTCTCTCTAAAAACAAAACTAACGATGTTGTTAGATGTTTTTCTTGCGAGTCATTTGATAAAAAGCATAAAAACTTCAAATCTTAATATTACATCCATGAGAATTCCGAATGAAATCCTTCAAGCAAATGTTATCAGTTCTAGAATTTTACAATTGTATGCTTTTGCTATTGAGAATATTTGATTTCATCATTACTTGACAATTGACACAAACTATAATAATTAACAAATCTTAATCTGAATAAAAAAAACTATATTAAGGAGAATTTCAAAGACATGATTCTCAAATCTGTGTTAACGACATTACAACACAATAGTAAGATGCAAATTGTAACAATCCGGTGATCCAAATTGTTCTTCAGGTGGGACACTATCCAAAAGTTGCACATATTATTAAAATTGTCCAAGATGGCTGACTTGACGACTCTGATCTTGTGCAATTTGCCACATGTACAAGAAGAGAGTCATTGATAAGTTGCATGAAAAAAAGAAAAAAAGAAAGAAAGCAGCAAGCAGTACTACGTATGAAATCAAATTTGGCTTTTGATTGTCCATTCGTAGCTACTGTATCATAGTGAGGCCCACCATTTGAGATAGGTCATGTAGACATTTAGAAATGGGTCCCATGCTGCCCAATTTAGCTCAATTTGTAGTAGGGATTGTAGTTACATAGGTGGAAAACAAAAGTCATCACAGCAATCAGTATATACAAATACAATATATACAGGTGAGGAAACAATTGAGGTTGGCTAATCAAGGATGCATTTAAAAGGCGGCCCATTTTTTATCAAGATCAAAGTCACTACACACCCAAGCTGTCCAATATGTGATCCATCTGTAATAGTTAGAATTAAAGAAAAATGAACCAAATGTCTGTCTCCTAATCATTTATGCATTTAACCATTCTACATGTTTTGACAAAACCCCTGTTATTGAAAGATGTGAAGTTGTTGCATGACCAGAAATTACAGTTCATGTCACCATAAACACAATTCGTACATGTATAAGTTGCTAATTACCGTCATATGCACAGGAATGTGTTCAGATGCATAGTTAAATTGACTTGTAATTCCATTCGAGTTAATGATCCGTATCTATTGCAAAGAAAGGAGAAAAAGTTAATTGGCTATGACCCTCATTGCTGGTCCTTTGTTGTGGAACATACCCCAGATTTGGGAGTAGAGTTGTCCAGATTGTACACCTTCTGTCCATCTGTATTGTTTGTAGTAGCCCACCTAAGTTTTGAATCTTACTGATTTTTATTTTGGAATCCTACCCTACTGTGGTTTTCGAAAACAGATGGACAGAGTGGATTTATCATGTACATCTCTATGGGACCCATAAAGCCCCGGGCACAAGTATATGTCTGTGTAGGGTGCACATGCAATTCACTATCCATCTGGAACAGAGGGAATTGGGGCAAGGACCTGGACTCTGTGTAGCCTGTGGAGATGTACATTGCAAATCCTCTTCGTCCATCTGTATTTAAATATCACAATAAGACAAGATTCTAAAAATTAGGTAAATCCAAGACTATTGTGGGCCATACCATAGAAACAGTGGGGATTGAATGCCTGGTTAACAAAAGTTTTGCATCAGGATGTTATTTGTTCCTGCAGTTTATGGTAATAATTTTATGAATGGTTTGGATGTGATATAAACACCATGGCCAGCTCCGGGAAGTTGTCAAAGGTAAACGTTGATGTTTCCACTATTTTCCTGTTGCGGCCCATAGTTTTGGATCTACTTGATTTTTAGAATACGTCCTATTATAGTCTTTCAAAACAGATGGATGGAGTGGATTTGTCACAGACATCTTTGTTGAACCAACACAGCCCGGGGCACAAAGATATCTGTGTGTGACCCGTCAGGACCCTGTCCTCATGGTTTTGGAGGCTTTTGAAAAGCATTATTATACTGGTTGGAGGTTATCATTTTTTCATCAAAATGGCTGAAAACATTATTATACTCACATGTAGATGAAATGGGTGGTGGGTTATCAGTTTTGGGTAGAATCAATTCCATCCAATACATACTTCAATGATAACCATGTTCTGTTTTCCACCATGCACTCATATCAACCAAAAAGTACTACAAATTAAGAAGAACCAAGTCCTATGCTCAATTAGATTTCATTCAAAGTCGACAAAAGAATCCTCATTCTCAGAAATCAGACAGATATGAAAGAAACCCCATACTATTTTACCATCACACAATCAACCCAAAAAAAAAAATATGTTCCAAATATTGCTCATCCCAAAAGATTGTATAGCTCTGTTTGAGTTTTTAAGTTTTTCCAATTGGAGCCCATGGTTCACTGATCCAAATTGATAGCTATGGTGGATATCCTCACCCTTTCATGGTGGCCAACAAATAGATGTGTAAGAAAGAGGAAAAAAAAAACAGCAATAGTTCACACTATGATACCATTCACATAAAGTCAAGGAAGTAACCTATCATTCCTTGTTGGCCACCATGAAGGAACAATCAAGGGTTGTAAATCTGTTTATGTGCATAGTGCAATGTACCAACTATGGTGTGAGTGTGTGCAAAAGGTGATGCCATGTGAGTGTGAGCCATGTTTGTGTCCAACTCTAATCATGGTGGGACCCACAAAGTTCATCTCTATTTTTTAATTGAAAAGGTGATGCTGCCAACTACATACAGCCGCTCTTCCAACTTATAAATTAATACTCTTTCCCCTGTTTAACTGGCATGCAGATTGTGTCCTACCCTGGCCTAGACAATAATCCATCCAGGCACACCCTGATCTACAGCTCAAGTGGTAGACTGAGTGAAGATAACATCGTTTCAACACTCAGGTCTTGGTATCTACTCCTGAGGCCCAAGCAGGGGTGGCTAACATTGCAGTGTGACAACAGCGGGGGTGGGTGTACCAACAGTGGACTATGTTATAGGAAGTAGATCCAAAACTCAAGTGAACTACACCATAGGAAGCCAAGCCTTCTATGAATCTGTGTAATGTTTCTTTGCCATTCAATCTGTTCATAAGGTCATATAGACCTGAATAAAAGGAAAACACAAATATCAGCTTGATCCAAAACTTCTACAGTTGTGATGTTTATATATTTTTGGGCAAGAGGATGAATCATTTTGAGGGTCCTTTTGTCCTGCATTGGGTGTTTGGAAGGAAAGGAAAGGTAGGATTGTTGGCATTTCTAGGCTAGAGGCCAACTCATTTGGAGGATCCTGCCTGCTGTTTTTGTTTTGGGTATAGTTTCAAGAACTTTCTATCTAGCTATTGTTCCCTTGTCAAACTCATACTTTGGACCCCTGCTCCTACTTGAGCATTTAATACTAGTTACCATTTTGAACTAGATGCCTCCCCCACTTCCACACTTGAATTTGCTGCGGCTTCTCCACAAGCTTCATTCAGCTAAGGTTATGGGCTTTTGGAAAGAAAGGAATTGTGGGATCCTTGGGGGTAAAATAGTTCATAATGGAACCAATTTTGGATAGAATTGAGAAGTTAGTTGTTCATATGCTATATCTAGAAGAGGATACCAAGGGACTAGACTTCAAGTTTTGGTTATTGTGAGTGTTGGAACTAAAAATGCAGCAAGGACATTTCCTGTGTAATGTTTTGTTGCTCTGGGGTTCTGAGTAATAGAAACATTCATAGACAATCACAAGCATTCACAACAGTACACAAGAGGAGACATCGCAAGGCGAATTTTATTCCAGAGATTCTGAGATCTTTTACATTCCAGGCTGTGATACCGGTCACGAGTCTTTAATTACATCAATGGATGATCACCCTTGATTAAAAGGCAAAAGTAAATGAATGTATGCATCATAGATAAGTTAAATAAAGCATTAAGAGAGCATGAATGTAAATGGAACAAATCACAAACAACATAAAAAATTTTATGTGGAAACCATTGCGGGAGAAAACCACGGCACAAAGCGATAAGATTCCACTATGAATGTAGATATACAATAGATGGAATGTTAGAAAGAAAGCACGGATAGATCGAGCAAGTAATTTAAATCGTCAGGGATTATGGTCTTGAGTTCATGTTCGTATAAGCCTATTTGTTTTGTTATGTACTGAACCATCTTTGTATTAGTCAGATGTCTATGTCCCATGTTTTGGCCGCAGATCCGGGCAGAGACTGTTAGGGTTTTTATTGAGGGGGTACGACTTTAGGTCTGCAGCTGTCATGTGTAGACAGGCGACCTCGGTAAGACCTGTCCACAGTTGTGTGTACCTGAGCAGCCCAACTGACGGATTCCGTTTGGATGGGTAGGGCATCGACTGTTGTGTTGTGGCAGTTCATAGCAATTGCTTTGTAGAGAATCGAAACTCTTTGATATGGTTTATTGTGATAACCATAGTCCCGTTTGTCTAGCTTTCGACCCAAATCGGATGACATCTTTATAGTAGATATAAATGATGACATATTTGCATAGTTCTGGATGCTGGCGGCTTCTTTTCGAGAAGTCATTTCATTCAATGCATCGAATCAGGTCGACCTCGAAGATGCACAATTCTGCTCATTTAGGGATCCCAGAACGTCCATTTGACGATTCCATTGCGTCTGGAATGCTCGAAATACCCAAAATAGGTTCAAACGGAACTTAAAAACACTTAAAATTGAGTCCGGAGCACTTGTAAATATTTTGGTAATTGGCTGATTTTTTAGATGCATGGGACTTAATTTATGGGCGCGTGGGACTCCAACGCACCTATAAATTGAAATTCTGAATTTTTTATGAATTTCGGGGTACGTGGGGCATTTTTCGGGTGCGTGGGACCGAATTTGCAAATCTGAGTTTCGTCGAATTTATGGACGCGTGGGACCCGAATTTATGGACACATGGGCCATTTTTCGGGTGCGTGGGACACCAATATACAGTTCTAAATTAAATCGAATTTATGAATGCGTGGGATCGAATTTATGGACGCATGGGCCATTTTTCGGGTGCGTGGGAGTCTGATGCAAGTCTGATTTATCTTGAATTAATATACGCATGAGACCCGAATTTATGGATGCGTGGGGCATTTTTCAGGTGCGTTATAGGTGCGTGCCCACACTTGGTGATATTCAGGATTCAGACCTGCGGGGAATGTTGGCGATCAGAAGGAATTTCGGCGATCGAGAAGGGTTTCCGACGATCGAAAAAGTATTCCGGCGAGGGTTTCCGGCGGAGATTTCGAATTCCCAGAGGACGGCAGCTCTCTCTCTCTTTAAAAGAACGTCCAAATGAATAGTTTGGACGGGGTATTTATAGCCGAAGACGCCGGACTTCAACCAATGAGGGGCTACCATGTGCCACGCACCCTTAAAATACCTTCCACGCACCTCAAAATTGGCGTGTGGAGGTCTGTTGAGCTCTTAATTGTGCATATTTTAACCCCAATTCATCACTCATTATGCATGGTTTTCATAATTTAAAGACTAATCAAATACATGTTTTGTGGTTGTAGGAATGAGAGTTACTTTGCCCAATTGATGACCAAAAGAGCTGATTTAGAACCTTGGATGAAGACCCAAGGAGGGCTGAAGGAAGAAGGAAGCAAAGAAAGAAACAAAGAAAGAAGAAAATAGAAGAAAGAAAGGAAGAAAACAAGAAGAAAAAGAGACCGACCGGTCTTGACCGGTCGGCCAAGGAAGCCCGACCGGTCTTGACCGGTCGGCCATGCTTGCTGGAGTAATGCCAAAGAGGGCCTGACCGGTCGTGACCGGTCGGCCAGCCTTGTCCGACCGGTCGTGACCGGTCGGCCATGCAAGTTTCAGATTCCAGATTCTAAAACAGCAATGTATTCCCGCACCTGATTTTTCGGACCAGTTTTCTGGGCCGATCTTGATGATATTTGGAAATCCAACACATCCATGTCGAAGAGGAACTCGACGCCGAACTAACCCAAGTGGTTTCGTGTCGATCGGAGTTACGGATTGATCGTGGTGACCAAAACAATACGGACTGTCCAGAAAGTTCCAGATTTCGCTGTTCCACTCTGGGCCGGTCCAGGTGGCCCATCATTGAGGATATGAAAAATCTACTTTGACCATCTTATATACCACATCCATATATGAATAACCACAAAAGTTTTAGATCAAAAGGGTGTGTGGTTTGATCGTACCGGTTGAAGAAAGATGGACCATCCAGAAAGCTCCAACTGCGCAGAGTTTATAAAAGCCCTAATTGTTCTAATTTTCGGACCACATTCTAAGATCGTTTTGGACAATCTAATCCATCTATCATGTAGAGGAGGAAGTTTTCTACTCATGTTCAAAATTTGAGATCAATCCGACCTCTGTACACTCCGGAGCTTTGAAAGCAAGATGACTGGTTCTGAAGGTACCCGAAGTGCGCGATTTTGAGAGGCGGTCGGTGATGTGATTGGTGGGCCCATTCAGAGGACAATCTTGGAAATCTAAATCATCTATGAGGAAGATCACATTACAAGGAAGCTACAAATCAATTTTGAAGGCAATCCGACCATTGGTTAAGCCGTACCAAGCGAAACAAATTCTGCTATGTTGCTGTACTATTGCTACACTATAAAAGGGGGTGCTCTCTTCTATTCCAGGGCAACCAAGGACGTGGGGAGCAAGGAGTTCAAGTCATAGGAGGCTTCTTAGCCTCCTCCAGCTAGTTTTTCTTCCTTTTCTTAGTTCTAGTTCTAGTTTTTAATATGCTTTTTATTAGCTAATCTCTTAGCTAGAGCTAAGAGGTGAACCTTATAGTTTTCTTAGATTGTTTAATTCGTTTTATTGGTTTTTAGTTTGGAATTCATGATTATGAACTAAGGTTTGAAGTTTATACAAGTTTTTAAGTAATTTTTCTTAGTCTTATGATGACTCATGGATGTTTGGATGAATTACTTATCTTCTTAATTCGTTTGCAACAGTCTAGACCTGTATGATCCGAGGAATCGGAGTGCGCTCTAGTACTAAGCTCTTCATGAAGGGACTTCCTACCAAAGTTCTATTTTTCTATTTTTCTGAATATGTATGGATTGTGCATGTGATTTGAATCTAGTTCAAATCATGATCTAGCCTTGTCTTGTGAGAGGACTTGAGGATGGTTATGATTGTGAACTGGACCTTTTGGAAAGGGGAATGACCTATGCAATTGAGCATGCTCAGCTCAGCCTTCATTGAGTGAATCCTATGCATAGAACTTACATATGACAGACTGTTTGGTTTAACAGCTCTATCATCCGACTAGATAGACAGGAATATCGATTCTAGTTGAGAAAGTAAGAAACCATAGTGAATTATGCATCTAAGAAGAGCTATAAGTGGATCCTTGATGCTCTAGTTATCTTTTCATTATTAGATTTTCTATTTTATGTTAAAAATCAATTTCACAAACCTCTTTGATTCTAGTTATTAGGATAATTGGAATTGTTTACTTCCTTCCCTGTGGATCGACCTCGGTCTTACCGAGTTTATTACTACATCGCAACCCTACACTTGGGGAAGCGAACAAGGTCCGACGCACCAGAAATGATTTATGAAAATATCTGATGTTTTGGGTGCGTGGGACTTAATTACGGATGCGTGAGACTCAACGCACCTTAAAATTAAGTCCCTGATTTTTTGTCAAATTTATAGATGCGTGGGGCATTTTTCGGGTGCGTAGGACTCCAAAATGCCTCTGAATAAGAATTATAAAAATGTATCGAATATAAGGGTACGTGGACCCATTATTGGGGTGCGTGGGGCACCAAAATACCCTTAAATGAAAATCCTGAAATCTGTTGAATTTAACGGTGCGTGGGGCATTTTTTGGGTGCGTGGGACTCCGAAATGCCTTAAGTGAATTCCTGTTTTTTAGTGATTTTTCGGGCGCGTGGGGTACCTAAATTTATGGGTGCATGGAGACGTAAATAGGAACTCCACCACTTGGGTTTTGAATTTTGGGGGGTTTACGGGGCCCATTTGGTCGTGAAATCACAGGCACTATTCATCATAAATCACAAAGAAATTATGGGTTCGATTCCGGACGGTTCTGATCACGGTGATTCGTGGTGCCCGTTGGAGATTTCAGCCAAAATTGGCTAAGGGAATCTTTGTAAATCTCCATTTTGCGTGTACTGGGAGGCATTTTGTGAGATTCTTTTGGAGGTATGTGGTTATTTTGCTTATTTTAAGGGCCCCTACCTTTTGGGACCCCAACAGATGCCCCTCCGATGCGTTATGATGGATAGATGACTGTTGAGCGTGATGTATCAGACCGTTGGGTCCCTACTATAAATATAGAAGATAGCCATTTCTTCTTCATTTCCTCTTTTCGTTAGATTTTCGCTGTGCCCTCCACACACCCGTTTATTCAAGGTAATATGAATTTATGGGTGCGTGAGCTCGCACGCACCCTGAAAATTGGACTTTGCATTTTTAAATCTTTTAAGGGTGCGTGGGCTCCACCGCACCCTTTGTCGGATGTTTCAAGTAGTACAGGGGGTGCGTGGGACCTCACGCACCCTTCGTCACCCTACAGTTGGGTTTTGAGCAACTTTTAGGGGTGCGTGGGACCTCACACACCCTTCGCGAATAGTAGTTGGGTTTTGCCTCCCACGCACCCAAGAAATGGGTTTTGGACAAGTTTTTAAGGGTGCGTGCGAGTCCACGCATCCAACAATTTGACTTGGTGAATTTGCATGTTTACAGAGGTGCGTTGGATCCCACCCACCCTGAAATTGAGCTCTCGGTGGATTTGGGAATTTTGGGGTGCGTGGGACCTCACGCACCCAGAAATTGGACTTTGTGAATTTTGAGAATTTTGGGGTGCGTAGAGCCTCACGCACCCATATTATAGGACTTGTGATTTTTTTAAAATTTGTGAAATTCACTTTCACAATTTTTGTTGTACTAGATCTCTAAAGGGTATGAGCCCCTATACATTCATCTCGCATTTGCGTATATGTGACGGTTATTTTGAGGAGGCGTAGGGTCTCATATACTTAAAAGATTTCTAAATCGCGTTAGGTTAAAGCCGTGATTCTGGTGATTAATTTAAGTAATGTTCCGAGCGTACCTTTGCATGCCTCTTCTGACTTTTGAACTCTATGTGAATGGCTTTATGTGCTTCCTCTCTTTCCTCCTTCTTTGATCGGGTTGCTATGGTTCTTAGATCGATTTGTTGGTCTTGTTTTCCAGCAGACAATGGTCTAACCCGTGCTTCCTTGCGCGCGGCCCAAGATTGTCTACGCCGGCTTCTTGGCTCCCTCGATCGTCCTAAGGTTTGGTCATGTCTCAATGCTCAGCATAATGAGGTGGCCGAGGCTCTGACCAGGCTAGGTGCAGACTCTCGCTCTATCCTGAAGGCTATCCGGAATATCTCCCTCATGGCCTCCCTTTCTGGCGAGCATAAGGAAGTTATCCTTGACTTCATCGGCAATTCTTCTTTTTTGGAAGAGTTGGCGATCCTTGAAGCGGCGGAGCCCCCTTTAGCTGCTTCTTTCCTGCCTTTATTGAGCAGAGTTCACTCCTTAAAGAAGGAAAACAGGAAGAATGAACGATTCCTTGCTTGGGTTCTCCCGCTGGCGGAGGTCGAGTTTCCAGACCGTCGCGCCAGAATCTGGAGAATGGCCAGGGAGACCTTGAGGGAACGTGACAAACTCGCGGTCAACATCTCTACCACGAGGAACTGGACCAACTTCGAATACTTGAACTTCGATTTCGTGCAGCAATGCATCTCCTACTTAATGGACCTGATTTCTAAGGAAGCCCGGGTCCATGCGAAGGTGGATGAGTTGAAGGCTCGAATTCTTCCGATGCTGCAGGACTGAGATCTTTTCCTGACCATGGGGAAAGGGCCCTACAATTTTGTGTCATCTTATGACAGACGTTAACTTTTAACACTTAAACAATTGATATATTAATCCAAACATTTTGGAATTGTCTTCATAGTCGATGAATGACGATTACATCACTTTCTTTCTTCTTTTGTCCTCTCTTGTTTGTATATGTGATGATGATGTCGTGGTTGTGAATGTTGTCGCATTATTTCCTTCTTTGCTGGTTTGGGTGTGTTTTACTGAGGTCTTGATTGGCGCTTGCATTTTCTCTTACCTGTTGCTTTGTATCCCTTTAGATTTTGGGAATGTCGATTTTTTTCTGCGCATATTTCCTTTTCTTTCGCTCTAAGCTATATCTAAGCTTCTTGCACCCAGTTGCTGATCGTAATGGCTAGTGATCCCTCGCAAGCTGGGCCTTCAGGTCAACCACTAACTCCATCAAAGCATAAACAGGCAGGTCCACAGAGGGTCAATCATCCGTCTGATCAGAATCCTCAATGGTTCATGCCTCCAGAAACCTTCAACTTTTACGAACGCATCCTGACGCTGTGCAAGGATATGCAGAAGAAAATCCTTTGTGACAGGGTCGTGCCACCTCCTCCGGATAGGGGTACACAAGAGCAATGGGATGCTTGGTACGCTCCCCTGCGTGGTTTTCGATCGGACTGGACCATAGGATCTGAAGATGGTGAAGTGAGCCCAACCGTACCAGCTCAGCTTATCAGGCGCGGTCGTCCGAAAAGGGCTAGGAAGGGTGCCAAGCAAGTATATTTAGAAAATCAGGCCAAATCCAAGTCTAATAAGATGAGGATCACTTGGTCTACGGTCAAGTTGGTTACGGTGATGATGGTAATAATGGGGATGATGGAGGTGTTAATGCCGAAGGTAATGATGTTGATGGTGGTGACGGTGATGATGGTGCTGATGGAGATGGTGAAGATGATGGTGATGATGAGGAAGGTGGTTCAGCGGGGATTTTATCGACAAGTGGTCAAAGGGGCCAAGGGAATTTGCCTAGATGTCTTAGCCCTGGGGACAGTGGTAATAAGGTGTTGTCTGAACGAGCCAGGCTCCCGAGTGAGAACTGCCCCTAGTCTTCCTGTTACTTGAGGGGGGTAAGAAGATCAAGGAAATGTGGAAATTACACAGGGCCGAGCGTTAGCGAAAATGACTCTCCAAGGAGATACAGGCGACGCTCCAGCTGTCAACACACAAATGAGGTCAGGGAAGAGGGTGAATCAAGCTCTTAGGCCAACATAAGTGAAGACTGCCACACCTGGGAGAGCAATGATAACGAGCCAATATATGAGAGGTCTGTCCCTAAGGAGGACACTGGAGCCGTCTTTATGGATCTGGATGATGATGCACCGGCTGAATCTGTTCTTCCTCTTAATCCTCATATTGAGTTAAGCGTGTCGGAGCCTGTCATCGGAGCACCTTCCACTGTTGAGCCACCATCGACTGAACCTATTGTGGAGGCTCCTCCTTCTGTTGAGCCGCTATTACCTGACCCTGTTGCGAATGTATCTCCAACTGTCGTACCATCATCAACCGAGCTCGTCGCTGAAGTCCCTCTCATTGTTGAGCTAACGTTTAATGCCAATATTCCCGAGGTCGTGGTGCTATCTTCTCCAGAATTACCTAAACCATTGATCGAGAGAATAACCGGACCTGCCCCAGTATCGCCTGTGCTCGCTTGCCTCATCTAGTGGCTCCTGTTGTTGGTGTTCTCAAAGTCACTGGTATATCATCCATTTTTGCTATTTTGTTTGTTTCCTTTCTGATGGTGGTTTCCTTGTACTGACGTTTATCATTTATTTTTTCAGCAGCAGTTCCGATTTGTGCCCCTACCCCTGTTATTTTGCCTAAAGCACTCATTTCTTCTCTTCGAGGCTTATCGAAGATAAAGGTGAATCATTTGAAGAGTCTTCTGACAAATATTGCTGATTCTCTGAAGAACGAAGACGAATGGTGTATTCTGGATGAAGGGCTGCAAGCACTTGAACACAATGCTATATGGCTCAGGATTGATGTCTCCTCGATGGTCAGTCACGTGGTCCAGTTCAAGGAAGGTATGGCTCGTGTCACTGGTGCAAAGCATCTCAGGCCTGATCCTTCTATTAAGGAGAAGCATGGCCATTTGTAGTCCCTTCTTTCGAAGTTAGAACTTTACAGGGCAGACGTAGCCACGGCGAGGCAAAACTGGCAAGTTGCTAGCACTTAACTTTTCCAAGTTTAGCAGTCAGAAAGCTTGCTTGCAGTCTCGTCTATTGATCAATATGAGGTGAAGTGTAATGATATAGAGACCCAGATTACAGAACCGTAGCAGTTTCTTCAGAACGCTCCTGACCTCACACAAGTTTTGGCTGAAGCAGAGGCAGCACAAAGGGATATCCAAAATTCTGATCTTCGTTTGCAAGTCGTTGCTTTGGTGAATATATAAGCTTGTTGTACTTCATGCTTATCTTCAAGAATCCAGGAATGTATCTTTAAGTCTGACATAACTTGAGGATATAAGATTCAGTCTATATTCACGATATGAAGATTATATCGGGACTTGATGAAGAAATCTCCTTGCTCTAGGAATCCATATCGAAAGCCAGCTAATCATGATTTTCAATTGTATGCTCTTATTGTAAAACAATTCATAGGAGAAAGTCAAAGATATTCTGATGCAAAAAAAGATATAATAGAATGTCCGAACCATCTTTGTATGAAACCATATACCAAGCATACAGGGGAATAACATCATATATCAAGATTTGAATTTATAAAGATACTTTGATGAACGCTTCTCTACTTTAGGAATCTGTATTGAAGGTTGTTGAGCTCTCAATTGTGCATATTCTAACCCCAATTCATCACTCATTATGCAAGGTTTTCATGATTTAAAGACTAATTTAATGCATGTGTGTGATTGCAGGAATGAGAGTGGACTTCACTCAATTGAAGATAAAAAGGGTCCATTTAGAACCATGGAATGAAGATCGAAGGAGGACCAAGAGGAAGAAGGAAGCAAGGAGTAAAAGAGAGACGTCATCAAATGAGGGTTAAGATAGGTCATTTATGCATCTTGAAGATCAAAGGAATGAAAGACCAAAGGTGGAGCAAAAGCACATTGAAGATGAAGGAGGAGAAGCTGAAGATTTTAGCCAAGTTCATGTCCACCGACCGGCCGGTCACAGCCATCGACCGACCGGCCAAACCCTCCAGAAAGAGAAAAATCTCTAGACACATTTTATGAAGGCTGACCCACTTACCGACCGGCCGGACAGACTGGCCAACCGACCGGCTGAAGGGTCGGCCTATCCATTGCAATGTCCAGAAAACAGCAGATTAAAGCAAGTCCACCGGCTGACCGGTCGGCTGGTGGGTCGGACTGTGAAAAAAATACTCCAGTGAAAATTTCAATTGCAAGCACTTTGTCCGACCGGCCGGACAAGGGGTCCGACCGGTCGGCCAGCCACTCAGACCGGTCGTCCGACCGGTCAGCCATGCGTAAACTGCGGACTTTCTGTTTCTAGCGCCGAAAATCTCTGCGCACTGTGAAGCTTACGCAGATTCTGGAATATTCTGACGTTGTGGAGCCTTCCCATTATAAAAGGACAACTACGGATCGTTCCTAGGGTATCTTAAAAGAGTTTGAGCAAGGTTGGAGGTGGCTGAAGTGGATTTCGGAGTTCCACAACTCCTTCTAGTTTGTTTTACTGTTTTTATGATTTTTTTAGTTGTTTCATGTTTCCTTGGATCATGAACAGCTAAACCTCTTTGCTAGGGCTAAGAGGTGAAGCTTATAGTGGATCTAAGATGTTTCAATTCGTTTTTAGTTGGTTTTAAGATTGGTTTTCATAATTATGAACAATGGTTTGAAGTTAATACAAGTTCCAAGTAGTTTTTCTTAGTCTTATGATGACTCATGGATGTTTGGGAGAATTGCTTGAGTTCTTAATGGTTGTGTGCTAGTCTAGACCTGTATGATCCGAGGAATTGGAGTACGCTCTAGTACTATGATCTTCATGTGGGGACTTCCTACCAAATTTCTACTGTTCTGGTTTTCTGAATTATGTATGAAACCGTGCATGTGATTTGATTCAAGTTCAAATCATGATCTAGCTTTGTCTGGTGACAGGACTTAATGATGATCATGATTATGAACTTATTTTATTGGAATTGGGATGACCTATGCAATTGAGCATGCTCATCCTAGCTTGCATTGAGTGAATCATATACATTGGCCTTACATATGACAGATTATATGGTTTAACCGCTCTATCATCCGGCTAGATAGATCTTAATATCAATTTCAGTTGAGAAAGTGAGAAACCACAGCAGATTGAGCATCAAGGATTGCTACAAGTGGATCCTTAAACCCCTAGTGCCTTTTTATAATTGTTTACCTTCAATTTAATTCAAAGTTGTTACTTACATCAATCTCATATAAAATTCGATTGTTAGCTCTCAATAGACACTATTGGATGTGTTTGTGAATTCCTACACAAGTCCCTGTGGATCGACCTCGGTCTTACCGAGTTTATTACTACATCGTAACCCTACACTTGGGGAAGCGAACAAGTTTTTGGCGTCGTTGCCGGGGACTTTTAACGGTTTTTCACAGATTTCTGAAAATAGAATCTATTTAGGATTTTTAGGAATAGTTCTAACTTAGTTTATTTTGATTTGTTTTTCTTTTTCAAGGATTTCTATGAAGTTGAAGAAGACATAAGGATCTTAAGTGCTCGAATCAGGTTCTATCTTTCTAAACCTTACTCTTCTCCTTCTCCTATTCATTCCTATCATATTCATCTCTTGTAGAGTGGGTGGAGACTCCTTTTGGATCTCTGAAAGGTAGGCCTTGTGCCACCTGAATTCCTATTGGTCGGTTCTGCCGTCTTGGATCACCTTGTGCTCAGAGATTTCTCTTCTCACCTCTACTCCTCTTTCGTCTTTTTCTGCACTTTTCTTAAAGGATTCAAAGAGTGGGTGGGGAGTTCTTTGAACCCCAATTGACCAGGAGAAATCAATCTCTATCCTTGCTTCTGGCCTAGCCATTGCAAGACACCTTGTGCTTCGGTCCTAGAAAAGAGTAAATAAGGGAAGGAAGAATTCGTTTCTCTTTTCGTTTTATATTTTTTTAGATTTGCATGCCACATTGGGCTCGGGATTCCAATAACCGACTCATTAGTGAAGGGGGAATAGTTGAAGGAATTGACAGAGAGCCACGTGCTAGGAGACATCTAAACTCTTCAATTTTGTCTGAAAACATGTCTGCAAATCAACCTAATCCGATGGCCAATCCTAATCTGGGCCAAAACCAAACTGAAACGGGGGAAAATGTGGTTGAGAATGTTCCCGACCAAGAACTTTACGTGATTTCTTGCAACCAGCAAGAGCGAGCACTCCCTCATGCATAGTTTTTCCACAAAATGCAGGGAATGTGGATTTGAAACCGGGAGTGATCCAACTTCTCCCTAAATTCCATGGATTAGACAGTGAAAGCAGCCTATCAACACCTTGAGGAGTTTGATGAGGTAATAACCACCATGCACTTTGCTAATGTGACTGATGATGTGGTGAGACTCAAATTTTTCCCTTTTACTCTTAAAGATAAAGCTAAAGGTTGGCTTCATGCATTAAGGCCAAGATCAATTGGTGCATAGACTGATATGCATAGGGAATTCATAAAAAAATTCTTCCCTACTCACAAAACAAACATGTTGAAGCGCCTTATCATGAACTTTGCCTAAAAGGAAGATAAAACCTTCTTCCAATATTGGGAGACGTTTAAGGACTTATTAAACGCATGCCCACATCATGGCTATGAAATTTGGCAGGTTATAAGCTTTTTCTATGAAGGACTGACTTCACCCATGCACCAATTTGTAGAGATGATGTGTAATGGGGAGTTCATGAATAAGGAAACTAATGAAGCATGGGATTATTTGGAAGAATTGGCTGAGAATGCACAGTCTTGGGATACATCGAAACTAACAAATTCCAAGACTGGCCAACAAAAGAAAAAAGGGGGAATGTATGTCTTATCGGAAGAGGATAGCATAAGTGCACGGGTGACTAGCCTCACAAGAAAAGTTGAGGCTATGGCATTGAGGAAAGGAGAGACGAACAACTCTAAGGACGTTGAAACTGTTTGTGGGATTTGTGCCGGTAATCAACATGCAACACAAAATTGTCCCGCAATCTCAACATTCCAAGAACAAGCAAATGCCATAAACAGTTATCAATGGCAATTTGGTGCTCCAAACTCAAACACGTATGATTCTACTTAGAAGAACCATCCCAACTTCAGTTGGAGGAATGGATCCACTGCGAATGCAAACAATATCCCTCAAGCTCAACCTTTACTAGGTCCATCCCTAATCATTACACCGAAAGCCACGCTAGAGGAGATGTTGAGTGCATTTGTATCGGTTCAAGCTGAGTATAACAAGACTAATTCTCTGAAAATAGATGGGTTCATGTAAGAGCAATTGAAATTTAATCAAAATACAACTCAAGCCATCAATGACTTAAAAACCTCAATGGCTAGGGTTGAATCTCACCTCAGTGTTAGGGAGAAAGGCACACTTCCTGTCCAACCTCTTCTTAACCCAAGGACCCAATTTGAGATACAAGATGCAAGCTCATCCTCCCAACATATGGAACATGTTCAAGCTATCACCACGTTGCAAAGTGGGCAAATAATTAATAAATCTAAGCCGGTTAAGGCCCCACAGCCTAATGATCCGGAAATTTCCAAAGAGGATGATAACCTGAACAACACTCCACAAGAGAAAAAACCGAAAAGGCATACAAGCCGGTTGCCCCGTTTCCATAAAGGTTGATTTCACCTAAACCTTTAGACAAAAATCTGAAAATTTTAGAGGTTTTCAAGCAGGTGAAGATCAACATCCCATTGTTGGACGCCATTAAACAAATTCCGTCATATGCTAAGTTTTTGAAGAATCTTTGCACGATAAAAAGAAAAATACATGTGCAAAAGAAGTCATTTTTTACAGAGAATGTAAGCGCCATTATAAATCATAGGATGCCCAAGAAATACAAAGATCCTGGTAGTCCGACAATATCATGCATAATTGGAGACTACCGGGTGAAACATGCTTTACTTGATCTAGGAGCAAGTGTGAACTTAATACCCTTTTCGGTCTATGAACAATTGGGTTTAGGTGAATTAAAACCCACCAAAACCACATTACAACTCGCTGACCGATCGATTCGTATTCGAGAGGGGTAATTGAGGACGTTCTTGTCCAAGTTGACAAGGTCTACTGCCCAGTGGACTTCATTGTCTTGGACACACAACCCATGGTTAATAGTGGCCCTCAAATTCCTATCATACTTGGCTGCCCATTCCTACCTACATCAAATGCTATCATAAATTGTAGGAGTGGGGTCATACAAATGTCCTTTGGTAATATGACGATTGAGTTAAATGCTTTCAATGTTGAGAACCAACAAGAGGATGAAGATGAAGAGGTCCACGAAATAAACATGATCAATTCTATTGTGGAAGATGTGTCCCTCTCAACTCCTTACCTCAATCATTTAGAAGAAGATGCGGCCTATTCTCTTGATAAGAATGTTGATGTGATAGGGGACATAGTCGCACCTTTTGAGTCGGTATTGGCACATAACGTTAGCTAAAAGAAGGATGTGGAAACAACACTTTATTGTACTGAGAAATCAATTCATATTTCCACACCTCTATGGATCATGCATACCGATCTTTACCAACCTTGGGATGATCCATACTTACAAAATAAATGCCCATGTAAATATGAATGGAGATATAATTTTTCTGATAAAGATGATACTGTCTCCTCTTATACATGTGGTGAAAACATTAATGAACCCATTGAAATTCTTTTTTGGAATTTTCAGTGGCTTATCTGGATCACTCACACACATATATACTATAATGCAGGATATTGGATGACGTTATTGCAAAACCTTTTGATCCATCTAATGATTCTGCTTGACTTTATGCTTTTGAATGAGCTTGCAGAAATTCAGAATGAAGCATACGAGAATGCGAGAATTTACAAGGACAAGACGAAGATATTCCATGATAAGAATATTCTTCACAAGACATTTACGATCAATAAAAAAGTCCTCCTCTATAATTCTCGCCTACATTTATTTATGGGAAAATTGAGATCTCGATGGATCGGTCCCTACATTGTGCAAACTGTCTATCCATATAGGACTGTCGAGTTGTTAAATCTAAGGAACGACAACATTTTTAAGGCGAATGGGCAGCGATTAAAGCCGTTCTTTGAGAAATTTCCTTCAGAAGGTATGTCCATACCTCTGACTAATCCTGTCTACCAGGATGATTGATCTCCTCGTCTGATGGAGGTATAGAGTAGTTAGGATTAGGATTTTGTTGCTTTTGTTTGCTTTTGCTTAGGTTTGTTAGAAGGAGGAAGAATTCCACTTTTCACTCTTTCAGGTACTCTCATTCCTCACTCCCTTTTATGTTCAAATTGCTCTCATGTTTTGTTCATTGCGCATCTTTTACATTGAGGACAATGCAAGATTTGGTTGGGGGGTGTAGGATCACTTGGATGAATCCAGCGTTTTGTAACATTTCGAGCAATTATGTAGAAATTTTTCAATTTTTCTAAAATTCAAAACTCTTTTTGGAAAACTTTGTTTCTATGCATTCAAGATGATATGAGCATAAGAGGAGATATGAAGTGTATGAGGTTGTACGTCTGGAACGTCTCATAGCATAATGGTTTTACATGTGAATTCCCCTAGTTATGTGATTAATAGAAAATTTGAACATTTTTACACCTAGTTCACATTACACGATTTTCATGAGTTGAAAGAATTATGTGATTTGTGGGTTAGCTAGACCTTGATTCAAGGTGTTGAGAAATCAAGCTGGGGTACTTTGTCCATCCTTGTCCATGGGAAAATAACGAAAGATATGGATTTCTAAAAATCCTATCTAATTTAAAGGAAAAATGAAAAGGAAGGATGAAATTAGGAATGATGGAAAAATGGTGGAAATTTCGATTAGGGCTACCTATTACCAACCAGGGGATGGTCTACCCGTAACCAAAGCCGGAAATGGGACGTAGTGTGAAAGTCATCGGAAGGACAGTAAGGCAAATTCCCGTCATTGGCTTGTTGTTGCTCTATATACCTTGAGATCTCTAGTCTGGTTGATCTATGAAGAAGATAATCCTAGAAACTCATGAGATGAATTTTCACTATGCACACTAGGTTGGGTTTGTTTAAGTTTTTCTATTTATCAACCAATCAGCGGGAATTTCACATGAATGCTTGTCATGTTTTGAGGGTTTACAGTTTCAACCTCTGTCACCTAATATTTCTGAATTTTACACTTGTATATCTTGGGATGTATAGAAGAATGGTTTCTAAGGGAGAGTTGAGTTTTGGAGAATGTAATTGATTTCACGCATGTTTTGCTTGGGACTAGCAAAATGCTGGTTGGGGGGTGTGTTGAGCTCTCAATTGTGCATATTCTAACCCCAATTCATCACTCATTATGCAAGGTTTTCATGATTTAAAGACTAATTTAATGCATGTGTGTGATTGCAGGAATGAGAGTGGACTTCACTCAATTGAAGATAAAAAGGGTCCATTTAGAACCATGGAATGAAGATCGAAGGAGGACCAAGAGGAAGAAGGAAGCAAGGAGTAAAAGAGAGAAGTCACCAAATGAGGGCTAAGATAGGTCATTTATGCATCTTGAAGATCAAAGGAATGAAGGACCAAAGGTGGAGCATAAGCACATTGAAGATGAAGGAGGAGAAGCTGAAGATTTCAGCCAAGTTCATGTCCATCGACCGGCCGGTCATAGCCATCGACTGGTCGGCCAA
Organism: Liriodendron chinense; assembly: GCA_003013855.2. Classification (NCBI taxonomy): domain Eukaryota; kingdom Viridiplantae; phylum Streptophyta; class Magnoliopsida; order Magnoliales; family Magnoliaceae; genus Liriodendron; species Liriodendron chinense. The sequence continues at coordinate 2,042,574 of ML058378.1, forward strand.
ACCCTCCAGAAAGAGAAAAATCTCTGGACACATTTTATGAAGGCCGACTCACTTACCTGACCGGCAGGACAGACTGGCCGACCGGCCGGATGAAGGGTCGGCCTATCCATTGCAATGTCCAGAAAACAGCAGATTGAAGCAAGTCTACCGGCCGACTGGCCAACCGGTCGGCTGGTGGGTCGGACTGTGAAAAAAATACTCCAGTGAAAATTTCAATTGCAAGAACTTTGTCCGACCGGCCGAACAAGGGGTCCAACCGGTCGACCAGCCACTCAGACCGGCCGGCCATGCATAAACTACAGACTTTCTGTTTCTGGTGCCAAAAATCTCTGCGCACTGCGTAAGCTTACACAGATTCTGGATATTCTGATGTTGTGGAGACTTCCCACTATAAAAGGACACCTAGGGATCGTTCCTAGGGTATCTTAGAAGAGTTTGAGCAAGGTTGGAGGAGGCGGAAGTGAATTTCGGAGTTCCACAACTCCTTCTAGTTTGTTTTACTATTTTTATGATTTTTCTAGTTGTTTCATGTTTCCTTGGATCATGAACAACTAAACCCCTTAGCTAGGGCTAAGAGGTGAAGCTTGTAGTGGATCTAAGATGTTTCAATTCGTTTTTAGTTGGTTTTAAGATTGGTTTTCATGATTATGAACAATGGTTTGAAGTTAATACAAGTTCCAAGTAGTTTTTCTTAGTCTTATGATGACTCGTGGATGTTTGGGAGAATTGCTTGAGTTCTTAATGGTTGTGTGCTAGTCTAGACCTGTATGATCCGAGGAATTGGAGTACGCTCTAGTACTATGATCTTCATGTGGGGACTTCTTACCAAAGTTCTACTGTTCTGGTTTTCTGAATTATATATGAAACTGTGCATGTGATTTGATTCAAGTTTAAATCATGATCTAGCTTTGTCTGGTGACAGGACTTAATGATGATCATGATTATGAACTTAGTTTATTGGAATTGGGACTGACCTATGCAATTGAGCATGCTCATCCTAGCTTGCATTGAGTGAATCATAAACATTGGCCTTACATATGACAGAATATATGGTTTAACAGCTCTATCATTCGGCTAGATAGATCTTAATATCGATTCTAGTTGAGAAAGTGAGAAACCACAGCGGATTGAGCATCAAGGATTGCTACAAGTGGATCCTTGAACCCCTAGTGCCTTTTTATAATTGTTTACCTTCAATTTAGTTCAAAGTTGTTACTTACATCAATCTCATATAAAATCCGATTGTTAGCTCTCAATAGACACTATTGCAACCCTACACAAGTCCCTGTGGATCGACCTCGGTCTTACCGAGTTTATTACTACATCACAACCCTACACTTAGGGATGCGAACAAAGGTCGGTTGATCATAATCTTCAATCGCATGCTCTCAGTGTGAAACCATTCATATGAGAAAGTCAAAGATATTCTGATGCGAAATAAGATATAATAGAATGTCCGACCATCTTTGTATGAAACCATATACCAAGCATACAAGGGAATGGCATCATATATCAAGATTTGAATTTATAAAGATACTTTGATGAACACTTCTCTACTTTAGGAATCTGTATTGAAGGTCAGTTGATCATAATCTTCAATCGCATGCTCTCGTTGTGAAACCATTCATAAGAGAGAGCCAAAGATGTCTTGACGTAAAATGAAGTAGAATGCCCTAACCATCTTCATATGAAGCTATATACATATAAGAGATCATTAACTCTGAATTACCCCATATAGAGTAAAAGAAGGCCATAACGATAGTAAGAAAACCCTGATGGAGTAATGATATGAAAGTGTTGTATCTTATGTAGGTCTTCCATATAACAAGCTTCTCTAGTCTGACTAAACTGATTGAAAATTCTGAAGATATAATTGTGGTCGATGATTATGATCTTCAGCCTTGGATTTAGAACTGTATTGGTTCAGTTTAGACCCGTAGCCTAGGGTATCTTAGAATTGTATTGGCTGGTTTATACCCGAAGCCTAGGGTATTTTAGAACTCTATTGGTTGATTTATACCCGAAGCCTGGGGTATTTTAGAATTGTATTGGCTGGTTTATACCCAAAGCCTGTGGTATTTTAGAATTGTATTGGCTGCTTTATACCCGAAGCCTGAGGTATTTTAGAATTGTATTGGTTTAGTTTATGCTCGTAACCTGGAGGCTGTATGGTTCAATTTATTCTCATATCCTGAAGGCTATGGCAATTGTGGCACTTATGAAAACCCTTTGGAGTTTGTCTTTTCATTTCCCTTCTGCTCACGGTACCTATTGTCAAGGAAAGCTACACTAACATTTCATATTTTATACATGCAGTGGTACAACGTAAGTGGATGCATAAATGTATAGAAAATGTAGTACATGAATGAAAAAGGTGTATGCATGAACACGTGTACACCCCTGCCTCCCTTCTAGCTTTCCGCAACTATTCGTAAGCGTTTATGATTTTTCGAGTTCGGGAGGCGAAGTCCCTGGGCAAGTGTTTTCTCGAGTTGTGTTTGCTGAAGCCACTTCGAGTGGATTCTTCCTGAGTTCTTCGATTCTCAAGTTGATGATGCCTTGGTTTGTCATCCTCTAAATCTTTCATTTTAGGGTGAAATAGTTTTCAATTTTGTGTCCCACAATCCGGTGGTACTTACAATAATTAGGGTCTCCTACACGTCCTATTTCATTTGGTCGGATGGGCTCTGGTAATTGCAACTCTCCTTCTTTGATTAACTGTTCCATAATTAGGACCAAGTCATTCACATCGAATGTGTGTGATCTGTTTGCCCCATTTCTTTCAACAATCGTTGCCTGTCGCGGGTCCTTGAATCCCTTGCCCTTGTCTTGAGCTTTTGATATCTTGATTTCTATCTTGCATCCTAACCCTGGTTGCTTTCGATCCTTAGGATTCTTTTTCTCGTCAACGTTGGTCATTTCTCCCATTTCACATCTTAGTCTTTTTCCTTTGACTTTTTTAGATGACATTTTTCTCGTCATCTGCGATGGCGGTGTAGCAGTATGCTCGAATGAGACATTTCTGGGCTGAACCCGTGGCTCTACAACCATAGGTCTCTGAGCTGCCCCTTGTGATTCCTCCATCGATTGTTTAGTGAGCACAACGGTGCTTTGAACTGCCCCTTGCGCAATTAGTGCTGCCAGAATCTCCTTGATTTCTCTTATTTCCCTTGTCATGTCTTTTTGGGCTTGAGCCAACTTATCAATCTGTTATTGGATAGTTAGTGATTCGTCTTTCTGGTCACTTGGCTCTTCTTCCTCGACAACCTGGACTATTGCGACTTGTGCTAGTTGTGGTTTCTGCTCTACCATGACGACCTTTGTGATGGATGCCCCTATTATTTCTTCATCTGCCTTGTGAGTTGTAATCTTAGTCCTCTTCTCGACTAGATGGGTTATCCTTGACAGCGTTAGGAATTCATCGGCAAAGTGGAGGAAGCTAAATTCCCTTGCAGTGAGGAAGAAACAGGAGTTGTGCCATCTCTCCTGTCCTTGTTAATATCTTGCTAATTCTGCGGTGTCAGAAAATTATTAGAACAGTTCATAAACGCGGCCAAAAGCATGAACCCATTGATCGCGGTTTATAAACTAATAGGAATAAGCAAGAAGAAGACAAGTACGTGTAGTTGTGGGGGTTTGTGGGTTTGAAAACCTTTTAATTTACCGTCTATTGCCTTAAAGATGAAGGGAAGAACGTTCCCATTGAGAGTCGCTAGTTTGGCGCCCGAGGGCGCCGAAACATTATGCCTTGTGACAGATCTCCTACGTACACATGCGTGTCTACGAATGATTTATCTTAGAGTGCTTCTATACTCAGAGCTAACCAAAGATTCTGGTATGGTTCGATGTCCCTAGCAGAGTCGCCATTTTGTTGGAACTGAAAATGCAGCAAGGACATTTCCTGTGTAATGTTTTGTTGCTCTGGGGTTCTGAGTAATAGAAACATTCATAGACAGTCACAAGCATTCATAACAGTACACAAGAGAAGAGACATCGCAAGGCGAATTTTATTCCAGAGATTTTGAGATCTTTTACATTCCAGGCTGTGATACCGGTCACGAGCCTTTAATTACATCAATGGATGATCACCCTTGATTAAAAGGCAAAAGTAAATGAATGCATGCATCATAGATAAGTTAAATAAAGTATTAAGAAAGCATGAATGTAAATGGAACAAATCACAAACAACATACAGATTTTTACGTGGAAACCCTTGTGGGAGAAAACCACGGTGATGAGTACCTAATATTGTATAATTAACCCTGGTTGTTAAGAGCATTATCATTGTTTTTCGGTTAATTATCTCTCATTAGGTTAATTTTCTGTCTTCAGGTGTTCAGGAGAGGTTAGGCAAGATCTAAGCCAATCAGGGCGTTTAAAGGTTCAAAAGCAATCAAGATCAAGCACGAAGGAAATCAGACTACGGAGATCAGAGAATAGACCATACTCTATAGTAGATCTGAAGTTTAAGAAGACCACGTCAGGATAATGTAATTTGGAGATCTAGGTGATGGTCAGGATTGCACATTCATGCAAGTATGGAGGTATGCATGTGAGACCAGCCACATGTCCAGTTCCTATCATGGAACTCGGCCAGTTGCATCATGACCAGCAAATGGACCATCTCTCACCGTCCATCAAGTGCGATCAGCACACGTGTGCAAGAGCAGTCCATCCATGCCATAGCTGGACATCTTTTATCTCAACTGTCCATTTCAAGTCCAGATATGGTGGATCACATCATCACCATCCAATTCAGAAAGGTGGGCCATCACATGCACGATCATCTAGTAACAACATCAGCGTCCAAGGCAGGCTGAAATCTCAACCATCCACCCTGCATCGCCGCACATCCTGACCGTCCAATCATCATCAGCAATGGACGGCTGATCTTCATCGCTGACTCTCCATCATCACCATCCAACACTTGGACCTGTAGATGATGGAGGGCTGAGTGTCCAACACATCTGCATCTCCATCAGCCGTCCATCTGTCCAGATGGTGGACCACATTCCCCAGCACGTGTGGAAGCAGGCTTCAACCATGCAGCAGCTGATCGTACCAGCTGATCGTACCAGCCGTCAGGTGGGGCCCACATCACGTCAGCAGCTTCAACATCAGCCGTCCATGGTGTCTGGTGTCCAGCAAGGATGGACATCACACGTCAGCAAGGTGGACCCCATTTCCTCATCAATGTCCACGTCCACCATCCAATCCAGCAAGATGGGTCCAGCTTCATCAAGGACATCCGTCCAGCCATCCACAACGTCTCCAACAGTAGCAAGGTGGCCCACATCTTCAGCACATCAACGGCCAGCAAAGGCCAGCCTCATCACCGTCCACTGCACCTGCCTTCAGCTCCAACGTCCCTGATGCAGCATCTCAAGATCCAGCCGTCCCTCCATTTATCAAGTGGACCATCTCCAGCAGCTCCACGTTCAGCAGGAGGACCCCACCAGCATCCATCAATGTGGAGCCCACGTCCTTCATTTCCACCGTCCAGCTGGAGATCAGCTTCATCTATCATCATCAACCGTCTATTCCTCCAGTCACCACACGTGCAGAGGCCCCATTCAATCTAGCAAGCACCAGATCAGCCTAGACGTCCATACATCTCCAGCGCCAGGTGGGACCCACATCATCATCCATCGACTGCATGTGCAGCAGTAGAACTGCAACTCCAACCGTCCATCTGCAAACAGCAAGGGATCCACCTACGTCAGCAACCATCCACCATCTTCAATCCAGCCGTCCATTCAACAAATCCCACCACATCGTCCAACACGTGTGGAACCATCCATCAGCTAGACCCAGCATCAAATCCCAGCTCCAATCCCCACCATCAACGTCCAACAACCTCCAGCAGCTGCTGCACATCAAGCCGTCCATCCCATGTTCTAGTGGACCCCACCATTTCCAGCTCCATCAACGGCCAGCAAACAACGTACAGCATCCATGATCATGCAGGCCCACCTTCATCTTCAGCACACAAAGCTCTAGAGCTCACTTCTCACATGTGCATCAGGTGGACCACTCCATCTTGTGAACATGTCTCCAGCAAAAGTGGGCCCCATCTCCAGCTGACATGAAGCAAGAGAGGAGCTCTCTCTCTCTCTCTCTCTCTCTCTCTCTCTCTCTCTCTCTCTCTCTCTCTCTCTTCCAACACATGTGTAAGGCATGGAATGCCACCTCATCATCCAAACCTCACTCCAAGCCCAAACCTAAAAGAAAAGTTTGCTTTAGGCTTGGAGTGACACCTAGGATTGGAGTGCTTTTCTTGGCACATGTCCATCCAAGCCTAACTCCAAGCCCAAACCTAAAAGCAAAAGTTGCTTTGGGCACTCCAAGCCTAACTCCATTCCCAAACCTAAAGAAACTTTTGGTGTGCCACCTAGGATTGGGAGGAGGCTTGGAAGCTCCTCATAAGGCTATAAAAGGAGGCCTCTCCTCCTCATTTGAATCATCCCTCAAATCCCATCCAAGAGTTCTCTCTTCTTTAGTCTTCTCTTCTTTCTTTTGTAGTGTAGAGTAGTGTAGTTTTTTTCTTTGTAGAGAATTTAGTCTTCCATTGTAGCATGGTTGGCTAAACCTCTAGCTAAGGCTAGGGGTGAAGCCTTTGAAGAAATTTACAAGCTTTGGTTCTTTTGGTTCAACATTGTGTGGTGTAATTGTTGGAGTTCTCTTGGGTTGATTGGTTTGGTTATCCACCTCGGCGGACGCTATTGTTGTGCAAGCCCCTTGATCCATCGTCGACTCCGGGCACGTTGGATGCTTGGGATCCCTTGCACACCAATTAGCTAGTTCATGATCGATAAAGTCCCTTGATCCATCGTCGACTCCGGGCACGTTGGATGCTTTGGATTCCCTACGGTCATCGAGCTAGTGCAGGTAAAGTCATCGATCTGTAAAATCCCTTGATCCATTGTAGACTCCGGGCACATTGGATGCTTTGGATTCCCTGCGATCGATAGACGAGATCTTAACGGTTGGATCGGTCAATCAAAGCCTCCTATCTTGTAAGTATGCATTTGATCGTATGAATTGTGATCTTATCGGTTGACTTGTTGGCAAAGTTGTTGATCTGTACAATTCCTTGATCCATTGTCGACTCCGGGCACAGTGGATGCTTGGAATTCCCTGCGATCAACTAACGAGTGCTTCATGGTCAAATCACTCGGTTCAGATCACCATCTTTTATGAAATATGCAAATGTTTTAACTGTTTTATCTTCCGATTGGAATGAATCTTTATTCAATTCCAGTTGAGTTATAGTTGGACCAATAAATCAAATCTTGTGAATGAATCAAAGGTGGATCCCTGATGCCTTAGCCCCTTTTCTATTTTTGTCCTTCACCACACACAACTTGCTCCACTCTCGTGGATAAACCAGATTTCATCTCACTCACCTAAACTAATTCCTCTAAGTGTTCTTAACCCCAATCCCTGTGGATCGACCTCGGTCTTACCGAGTATTTTACTACTTCGCTACCTGCACTTGGGTGTGCAATCTTCGGATTGTAGCAAGTTTTTGGCGCCGTTGCCGGGGATTGGCATCGGTTTAAGAATATTTTTGGAATTGGTTTATGTATATATATTGTCAATAGTTTACTAACTTGTTTGTTTTATTTTTAGGGATTGCCCATAGCTGTATATTCTTCTTCTCGGGTAATATCCTTCCTTTTTCCCTCTTTTACTATTCTTTCTAGATTTTCTTTTAGTGTTATCATGCCCATATATGATGAGTGGACACAGAAATACGCTAAAACTCTAGAAGATGAAAGGCAATCAAAGCACAATGGTAAGGAACGCTCCATGCGTGATTATCTACATGAGAACAATACACGTAAAGTTCCACCGGTTAAAATGCTCCGTGAGTATTGGAGTGAGAACAACGTATACGATGTTCCACCGGTTAAAACGTTGCGTGAGTATTGGAGTGAGAACAACGTATACGATGTTCCACCGGTTAAAACGTTGCGTGAGTATTGGGATGAGAACAATATATCTTATGATCCACCGGTTAAAACATTGCGCGAGTATTGGGATGAGAACAATATATATTATGCTCCACCAGTTAAGTCGATGCGTGATTGTTTGTATGGCTATCAACAACCATATAGTGCGCCATCATACAATGCGAACGAACCTAATTGGCGGAACTATCAAAATTCCAATTGGAGAGACGGACCAACAACAAATGTTAACTATCCCCAAGGGCCCCCTATTTACGTGTCTCCACCAAAAAAGACCCTTGAGGATACATTGCAACTGGAAAGCACATCGCAAATCATCAATGAGATGGAAACATTGATTGAGCACATGGAATCACACCTCATTGAGACGGAGGAAGAGACTTCCCTAGTCCAACCTCCCTCTAACCTAATTGAACAACTCGAGGTGATTGATTTCAGTTCTTCCGATATACTTGTTGAGCGTGACGGAGATACTATTACCTTTAGATACAATAAAGAGATTCTAATGAAGGTTGACGAATCTGAGGAATCCGAAAAATCTGAAGGTGATAATATGATTAGTGATGTTCAACAAGATGAGGACTCAGAGTGTGCTTATGAGCCCGTGGTCCCGTTTCCCCAGAGGTTGATCTCATCTGAACCTCTAGTTAATAATCATGCCATGGAAATTCCCCAACAAAGTGATTTTGATACAATCCACCAAGTTGACACGCCCAATTTCATTATTGATGAAGAGTTTTCTTACATTGAGTGTCCTAATTCTTTGGAAGATTGCTTGGCTCACTTTGAAGATTCGAATGATCCCATGATTCAAGAAATAGTGAACGCCTTGCAAGACCCTACTCCGGTGCATGAAAAGATGTTTCCCACTGATTCTCACTTAATACCATCTATTGTGGAAGCACCGGGAGATTCTGATCGTATGGAGAAGACACCACCATTTGAAGAATCATTTGAAGTCTCTCCATCGCTTTGGTCTTTTCAGACTGAAGTGGACCATTACTGGGAAGATCCGTTCTTGATAAACCATTCCCCAGTTAATGCATTAAGGAGATATTTGCTTGATAATGTCTCCTTTTCTCATACATGTGGTGAGAATTTCTATTGGCCCATAATGATTAAGAACACCCATGTACATTGTCGAGCAGGACTATGGATGGTCCTAATGCGAAATTTGTTGAAATACATGATGATCCTGCTCCAGTCTATTCCCTTGATTGATCTCCTAGTCTGATGGAGATCCATTTCCCTGCTTTCCTAGGATAGATTAGTTTAGATTAGGATTTCTTTTCTTTGCTTATGATTAGGTGTGAATAAACTCGCTCTTTAATAATTCTCTCAGGTACTCTCTCACTCACTCCTCTTTTTGTTATTGCTCTCATATTATGTTACATTGCATATTTTTCAACATTGAGGACAATGTCGAATTTAGGTTGGGGGGTGGGAATTCCTGCGGAATTTTATTGAGAATGTTGTTAAAATTTTCTAGTCTTATGCTATTCGAAAAAAAAAAAAAAAAAAAAAATCTTTCCAGTTGTCTATCTCTTTTGCTATTTTAGGTAAAAAAAATAAAATAAAATTTGGAAACATCCTGTTCGTGTTGAACGCACCGTGATAGAGGACCTTAGTTGGAAATCGCTGTTGAAACCGACAGATATTCCCTGTTCCCAGAAATCATGAAGGGGATTAAGGCAGCTGGGAGGTGAAGCACACTCTCATGGTATTATGAGCAGCGTAAGACCCCAAACTGAATTGATCATGGGAAATGTGAGGATGTGGCTCATCTTGTGGCCGAAGGAGTCTGTCGGATGATACGTGGTCTATGTGCATTGCACAAAAGGAACAGGAAATTTTGTGGTTGCATTGTCTGTAAATTATTATTTCTTTAGCCTTAAAAAAAAAAAAAAAAAAAAAAAAAAAAAAAAAAAAAAAAAAGAGAATCTAGGGATTTATGTGATTTTGAAATAATTTGAATAGTAGAATGAAAAGGCATTTAGTGATGACAATGTTAAATTCTAGAGTTTAATTGCTTCAGTAAATTTCAAAATTGAGTTCTTTCCATTAATTTTCTATTAGAAAATGATAAACATTGATTGAGTCATGAATTTTCACAAGTTCACATCTAACTTGCATTGCCAGGATTTAAGTTTGATACTATAATGTTGACTTGATGATTGTTGAGAATGATAGGAACCAAGCCTGGAGATCCTTGTTTACTTGGTTCACAAAAAAAAAAAAAAAAAAAAAAAAAAAAAAGTGAAAAAAGGAATACTCATAGTAATTTGGGGCAAGGATTTTCATCCATTGTCGTTACCATTACAAAACATTACCATAGTACGAAGTGAGCCTTTTGGAGTCTTCGGCTATCGGTTATTGAAAAAAAAAAAAAAAAAAAAAAGAAGAAGAAGAAGAAGAAGAAGAAGAAGAAGAAGAAAAAAAAGAGATCAAAAGTTGAAAAGAACAGTAGCAAGGTTCGGAATCAGTGACTTGGTTGATCTGACCATTCTCTTCAATCATCAGTATTAACATGAAAGTAGAAGACTGAACTCCTAGTTGTGTTAAGGCTAGACTTCACAGTGCACCATGGAACTCAATGTTTAGAATGCTTCTATTGAATGATTAATGCTTTGAACTCAATTTGTTTACTAAGTGACTAGAATCTATATTTAAATATTCTCAAAACTATATGCCTTGGAAACTCTACTGTTTAGATAATTTGAAGGATCACATAAAATCTTTTCTTCTCTTTATTTTTGTTTTATTAGGAAATAATAGAAGTCTCGAAATAGTTTCGATTGGTGAAAACTGTCGAGGATAAGATTGATTGCAGTATTTTGAAAAATCCTTAGATGATTTTCGCATGTTTTGCTCGAGACTAGCAAAATGCTGGTTGGGGGGTGTGATGAGTACCTAATATTGTATAATTAACCCTGGTTGTTAAGAGCATTATCATTGTTTTTCCGGTTAATTATCTCTCATTAGGTTAATTTTCTGTCTTCAGGTGTTCAGGAGAGGTTAGGCAAGATCTAAGCCAATCAGGGCGTTTAAAGGTTCAAAAGCAATCAAGATCAAGCACGAAGGAAATCAGACTACGGAGATCAGAGAATAGACCATACTCTATAGTAGATCTGAAGTTTAAGAAGACCACGTCAGGATAATGTAATTTGGAGATCTAGGTGATGGTCAGGATTGCACATTCATGCAAGTATGGAGGTATGCATGTGAGACCAGCCACATGTCCAGTTCCTATCATGGAACTCGGCCAGTTGCATCATGACCAGCAAATGGACCATCTCTCACCGTCCATCAAGTGCGATCAGCACACGTGTGCAAGAGCAGTCCATCCATGCCATAGCTGGACATCTTTTATCTCAACTGTCCATTTCAAGTCCAGATATGGTGGATCACATCATCACCATCCAATTCAGAAAGGTGGGCCATCACATGCACGATCATCTAGTAACAACATCAGCGTCCAAGGCAGGCTGAAATCTCAACCATCCACCCTGCATCGCCGCACATCCTGACCGTCCAATCATCATCAGCAATGGACGGCTGATCTTCATCGCTGACTCTCCATCATCACCATCCAACACTTGGACCTGTAGATGATGGAGGGCTGAGTGTCCAACACATCTGCATCTCCATCAGCCGTCCATCTGTCCAGATGGTGGACCACATTCCCCAGCACGTGTGGAAGCAGGCTTCAACCATGCAGCAGCTGATCGTACCAGCTGATCGTACCAGCCGTCAGGTGGGGCCCACATCACGTCAGCAGCTTCAACATCAGCCGTCCATGGTGTCTGGTGTCCAGCAAGGATGGACATCACACGTCAGCAAGGTGGACCCCATTTCCTCATCAATGTCCACGTCCACCATCCAATCCAGCAAGATGGGTCCAGCTTCATCAAGGACATCCGTCCAGCCATCCACAACGTCTCCAACAGTAGCAAGGTGGCCCACATCTTCAGCACATCAACGGCCAGCAAAGGCCAGCCTCATCACCGTCCACTGCACCTGCCTTCAGCTCCAACGTCCCTGATGCAGCATCTCAAGATCCAGCCGTCCCTCCATTTATCAAGTGGACCATCTCCAGCAGCTCCACGTTCAGCAGGAGGACCCCACCAGCATCCATCAATGTGGAGCCCACGTCCTTCATTTCCACCGTCCAGCTGGAGATCAGCTTCATCTATCATCATCAACCGTCTATTCCTCCAGTCACCACACGTGTAGAGGCCCCATTCAATCTAGCAAGCACCAGATCAGCCTAGACGTCCATACATCTCCAGCGCCAGGTGGGACCCACATCATCATCCATCGACTGCATGTGCAGCAGTAGAACTGCAACTCCAACCGTCCATCTGTAAACAGCAAGGGATCCACCTATGTCAGCAACCATCCACCATCTTCAATCCAGTCGTCCATTCAACAAATCCCACCACATCGTCCAACACGTGTGGAACCATCCATCAGCTGGACCCAGCATCAAATCCCAGCTCCAATCCCCACCATCAACGTCCAACAACCTCCAGCAGCTGCTGCACATCAAGCCGTCCATCCCATGTTCTAGTGGACCCCACCATTTCCAGCTCCATCAATGGCCAGCAAACAACGTACAGCATCCATGATCATGCAGGCCCACCTTCATCTTCAGCACACAAAGCTCTAGAGCTCACTTCTCACATGTGCATCAGGTGGACCACTCCATCTTGTGAACATGTCTCCAGCAAAAGTGGGCCCCATCTCCAGCTGACATGAAGCAAGAGAGGAGCTCTCTCTCTCTCTCTCTCTCTCTCTCTCTCTCTCTCTCTCTCTCTCTTCCAACACATGTGTAAGGCATGGAATGCCACCTCATCATCCAAACCTCACTCCAAGCCCAAACCTAAAAGAAAAGTTTGCTTTAGGCTTGGAGTGACACCTAGGATTGGAGTGCTTTTCTTGGCACATGTCCATCCAAGCCTAACTCCAAGCCCAAACCTAAAAGCAAAAGTTGCTTTGGGCACTCCAAGCCTAACTCCATTCCCAAACCTAAAGAAACTTTTGGTGTGCCACCTAGGATTGGGAGGAGGCTTGGAAGCTCCTCATAAGGCTATAAAAGGAGGCCTCTCCTCCTCATTTGAATCATCCCTCAAATCCCATCCAAGAGTTCTCTCTTCTTTAGTCTTCTCTTCTTTCTTTTGTAGTGTAGAGTAGTGTAGTTTTTTTCTTTGTAGAGAATTTAGTCTTCCATTGTAGCATGGTTGGCTAAACCTCTAGCTAAGGCTAGGGGTGAAGCCTTTGAAGAAATTTACAAGCTTTGGTTCTTTTGGTTCAACATTGTGTGGTGTAATTGTTGGAGTTCTCTTGGGTTGATTGGTTTGGTTATCCACCTCGGCGGACGCTATTGTTGTGCAAGCCCCTTGATCCATCGTTGACTCCGGGCACGTTGGATGCTTGGGATCCCTTGCACACCAATTAGCTAGTTCATGATCGATAAAGTCCCTTGATCCATCGTCGACTCCGGGCACGTTGGATGCTTTGGATTCCCTACGGTCATCGAGCTAGTGCAGGTAAAGTCATCGATCTGTAAAATCCCTTGATCCATTGTAGACTCCGGGCACATTGGATGCTTTGGATTCCCTGCGATCGATAGACGAGATCTTAACGGTTGGATCGGTCAATCAAAGCCTCCTATCTTGTAAGTATGCATTTGATCGTATGAATTGTGATCTTATCGGTTGACTTGTTGGCAAAGTTGTTGATCTGTACAATTCCTTGATCCATTGTCGACTCCGGGCACAGTGGATGCTTGGAATTCCCTGCGATCAACTAACGAGTGCTTTATGGTCAAATCACTCGGTTCAGATCACCATCTTTTATGAAATATGCAAATGTTTTAACTGTTTTATCTTCCGATTGGAATGAATCTTTATTCAATTCCAGTTGAGTTATAGTTGGACCAATAAATCAAATCTTGTGAATGAATCAAAGGTGGATCCCTGATGCCTTAGCCCCTTTTCTATTTTTGTCCTTCACCACACACAACTTGCTCCACTCTCGTGGATAAACCAGATTTCATCTCACTCACCTAAACTAATTCCTCTAAGTGTTCTTAACCCCAATCCCTGTGGATCGACCTCGGTCTTACCGAGTATTTTACTACTTCGCTACCTGCACTTGGGTGTGCAATCTTCGGATTGTAGCACACGGCACAAAGCGACAAGATTCTACTATGAATGTAGATATACAATAGATGGACTGTTAGAAAGAAAGCACGGATAGATCGAGCAAGTAATTTAAATCGTTAGGGATTATGGTCTTGAGTTCATGGTCGTATAGACCTATTTGTTTTGTTATGTATTGAACCATCTTTGTATTAGTCAGATGTCTATGTCCCATGTTTTGGCCGGAGATCCGGGCAGAGACTGTCAGGGTTTTTATTGAGGGGGTACGACTCTGGGTCTGCAGCTGTCATGTGTGGACAGGCGACCTTGGGAAGACCGGTCCGCATTTGTGTGTACCTGAGCAGCCCAACCGACGGATGCCTTTTGGATGGGTAGGGCATCGACTGTTGTGTTATGGTAGTTCATAGCAATTGTTTTGTAGAGAATCGAAACTTTTTTATATGGCTTATTGTGATAACCATAGTCCCGTTTGTCTAGCTTTCGACCCAAATCGGATCACATCTTTACAGTAGATATAAATGATGACATATTTGCATAGTTTTGGATGCTGGCGGCTTCTCTTCGAGAAGTCATTTCATTTAAAGCGTCGAATCAAGTCGACCTTGAAGATGCGTGATTCTGCTTGTTTAGGGATCCCGGAACGTCCATTTGACCATTCCATTACGTCTGGAATGCTTGAAATACCCAAAATAGGCTCAAACGGAACTTGAAAACACTTAAAATTGAGTCCGGAGCACCTGTAAACATTTTGGCAATTGGCTGATTTTTTGGGTGCGTGGGACTTAATTTATGGGTGCGTGGGACTCCAACGCACCTATAAATTGAAGTTCTGGATTTTTGATGAATTTCGGGGTGCGTGTGGCATTTTTCGGGTGCGTGGGACCGAATTTGCAAATCTAAGTTTCGTCGAATTTATGGACGCGTGGGACCCGAATTTATGGACGCATGGGCCACTTTTCGGGTGCGTGGGACACCAATATACAGTTCTAAATTACATCGAATTTATAGATGCGTGGGACCGAATTTATGGACGCGTGGGCCATTTTTTGGGTGCGTGGGAGTCCGATGCAAGTCTGATTTATGTTGAATTAATAGACATGGGGCATTTTTCGGGTGCGTGGGACCATTTTATAGGTGCGTGCCCACACTTGGTGATTTTCAGGATTCAGACCTGTGGGAATGCTGGCGATCGGAAGGAATTCCGACGATCGAAAAAGTATTCTGGCGAGGGTTTCCGACGGAGATTTCGAATTCCCAGAGGACGACAGCTCTCTCTTTCTCTTTAAAAAAACTGTTCAAATGAATCGTTTGGACGGGTATTTATAACCAAAGACGCCGGACTTCAACCAATGAGGGGCCGTCACGTGCCACGCACCCTTAAAATACCCTCCACGCACCTCAAAATTGGAGTGTGGAGGTCCAACGCACTCAGAAATGATTTCTGAAAATATTTGATTTTTTGGGTTCGTGGGACTTAATTTACAGATGCGTGGGACTCAACGCACCTTAAAATTAAGTCCTTAATTTTTTTGTCGAATTTATAGATGCGTGGGGCATTTTTCGGGTGCGTGGGACTCCGAAATGCCTCTGAATAAGAATTATAAAAATGTGTCGAATATATGGGTGTGTGGACCCATTTTTGGGGTGCGTGGGGCACTAAAATACCCTTAAATGAAAATCCTGAAATCTGTTGAATTTAAGAGTGCGTGGGGCATTTTTCGGGTGCGTGGGACTCCGAAATGCCTTGAGTGAATTCCTGTTTTTTAGTGATTTTTCGGGCGCGTGGGGTACCTGAATTTATGGGTGTGTTGAGACGTAAATAGGAACTCCACCACTTGGGTTTTGAATTTTGGGGGGTTTACGGGGCCCATTTGGTTGTGAAATCACAGGCACTGTTCATCATAAATCACAAAGAAGTTATGGGTTCGATTCCGGACGGTTCTGATCACGGTGATTCACGGGGCCCGCTGGAGATTTCAGCCTAAATTGGCTAAGGAAATCTTTGTAAATCTCCGTTTTACGTGCACTGGGAGGCGTTTCCTGAGATTATTTTGGAGGTATGTGGCTATTTTGCTTATTTTAAGGGCCCCTACCTTTTGGGACCCCAACAGTGAGGTCCAAGCAAAAGGTGGTGAGGTTGACAGTGAGTGCTAGGAGATGAAGTATCCAGTGGCTACGCCTTGCACTAAAATTGAGTGGTAGCTTAAGTGGCAATTGATGTCCTTGAATAGATAATGTCTTTATTAAGAGATGAGGTTAATGCTGTGTTTTGTGGTCAGGTTAATCACTATGCCAAAACAGTGAAAAAAACGACACAAAAATGCTTCGTTTAACGACGGACTATATTCGTCGTTAATATTAACGACGAACTGTATCCGTCGTTAAGGCGAAAACAGTACGTCGCTAACTACTACCACCTCCGGCTTTGGCGTGTTTAATCGACAAAATATTGTACGACGGACCAGAATCCGTCGATAACTGTAAATTAACGACGGATATAATTCGTCGTTAATATTACAACGAATCTAATCCGTCGTTAATATTACAACGAATCTAATCCGTCGTAAAGTAATGTATTCAAGGGAGATTTCCTGCGTCGTAAAATTCTGCTTCCGGAGACAGGACGTTGGGATTTATCGACGGACGTTCTTGGATTTAACGACGAATGTAGTCCGTCGTAAATGGAAAATTATACATCTCCTTTTAACTAAATTTTTTCTTTAATAACTTTTAAAAAAAAGTTGTCAAGTTTAATAAAAATTAACAATATTTAAGAAAAAGTGGGATTTGAAAAAATTCGAGATTTTGAAAATAAAAGAAATAGAATTTTGAAAGAAATTGACATTTTGAAATAAACTGAGACGTTTGAACAAAGTGTATAAGTTTGAAATAATGTAGACTTTGAGGAACATTGAGGTTTTGCATTTTGAAAGATATTGACATATTTTGATTAAAAAAAATTAGATTGTCAAAACATTGGCATTTTGAAAACGAACATCGGAAAGTTTAAAAAATTGTGATTTTGAAAAAATGTTGAGTTAATCTTGAATAAAATTTATTAGTTTGAAAAAAAAATGTAATAAAATTAATAACGTTTAAGAAAAATTGAAATGTAGAAAAAATCAAAATTTTGAAAATAATTAAGATTAAAAAAGAACAAAAAATCTGAAAGAATTTTGACATAAATTAGGATTTATTTCCTAAATTTTTTTACAACCGTAAAACTGTATTTAGTTCTTAAAACTTATTTTAAATAGCCAAACTTTTTTATATAAAAGTTTTATCTTTAACACTAAAAATTTTTCTTTAAATCTAAAACATAAAACATTTTTTTAAACTCTTTAATCTATCTTTTACTTTACACTTTTTTTAAACTTTTTTTAATGTTAAAAATTTTTATTTTATCCTAAAACATATAACTTTAAAAAAATCTTTAAACTATTTTTTTTAAACTGTAAAACTTAAGACTTTCAACTGTTCAAATAATTTTTTACACTAAAACTTTTGATTTTAACATAATAAATTTTTTTTAAATTGTTAAAATCCTGTAATCCTGTAATATGGTTTTAACTATAAAATTCTTTAGATTTGGCCAGGTAGGTGAAACACTCTATTAAAATCCTGTAATATGTTTTTTTCCATTCTTGCGCTTAGGACCACCCACCCTTGGGACTTGCACCCCGGTGAGACTACTTACACTGTACATCCACGCCGTACATCCATATTGAAAGTTCATTTTAGGGCGTGTTCCAAAAAATGAAGCAATTCTAAGTCTCGGATGGGACATAGTAGAGGAAACAGTGCTGATTGACCATTAAAGACTTCCTGTGGGGCCACAAAAGCTTTGGATCAAGATGATATATTTGTGGTCTATTCATCTAGGTTTTTGTGACCTTACAAATAGGTTGGATGGAAAATAATGGCAAATAAACATTCCGGTGAAATCCATGAAGTTTTCAAGTGTAGAGATTCAATCACGACTGTTTCTATGGTGTGGTCCACCTAATATTTGACTCAGCTTCATTTTTGGTATCATACCCTAAAATGATATTTCAAAATGGTTGGATGGTGTGGATTTAAGACACATATATCACTGTAAGCCCCACAATCAAGTTGTGGACCCCATAGAGCTTACTCAATAAGCAAGCCTTTTATCTAGGCGCGATTTGGGTGTATCCCGGGATCCGCTAAGGTTGGTGGATCCCCAATTGTGAGGCCACTATGATGTATGTACCTTACATCTACACCGTCCATGCATTTTGAAAGCTCATTTTAGGGCATTACCCAAAAAATGAGGAAGATCCAAATCTTAGGTTGACCATACCACATGAAATAGTAGCAATTGAATCCCCACCATTAAAAAATTCATGGGGACCACTGGAATGTTTATTTTCCATCCTATTTGTTGAAAAGGTCACAAAAACCTAGATGAAGATACCAAACAAATATCAGCTTGACCCAAAACTTTTGTGACCCACTATAAGCTTTTAATGGTTGAGTACCATTGTTTATTGTATTATGGTGCACCTGAGATTTGGATGTACTTCATTTTTTTAATCATGCTCTAAAATGTGTTTTCAAAATGAATGGAGGGCGTGGATGTAACACACAAACATCACACAGTGGACGGCACGGTAAGGGATCCACCGACCTCGGTGGATACGGGGTTCGGCGAAGCCGCGCCCCTTCCAAAGGGGGCGTGGATTTCCTGCACTAGGAACCAAGGTGGGGCCCACAGTGATCTTTTTCAATAAATCCACCTCGTCCATCCGTTTTGGGAGCTCATTTTAGTACACGAAAACAAAAATGAACCGGATCCAAGACTCAAGTGGGCCTCACTAAAGGAAAAGGTGGGTAGGTAAATTACTACCATTGAAACCTCCCTGGGGTCGACAGTGATGTTTATATGACATCCATACTGTTCATAACGTCACTACTACTGGGATGAATAGGAAACACAAATATTATCCTGTTTTGAAACACCTGTGGCTCTATAAATATTTCAACTGTGGACGTTCAATCCTCACGTTTTCGGCCCCACTTGAGTCTTGGATGGGGTTCATTTTTGTCCTCATGTCCTAAAATGAGCTCCCAAAATGGATGGACGGGGTGGATTTATGAAAATAATCACTATGGGCCCCACCTTGGTTCCCAGCGGAGTAACTTCCTGCACAAGGCTTTCTGTGGAAACCCGCGCCCTTCCAAAGGGGGGGCGAATTAGGTGTTACCCGGGGACAACACCGTGGGCGTTACCCCTACCGGCCCACATGGATAGTATTTTGTATATCCACGCCGTCCATCCGCTTCTCCGGCCCATTTTAGGATGGTCTTCCAAAAATTACGCAAATCCAAATCTCAAGTGGACCATACCACCGGAAACAGTGCTGATTGAGTGCCCATCATTAAAAATTCCAAAGAGCCCATGGTAATGTTTCTGTAATGTTTATTTGCAATCCAAGCTCTTGATAATGTTAGGAAGATCTGGATGAATGGAAATTTTGAAGATCAGCTTGATCTAAAACTTTTGTGGCCCGCGAAATGCTTTTAATGATTATTCATCATTCTTTCCATTGTTATGGTCCACCTGAGATCTGGAACTTCTTATAATTTTCGATTTCGTCTTAAAATTAGACATAACAACAGATGAACGACATGGATATATAAAAGATACATAAATCTAGGCCCCACACGGTAGAGGTAACACCCACTAAGGTGTTACCAGGGTAACATCTAACACGCTCCAACCCAAGCAGCGGACGGAAGCAGATTAGCTGGTGCACCGCACACCAGCGACCAATTTCTGTAGGGCCCACCATGAGGTTCGTGGTATATCCAAACCGTCTGTCCATTTGGAGACATCATTATAAAGGTTTAACAAAAAAAATAGGGCAGATCCAATGATCAAGTGGACCACACTGCATAATGCAGTGGGAGATTGAACGTCAACCATTGAAACCGTCTTGGTGGTCACAGAAGTTTTGGATTAATCTGATATTTGTTTTTACCCTTCATCCATGTCTATGTGACCTTATGAACAGTTTGGATGGCAAATAAACATCATGGTAGGCCCTAGGAATGTTTTAACGGTGAAAATCATTGTTCCCATGCCTTTTGTGGTGTGGTCCACTTGAGATTTGGATATATTTATTTTTTTTATCATGCCCTAAAATGATCTTGTAAACAGGATGGACGGTGTAGATATGTTAAATACATCATCTTGGGGCCCACATGAACTTGATTTTCTTTGAACCGTTGGTATGAACACGGAGCTCAAGGACTGACAAAGCTGTCTGCAAGCTACACGTACTCCCACCAGCAAGAGAGCAGATTAGGTGAGACCCCGGCCTCACCTAAGAGGGTGCGGCCCTAATCGTGGGTTACTGTGGGGCCCACCTTGATGTATGTATTATGTATCTATGCCGTCCATCCGTGTTTTCACATCATTTTAAGGCATTATACCAAAAATTAAGCAGATCCAATTATCAGGTGAACCATACCATGAGAAACAGTGGTGATTGCTCGTCCTACCATTAAAAATCTCTCAGGGCTCTCCTTAATGTTTATGTAGTGTTTATTTACCATCCAATCTGTGGATAAGGTTAAATGAGACTGGATTAAGGAAAAAAAATATATCAGATTGATCCAAAACTCTTGTGGCCCATTAATGGTCAATCACCATTGTTTCTTATGCTACGGTCCACCTGATAATTGGATATGCATGATATTTGGTTTAATGCACTAAAATTATGTGTATAAACAGTTGGACGGTGTGGATATATAATATATACATCAAGGTGGGCCCCACGGTGAACCTACCTAAGGGCCGCACCGTCTTGCGTGAGTCCGGGGTCGCACCTAATCCGCTCCCCACCAGCAAAGGCAATCCGCTTCCAAAGCGGACTGCGCGACTTGGGTGAGACCGTCGAACCAGCGATGTGGGTGGGACCCTGAACTTAGGGCCCACCTGGATGTATTCTTTGTAGATCCATCCCATCCATCTGTTTTTTAGTATTATTTTAGGATATAGTACCAAAAATGAAACAGATGAAAATTTTAGGTGGACCACAACCCAAGAAACAGTTATCATTCAACTGTGACCATTAAAAACTTCCTGGAGTCCGGCATAATGTTTATTGACCATCCAATCTGTTAATAAGGGCACGTAGACAGGGATGAAAGGAAAAAAAAAATATCAGGTTGATAGAAAACTTTCGTGGCTCACAAAAGGTTTTTAATGGTCATTAACTAGTGTTTCTTATGTTGTAGTCCACTCAAAATTTTAATCTTCTTCATTTTTGGTACTATAGTACAAAATAATCTGGAAAAGCAGATTAACGGCATGGATCTACAAGTAATACATCAAGGTGGGCCCTAGGTTCAGGGTCCCACCCACATCGCTGGTTCCGCGGTCTCACCCGAGTCGCGCCCAGAAGCGGACTGGTGGTAAGCAACTCTGCACACTAAGCGTGCAAAGAGGGACCCACCGTGATTTGTTTATTTTATCCACTCCGTCCATCCATCTTAAAAGTTAATTTTAAGTACGGAACCGAAAATTGAAGCATATCAAGTTCTAAAGTGGACCACACCACAGGAAAAGTGTGAACTGAATGTCTACCATTGAAAAATTCTTGGGAGGAAACTGAAGTTTTGGATCAAGCTGATATTTGTGTTTTCCCTTCATCCATGTCCATGTGATCTTATGAACAGGTTGGATGACAAATAAACATCACTGTGGGGCATGGAAAGGTTTCAACAGTGGAAATCATTATTCCCACTGTTTCTTGTGGCCTGGTACACTTGAGATTTGGATATGCTTAAATTTTGGGCTCAACCCCTAAAATGATGTGTAAAAACATATGGACGGAATAGATGAAGTACATACATTCTAGGTGGGCCCAACACAGTTTACTCTGCACGGAGAAAGTGTGCGGAGTTAGTCCGAAGCAATCCTCTATTCTCCCCAAAAGAGAGACCTCTCTCTCTCTGTCTCAGCTCCTCTCTCTCTCTCTCTCTCTCTCTCTCTCGCCCAATCTCTCTCTCTCTCTCTCCCAATCCTCTCTCTCCTCTCTCTCTCTCTCTCTCTCTCTCTCTCTCTCCCTCCCTCTCGATCCTGTTCTTTGTTCCAGCGTGTGGGTGTACAACAACTGCTCCCTCTCTCTCTCTCCTCTACTTCCTCCACCAGGTAAAAAACCCTAACCCTAACCTTGCTTTCTTTTCTTTTTTGGATTTTTATTATCGAATCCCAAATTAGGGATTTGTATTGTCGAATCCCTAATTAGGGATTTCTAAATTCTATGCTCATAAAAAATTGTAAATTGGATGGTTTACAATTTAAGTAGGCAAATGTTGGCTAGGCTTCAGCTCAGCCGTTGGCAGCACTAGACCACACGAGTATACAGTGTCACCGATATGCAGATATGCCATCTGTGCTAACTCCAAACTTTCCATGAGATGAATATATGGTTTAGATCATCTTACCCAAGAAATCAGGCCCATTTATTTCTGCCACATCCACAGGCTTGAAATTTGGTTTAGGCCATTTTTTACTTTCGAGAGATTCTATCAAAATAGCGGCAGAATTTAAAATATCACGTTTTTTAGGCCATACTGATATTATAGTGAAAGTAGTAAAAAAAAACCAAATTAAATTTGCTATATAAATTTATTTAATTATTAATATATATATAAATATATATATATATATATATATATATATATATATATATATATATATGATTTTGTACAATTTTTTTTCTTGATAATATCCTTAAAAAATAATAAAAAAATTGAGCTTTCAATACTGAATGTAGTCACATTCATCACAATGGGCCCCACAGTTAGGGGTCCAACCCACCCACCTAGGTGGTTCCAAGGATCCACTGAAGCTACGCCGTCCATTTGGCGTACTTGAATATGGCAGGCACCATTATGAATATAGGGTAGTGTTGTAGACGGTCTGGATCAACGTGTTAGGCTTCAAATTGCGGGTCTTAAGTCATCATGCATTTCAATTAAAATCCCTCCAAGCTTATCTTTTTCTTCAAATTTAAATTTACCAAACCATTGGACTTTGATGCGTAGAGCAACCAATGGTAGGCAGCCACGTGCCATGTAAGAATTCATCGTCTGGTGATTATATACGATGAATTGAGTGAGGAAAGGAGAAAAAGATGTGGATGTGAAACATGCCCTTGATGGGTCCTTTCTCATAAAAAATGAGAAAATGTGCATTGATGGGAGAGGTGTATTAGAGGTCAGCTTTTGGCCACATTTCCTCTGTCTAAAGGCGCATTTATTCCAATGTTCTTTCTATGCCAGCTCATATTTACTTGAAACGAGAGGCAACAGTAGAGAATCGCATCTCACATGGCTGCTTTTATAAACATGTCTAGCCCAACTGTACTCATTTAAAGTCCCCTTCCCCATTTCAGCACATGTACATCTACATTAAACTCAAAATAAAATATAAAAAAGAAAAGCACTTGCACAGCTAAGCTACAGCCATTTTTGTAACTTGGATTTCGACACCACCACATTCTTCCATTGGTGCTGTCATCCTGTGTTTTGGTTCTCCAACGTTTCACTTGCTTCCCTAATTATAATTACATATGTAAAAATACATAAAAAGATCTATCTTCTTCTCCCTCTAAAATCTTTTATTTATAATCCTCCTTATTATAAAAATAATTATCATTTTAAAAAGAAATACTTATCAAAATAAATTAAATAACCAAAAGATATATATATATATATATAGTGTCCATCAGGAACACACGAAAGTATACACCAATATGGTGCACTATAAGTACACACATGTTGTATACTTGAACAACATTAAGTATTCAGATTTCACATCGTCCAATTGCCTATTCAATATTCTTTTTTGTTTGTCTAATGTAGACATATTTCTTGTGTGATTTGTTATGAGTTTCTATCTGTTTATGTGTAAAATGACATGATTTGAAGATTAAAAGAACTACGTAGTAGCTTGATCCCAAATCCCTTTTGGGTACGTAGGCAGCCGTTCGTAGTAAACTGTATTAGTTCAGCCACAAATTTTTTTTTCCTTCTTGCAGTGTGGATCTTCATTCAAAAGTGTTTTCGAAAGATTTACAAGACATAACGACTATGGGAAATGTATAATTTCTCAATGAGGTTAGTCATTTTTCTTTTCAATCTCCTCTTCAACTTAAATCTTCATGTTTTCGAAAGAAGCATTGCAAGTGTTTGATGGTGCTTTTCGTTTCCTTAACATTATCTGATATATGATTTTGTCGCTGATTTCCACTTTAATCTAGATGCCCATCATTTAAGAATGTCCATCTGATAAATGCAGGATATCAACTGAACTTGCTGACTCGTCTAGTCAGTAACATGCATGAGGCCTTGTTTCAAAACAAAAGCGGCAATGATAACTTATTTCGACAAGGCATGGAAACCACTTTGTTGTATTTGCTTATCTAGATTCAATCAGGACTTTTACAGACTTCATTTGATGCTTGATTTATGGCCTTCACTTGCAACTTGTAGGCTAGGAGATTGATGAAATAGTAAGTGGAACTTCTGCTTTATATTGTTTAATAGAATTGCTTGTTGACGTGGGCTCCACCAAGATGTGTTGATGACATCCATTTCAACCATCATGCATGCTCTCTTGTTTGGCATGGGCCCAAAAATTAGGCCAATCCATGACTCAGGGGAACCACCATTAGCAAAAGCAGTCTCTTGGGTATATACCCAACTTAATACATGCTCCATTGTCTTTGCATGAAAATAATTTAAAAGAAATTGAAGGTGGAGTTGTCTTAGAAAGCCTGGTAATTTCAGAGTCCTACACCATACCTATGGGATCTCTGTCTAACCATTCAATAATTAGCCTAAGCAAGGTACTAGATTTCAGTACCTTGCTTTAGATATCCTTAGGTATACGTAAAATTTACAAACAATTTTTAACTGACAGAAGCAAATTCATCCTTTCTACATATATTGTAATAACCTGATTTTTTTTTCTCTTGTTTCTTACAGTTCATATCACACCAAGGTCACTAGCCAAGAGCCTTCACACCCTTAACTTATCAAGGAACAAGACCTCTGCAATCGAGAGTCTCAAAGAACTAACGCGATTGCTTGATCTTAGCTACAACAGAATCTCTTGTATAGGCATGGTAAACATCTTTGATGCTAACATTTCAGTCTTCTTGTAGTTGCATTTTTGTACAACATCTATACCTAAGGCACTGTTTGGATGTATCTGAAATCACCATTTGATAGAACATTTGTTTATTTTGATTAACAACTGTTCAGAAACTATGCCAAAATGGGCATGTTCCTTGGCCATACAGCCATCTAGAAGACTTTGGATCAGATTTGCATTTGCCTGGATGGATATTTCAGCATGAATTTTTGGAGTGTTGAAAAAGAATTCATGCATGGATTTTTTTTCCTTTACTATCAATGAAGTGATGTAATAGTCGCTTTGTTGCAAGATAAAGATAAGTCCTTACAAAACAAATTGGACAATGGTCCAAATCAAGCCAGAAAAAATCAGCTGGTTCAGGCAATCTTAGCATCAGAGGCATGGATCTGCTTGGAAACAAGATGCAGACAGACTTGGGATCTCTAGACCGAGAGCTTGTTGACACATGAATCATACATTATGTATTATGCTAAAATGCAAATCCCAAGTTCGTGAGCGTGAAATGCAAATCGACTTCAGACGAGAAATGTTTCAGCGGCCACTCCATTGATGTCTTTCGGTTGGTTTGGGAGAATCTACACAACAACTTATATCCTTATGCATTAAGAAGGTAGGCTTATTGATATGGTTTTGAATGTTTGTAAAATAATCGCTCTTCTTTTTTTTCATTCTTGGGCTGAATCTTGTGGTGTTTCTAGGTTGGACGCAGAAGATTTGTCCAAGACAATGATAGTTCAAAGCTGTCTTCACCTAACCAGATATATTCACCCAATAGAAAAAAGGTAAAAATCATCAACTTACAGCAACAAGAAACATTACAAATTAACCTTTTCATCTCAAATTTTGAACTTTGCCTTTTGGATTTGGTTTGAATTGCTAACATTTCAACTGAAATATAGGAATTTGAATGTGTGAACTATTAATGAGTGAACTGTTTCTTGACACCTTTTTCTGTTAAACAGTTGGTCCATCAATGTATGCTTCTTGACACCTTTTTTCTGTTAATGACTGAACTATTTCTTCGTTTGGTTTTTAGTGTTGTCTGTTGCTTCCTGGAACAGAGATAAATATATCCAAATGCAAAGATTTTATCAAAATGGAGAAACATACAATAGCATGCATCATGGCTCAGTTTTGTTTCTTGCGAAATTGGCGTTTCTTGAGGTCCGTTTGGCTCGATTTTTGAAATCTTGTGCATTTTCTGAACGTTTTGGATCTATTGCTAGTTTCAATCTACCATTTATGTTAGCTTTTGCCATTGATTTGCTCACAGAGATGTATGTGCCTTAAATCCACACCGTCCAACCATTTTGAAAGCTCATTTTTGGGTGCACTCTCATCCCTCAGGAGTCTTGATCTAAGCATGAATGAATTGGAGGGTTCCTTGTCCTTTGAAGTTAATTGTTAATTAATTGTACAGAAATTAAACCAAAATTGATAGCATCAATCACATTTACAAACTCCCCCTTTAATGCTTTTATTATTTTTCAAATTTGGGCAGAATTGGCAATTTTGAGCAAGCTAGAGGCTTTGGATTTGGGAGATAATTGGCTCAATGCGTCCTTAAATCTCAAAGGTAAGAGCACTTTGATATTACTGAGATTTTGATAATATTTTACCTTCATAACGATGGTTTTGTTCTCCTTATCTTTGATGGTGAGGAGATGTAAAAGCAGGACACTAGTTGCGCGCAACCTTCTTACATGGTGCTCGTGTAAGCCAAAATTCTCAAGTGGACTTCACAAAAGAAAACAGTGGGGACAGTAACGCTAAGCGTTGAAACCTTCCTAGGGCCCACCATGATTTTTATTTGACATCCAACCTGTTCATAAGTTCACACAGACATGGAAGAAGGGAAAATTTGAATATCAGCTTGATCGAAAACTCCTATGGCCCCAAGAAGTTTTTAATGGTAAGAGATCAATCCCCGTTGTTTTCTTTGGTGAGGTCCACTGGAGCTTTGGATCTGCTTCATTCTTTGGTTCATGTCCTAAAATGATCTCTCCAAATGGATAGATGGTGTGGATACAAAACATACATCATGGTGGGGCCCACATAAGTTGGTGTAGGGAGGTAGCTACTCAACATGTCAGTAGCTAATCCGCGTCCCTCGTGTAAGCTAAAACTCTGTGGGGCCCACCACATGTCTGTGTAACATTCAAAACTTAGTAGGCCATGCCACAAGAATTGTTGGGAATTGAACATCCACCATCAAAACTTCATTGGGGCCCATAGAAGTTTTGGATTAGGAATGGATGGTATTTAAGGATGACCGTGGGCCTCAGGAAATTTTCAATGGTTGGTGTTTCCATTCCTGTTGTTTTCTATGGTGTGGCTTACTCGAATTTTGGATCTCCCAAAAATGATGGAAGGATCAGATGTCAGGTGGACATCATGGTGGTCCTCACAGAGTTTTCGGCTGCACAGCCATGTGACAAGGATTGATAAGATGGATCTCACCTTGTAACCCAGGTGTTAGGATCTGTGGCACCCACCATGACATTTGTGTTAAGATCTGAACCCAAACACGATGGAGATCCCAAACTCAAGTTAGCCACACTTCACAAAACAGTGGGGATAGAAATGCCGACCAATTGAAACCTTTTATGGAAGCATTTGTTACTATTTTACTAATTGTTTGCTTCATGTGCTGAAACTACAGGATCTGATGCAAGTTCCACCAGTTTACATCATTGCTATCATATACCAGCTATACAGCATTTAGTTTTTCAATCACAGCATAGCTTCACAGCTGGCTCAACCGGAGGTAGTTCAATATGAAAAACTCGCCTGCTTGTCATTATGACATTTTATTTCTTGGGTTCATGGTATATGTCTGGCTTTGAATATCGCCAATTCATTTATGTAAACTCCATCATTGTCGTTATTTTATCAATAGCTTAATTAGTTCTTTCAAAATCATGATTTCAGGTTCTACTTTGCGGTTTGCTTGGAATTCCTCATTCGAATGGGGTCGTCCCACAATTTTCCCATGCACACTAAAAGCCTTGTTGTTTTAGAAAGACAGCTTAACTGGAGGATTTCAAAAGATTTTGTTGCTGCATTGTTGATTGGAAGACTAATATAGTTTCTTGCTGAAGTAATCGGATATTTAAGATGTCCGCAGCTAGTTCGCAAGATGTAAGAAATTCAATATGCAATAAATGATGGATGTGTGAATTAGAAATGGTTAGTTTAGTTTATGTATTGAATTGGTTTGTACTGCTTTGATGATATCAGGTGTAAGAAATTCAAAATGCAACAAATGCGTGCTGATTTTTTTTTTTTTTTTTTAAAACATTAACGACGGACCAGATGCGTCGACGATGTCATAAGAAAACTGACAGATCCTACTATTATCGACGGATTTCTTCCGTCGTTCTTTTTACAACGACGAATAGAATCCGTTGCTGGAACGATGATGGTTTTGGAGGTTACGACGAATAAGGTCCGTCGTTTATTTAACGACGGACTATATCCGTCGTAATTTACCGACGAATTCGATCCGTCGTTTATGATTAACGACTTGTAAAAGAACGTGTGACCATGCGACGGACGAAGTTCGTCGTTAATACGATTAACGACGGACTTGGTCCGTCGTTGTTTTGCGATTTTGGCGTAGTGAATGTTAGTATGGAGAGATGAGGTTTTCTGGTTTGCGTTAGGGTTTTTTGTGAGTACTTTTGGGTTGTCCTAACTGTAAAAGTTTATTCATCTAGTGTGATTGGATCGGTACGGAAAAAAGGAGCCAGGCCTTGGGAGACTTTTAACCTTGATAAAATGTGTACTTCCAAGGACTTTGTGTTCTTTGTGGTCACATCATCAAAGAGGATAGTTTGCTGCCTCATTGTTGCTCTTCTTGTCATTAATCATAATATTGACAAAGTTTGTTAACTTGGCATAAAATAAGGCATGCTAAGCCATGTAAACTAATGAGAACATAAAGTATGAGGTCACTCCCGGTATGAGTGCACTCATAGGCATGCTTATGGTATACCCAAAAAGAAAAATAATGTTTTCTACAAAGCCGACACTTGCAGGATTTCTGTTCTCATGAAAGGTAAACAGCTCTTCTGTATGCATCTTGTCACCCGAGTTTTTTGCATTTTGAAGACATATTACAAGGTTTCCATTGTTAGCAGTTTTGAATGGAAGCATTGTTGTTCTTTGTTTTGACCTCTTTGGTCACGGGATAGATACTTGTGACTTTTTTCTTTCTTTTTTTCTTTTTCTTTCTAAAAAGATGCAACATTAAGCGTCTGCTTTCTGATTCTTAAAATTACAGGTTCAATATCGCATGCATCCTTCCTTGTCAGAGTTTCCTTCTAACAGCTTCTACGAAGGTACACTTCAGAATGGAGTGACCATCAATGAAAGGCAATCTTTTGGCATTGACTTTCCTTGGCCTGTACTAGATCGTCCAATGTTCTTTTATGTCCAGGTATTTTCAAAAACTGAATGTCAGATGTTTTCTCAATGGTGTACCTGTTTGCAAATGTTTGTTGCTAATGCAATGTGTTTTCCTAGATGGGACAAGAGGAGATAAGTGCAAGTGGAACATCCTATCTAAATAGGACTGAAGCTGCTAATGTGGAAAAGATTGTAACTACATTCTTGAGGAGTGGGGTCATACCTAGTCAAGTGTGGTTTTTCTTTTCTTTTTTTCTTTTTTTAATGACTAGTTATGGTTCTTCTTGCCCTCATTAAATTCTATGGTTGCATTTGTATTATTTCTACGCCTTTCTATATCTGTGTCCACCATTGAATTGTACAGATTGGAGTTATAACGCCATATGAAGGTCAAAGGGCTTATATTGTAAATTACATGTCAAGAAATGGTGCTCGTAGACAACAACTTTACAAGGAAATTGAGGTTAACATCATCTCTTAACAGAAATTACATGTAGCTGCCAGTTCTTTGTTGAACACTACTGCACTTTGGTAATCTGTTCTTTGTAGGTTGTAAGTGTCGATTCCTTCCAGGGAAGAGAGAAAGATTACATTATTCTTTCTTGTGTTCAGATCAATGAGCATCAGGTGAGTTTTCCACACCTAAGATCATGGAAATGAGCAATGATCATCGGCTTTTTTCAGTACATCCTCTTTCATGAGACTGAGAATGCAAGTTCTTCAGTAATTTTTTTTAAGAGAACGGAAAATTTACTGAAAACATTTTTAGAAAGTTAACAGCATACAAGAGGGAGTAATTCCCAATGCAAAGTTAACAACACATGAAGTGCAACTCTCCATCACATGTGCAAGAAAGGAAGCACCCATCCTCCCACACATGTGAAGTTTGCAAAAGGAAGACCTCTCCCTGATCACATGAGTCAATGAAGAACTCTCCCTCTCTCACCTTCTCTCAAGCATGTGGAGCTAGGAATGAGTTTCACCAGTCATACATGAGTGAGCTACGAAAAATATGAATTTCATCCCTCAAGCATACCAACCTAGCAAGTCTTCTACTCACCTACCTCACACATGTAACAAGTGAATCATCCAATGAGTAGAACAACCTGATTTTTAGCTCTAGACTACACCAGATCAATGAGCAACCTCACCTCATGTCACCTATGCAAGACATGCTGGGACGTGCTAATGCATGTGCATGCCTAGACTCCAACATATTCTAATTCAAGGCATAAATGGATCTACTACAGTTGTACCTGCTACAGTTGTACACCAACATATTCTAATTCAAGGCATAAACAAAAAGCATCTTCACCTTTTTTTCAAGGGGCTGCTACAGTTATACCTGATTAGGGGCCCAGTGATGTGGTTACAGAATCTAAACCGTCCATCAGATTTGTCACCCCAAAAATCCCAAAATCAACCTAATCCAAAACTCACCACAATGAAGAACTTGAAACTTTTAAGATACCTCAATTTATCTACCACTAGGAGTAGGGTGGCTGCCTGAATTCATATGCGAACTGTATTTGTTGCAAACCTTGAAACTTAATGAGTCTGTGGAACTGTTTGAGCTTCCGAAAGAGATGGGGAAACTTGTAAGGCTAAGACATCTGGAAATTAAAGGTACTAGGGAATTATGGGCTTTACCCCATGGGATTGGGAGATTGACTTCCCTTAGAACTTTGTCAAAGTTTATTGTTGGGGATGGAATGGAATGTGGGATTGGGGAACTCAAAAACCTCAATCTCCTCCAAGGAGAGTTAGCAATATACCATTTGGAGAGGGTGTCAAGTGAGGATGAAGCCAAGGAAGCAGAACTAATGAATAAGAGACACCTTCACCTTTTGGAATTGTATCTTGATGAAGATTGTTGGAGATTGTTAGAAGATGATGTAGACAGGACTGAGGGTGTGTTTGAAGGCCTTCGACCCCACACAAACCTAGAAGAACTGAAAGTTATCGGTTACGCGGGATTGAAATTCCTGAGATGGATGGAAGATTCCTCGTTCTCCAACCTAGTTAATGTGACTCTTTGTGATTGTCGTAGGTACATAAAACTACCAGAACTTGGGACACTACCATACCTCAGATGCCTTAGAATACAAGGAATGAATAGGGTGAAATTCATCGATCCAGAGTTTTATGGGAACAACGATAGGGGAGATGTAACAGGTTCAGCTGCAGCATTTCCTAGGCTGGAGATGCTCGTTTTGGAGAGAATGCATGTGTTTAGAGGAGTGGGTTAGCAAAGAAGACGGATCAAATGCCGTCTCTCCTTCAACTACGTATTGCAGATTGCCCCTTGTTAGAGAAAGTGCCCTCATTCCTTCATGATAAACTGTGGAAAGTAGAGCTTGAATCACCATCTGATGGACTTGACATCGTTTGTTTCAGAATCCGTAGACCAAGCGTGGAGATATAAAAATTAACTTTCGATTGGACTTTGATCCATCAACGGATCTATAAAAAATACCAGAAAAACTAGAATTTTGGACAAATCTCTGGACTGATTTTCGATCCATCGTGAAAAGTTCAATCCACCAAAAAGGGGGTTTCAATCCATCGGAAAGAGGGTTCGATCCATCGTAAAATCAAATTTCAGAAGTTAAAAAATATGAACTCTTTGGAAAAAACTTCAATCCCTCGAAGTAATTTCGATCCATCGAAGGATCCATCGAAGCACTCTACAATCCATCGAAGCATCCATCAAAAGCGATGAAAGTGCGAAAATCTTACGCACTTGGAGAAGCACCTCCACTCTCTTCCTAAATCATCATAGAAGAGTCCTAGACATGCTAAAAGTGGAGAGATCTGAAGTGGAGCTTCTACAATTTCAAGTTCTTTAAGTTTTTCCTTCCAAGTTCATGTTTTTCAGTTTTTCTTTTGATTCTAGTTTAATCATGTCTTTTGTTGGGTAGACCTCTTAACTGGGGCTAATAGGTGAAGCTTTTAGTTAATTTTTTATGTTTAATTTGTTTATTCAAGTTTATTGAGTTTAAAATGTGGATTTTTCAAGTTCTAGTTTGAATAAAGTTGGTAATTTTAGAGAATTCTGAGAATTGTGCCAAAAGTTCTAGTTTGAATAAAGTTGGTAATTTTAGAGAATTCTGAGAAATCTTGTGCCAAAAGTTCTAGTTTGAATAAAGTTGATAATTTTAGAGAATTCTGAAATATCTTATGCCAAGTACATGAGATGCTTTTGAGTTTCTGAGATTGATCGTTATGCTATTATGATAATTGAATGATAGAAACCCTAGATCGATCTACCATGATTTTCGAATAGGGTGGTGCTTTGAAGTTCTAGACGTTCAAGTTCTCCGTACTTGAAGTAGAACTATAAGTTCGAAATTTTCAGATTTGCTTGATTGTTATGATCTTTTGAATACATTATCTTATGATTGGATAAAGATAGGACTTCGATTCTAATTATGTGTTTGCACTTAGTGAATGAATTAGCATTATAGATTGCTACAAGTGGATCCTTGACGCTCTAATTTCTTCTATTTTTTAGATTTCATAATTTCTTTAGTTGTTTATATTCTTTAAGCCAATTTAATACAAAATAGTTCATCTATTTAGTCTAATTAGATCTTTTGGAATTGGATAACCTCTCTAATCCTTAAGGACGATCTCGTTCTCACGATCGAATTATTACTACAACGCAATCCTACACTTAGGGTTGTCAACAAGTTTTTGACGCCGTTGCCATAGATTTAAGCGGTTAAGCGGTTCTAAAATTGTAGGATTTGCATAGTATAGATAGGAATTATCGTTTTCTAGAGTTAGGTTTTCTGAATTTTTTTAGAACTAATCGTTTGCTCGTTGTTTTATATGATTTCATTGTAACACCCCAAAACTTTCTAGAGAATTTTCTTTTTCGAATATTTAGTGTGTTTGCAGGACCCTATAAGGGAAACCCTATAATGTAGGATCATTAAACAAATAAAAACTATATGATCACCTAGTGTTCATAAGTACCAATAGTCGGCAGTAGGATATTCACACTTGAATTTGGTCTAGGATTAAGTATTCTCGCCCTAAAACTACCGTTCCTAGTGAAAATGTACTAAGTGTCAAATATCCGCCCCTGTGACAAAATTTGACCTAATCCAAATGTTCGCTCGCCTCAAGTGCAAGGCTGCGATGTAGTAATAATTCTCAGTAAGTCTGAGGTCGATCCATAAGGAATTAGGGTAAACCAATTTAAACTATTCTAGCAACTTTGAAATTAGCAATTTTGGAATTTCAATTATGAAAACTAGATTAAACAGAAATTTGTAAAAATCTATTAATTAAAGGAACTAAGGCTTTCAAGGATCCACTTGTGATAGCCCTCATGTGAATTCATTCATCCAAGCATAACAACTAAAATTGAAGTTCTATCTCTCTTCTAGTTGGAAGATATAACATTCAAACACAAACAATCCCCACTCAAGTGGAAGAATAAGATTCTAGTTCTAATGAAGCGCATAGAAGTCGAATATGTAGCCTTCAAAGTAACAACCATGACAATGGACTATGGTACACTCTAGGGGTTACTATAATTCGAATATAACCAATCCAAACATGATAATCTCAGAGAATTGCAAGGAACTCATGTCCGAAGCACATGAACTCTCATAAAAACATCCAAAAATACCAACTTTTATTTAAACTAGACTTAAAAATCCAACTTAAAGCAAAGTACTTGAATTAGAACGAATTTAACATGATAACTACTCACAAGCTTCACCTCTTAGTCTTAGCTAAGAGGTTCTAGCCGAGCATTATCATGCTTCAACTAGAATTCAAAGAAAAACTAAACAAAAACATGAAAAACTAGAAAAACACCCTAGTTGAAGGAGTTTCGTTTGCTCCACGATGATCTCCCTTGCTCCACACGAACTTAAAACTCTTCTAGGATACCTTAACAAGGATGCCAAGGTATCCTTTTATAGGAAAAATCACGAATTGCCTTGAATTGCGTAAAAACTTACGCACTTACGTCGATCATCTGATGTTGGTCGAGCACCCGGTCAGGTGTTGGTCAGGCGCCCGACCAAATGTTGGTCAGGCACCCGGTCAGGTCCAGATTTGTCCAGCAGGTTCAGCAGAAATCCTCCCAATTTCGGGCGCCCGGTCATGTGATGGTCGGGCGCCCGGTGGCCTTCTGATATGAATGCTAAATTCCTCTTTTCTTCTGATCGATCCAGGTCTTTCTGACGTGATTCTTTAGGGATTCTTTTTAATGTCTTCAATGTAGTTCCAAAGGACCCTTTTAACAACAAATTCATGACTTCTCTCTTTCATTCTTACATACAAAAAATAAGCATTAGATGGGTCTTTTAAGCATACAAACCATGCATGTAATGTGATGTAATGGGCTAGAAAATGTATAAAATGAAAGCTCAACACACCCCTCAGCCAGCTTTTTGCTAGTCCCGAGCAAAACATGCGTAAAACAAGTTCAAATTTCTAAAACCAACTCTCCTTCAGAAACCATTTTTCTATTCATTCCAAGACATACACCTACAATAGTCAGAGAAACTGGGCGATAGAAGCTGAAACCTCAAAAATCTCAAAACATAATAAGTGTTCGTACAGAATTCCAGCTAATTGATTGATAAATAGAAGAACTTGAACAAATTTAACCTAGTGTGCATAGTGAAAGTTCATCTTGTGAATTGCCGGAATTGCCGGGATTATTTTCTTCATAGATTGACTAAACTATGGATCTAAAGGTGTACAGATCAACAACAAGCCTATGACAAGAATTTGTCTTACCGTCCTTCCGGCGGCTTTTGATAAGTGCCTAATATTGTATAATTAACCTTGGTTGTTAAGGGCATTATCATTGTTTTTCCGGTTAATTATCCCTCATTGGGCGATTTTTCAATGTTCAGGTGATCAGGAGAAGTTGGACAAGGTCTGAGCCAATTAAGGCGATTAAAGGCCCTAAAGTGATCAAGATAAAATATGTGGTGATCATGAAGAAAATCGGGCCGTAAAGATCAAATGATGGATCATATTCTATGATGGACCGTACCACAACCACTCATTGGAAGTCCGGGATGTGCATGTTTGATGGTATTGATTTGGAGATCACACGAGTTTGAATGGTCAAGATTGGATGTCTATAGTTGGGACCAGCTGTGCATCAAGCAACAAGTGAAGACATCTTCAATCCTTTGCATGTGGCAAACATATCAACTATCCATCTATGGTGGACCCCATAGCATACAAGATAAACTTCACTAAGACATCCACCGCATCAATGGCCAGGATCATCACACGGTAGGCAATCTCAGCAGCCCAGGACCAACATGATCCCATCCCTCAAATCCCATTCTCTACAACTCCTCTCCTCTTCTTTAGTTTTCTTTCTTTTCCTTTGTAGAAGTAGTGTAGAGTAGTTTTCTCTTTTGTAGAGAATTTAGTCTTCCATTGTAGCATGGTTGGCTAAACCTCTAGCTAAGGCTAGGGGTGAAGCCTTTGAAGAAATTTGCAAGCTTTGGTTCTTTTAGTTCAACAATGGTGTGTGAATGTTGGAGTTTTGTTTGGTTGATTGGTTTGGTTATCCGCCTTGGCAGAAGCTATTGTTGTGCAAGCCCCTTGATCCATCGTCGACTCCGAGCACGTTGGATGCTTGGGATCCCTTGCACACCAATTAGCTAGTTCATGATCGATAAAGTCCCTTGATCCATCGTCGACTCCGGGCACGTTGGATGCTTTAGATTCCCTACGGTCATCGAGCTAGTGCAGGTAAAGTCATCGATCTGTAAAATCCCTTGATCCATTGTAGACTCCGGGCACATTGGATGCTTTGGATTCCCTGCGATCGATAGACGAGATCTTAACAGTTAGATCGATCAATCAAAGCCTCCTATCTTGTAAGTATGCATTTGATCATATGAATTATGATCTTATCGGTTGACTAGTTGGCAAAGTTGTTGATCTGTACAATTCCTTGATCCATTGTCGACTCCGGGCACAGTGGATGCTTAGAATTCCCTGTGATCAACTAACGAGTGCTTTATGGTCAAATCAATCGGTTCAGATCACCATCTTTTATGAAATATGTAAATGGTTTAACTAGTTTCATCTTTCGATTGGAATGAATCTTTATTCAATTCCAGTTGAGTTATAGTTGGACCAATAAATCAAATCTTGTGAATGAATCAAAGGTAGATCCCTGATGCTTTAGCCCCTTTTCTATTTTTGTCTTTCACCACACACAACTTGCTCCACTCTCGTGGATAATTCAGATTTTATCTCTCCCACCTAAACTAATTCCTCTGAGTGTTCTTAACCCCAATCCCTGTGGATCGACCTCAGTCTTACCGAGTATTTTACTACTTCGCTACCTACACTTGGGTGTGCAATCTTCGGGTTGTAGCAGCTTTCACACTATGTCCCATTTCCGGCTTTGGTTACGGGTAGACCATCTCCCGGTTAGTAATAGGTAGCCCTTTTTCGAAATTTTCCACCATATTTTCAATCATACCCACTTTTTTCTTTCCTTCTTTCTTTTTCATACACATTAGATAGGATTTTTAAAAATCCATATCTTTCGTTATTTTCCCATGAACAAGGATAGACAAAATACCCTGGCTTGGTTCCTCAACACCTCAAATTTAAGTCTAGTCAATCTACATAATCCTTTCAAACCATGAAAAATCTTGTAATGTGAACTAGGTGTAAAAGTGTTCAAATTTTCTATCAATCACATAAATAGGGGAATTCACATATAAAACCATTATATTAAGAGTAGTTCAAGACTTGCAACATTCATCACTTCATATCTCCTTTTCTTATACTTGTATTATCTCGAATGCATATAAATAAGGTTTTCCAAACGAGTTTTGAATTCTCAAAAAAATTTAAAAAATTTGCACATATGATGCTCAAAATGTCCACAAACTGCTAGATGAAGAATCGCATCTCACCCCCCAACTAAATCGTGCATTGTCCTCAATGGAAAAAGATATGCAATGAGCATGAAAATGAGAGCAATGGTAAAATAAAAGAGAGTGAGAATGATAGTACCTGAGAGAGTCGATCATGTATGTCTACCTCCGGTATCAAAATCTACAAAACACTTAAAAACAGAAAAACAAACTAAACCTAATCTACTCTATACCTCCGTCAGATTAGGAGGTCAATCATCTTGATACACAGGATCATTCGGAGTGATGG
The DNA here is from genome assembly GCA_003013855.2 of Liriodendron chinense. Lineage (NCBI taxonomy): Eukaryota > Viridiplantae > Streptophyta > Magnoliopsida > Magnoliales > Magnoliaceae > Liriodendron > Liriodendron chinense. The sequence continues at coordinate 2,080,496 of ML058378.1, forward strand.
ACATGTCCTCTGAATCAAATTTCTCAACAAATGGTTTAAGGCGTTGTCCATTCACTTTAAAATAGTTACCATTTCTGGCATTCTCTATCTCGACAGCCCCATGAGGAAAAACTTCTTTAACAATATATGGGCCGGTCCATTGAGATCTCAATTTTTCCAGAAAAAGATGAAGTCAGGAATTATACATGAGCAATTTCTAACCTTCATGGAAGGATTTCTTGAAGATGTGTTCGTCATGAAAGGCCCTCATTCTACTCTTGTAAATCCTCAAGTTCTCATAAGCATCGTTCCGGATCTCATCAAGCTCATTTAATTGGATTTTGCAAAGCAAACTAGCCTTATTAATGTCAAAGTTCAATGCCCGAATTGCCCAATAGGCTTTGTGTTCAATCTCCATAGGCAAGTGATAAGCTTTCCCATAAACAAGTCTATAGGGGGACATTCCAATGGGGGTCTTGTACGAGGTACGGTGAGCCCAAAGAGCATCATCTAATCTCAGTGACCAATCTTTACGATCTAGCCTCACCGTCTTTTCCAAAATCTGTTTGATTTCCCTATTGAAAATTTTAGCTTGCCCACTTATTTGCGGGTGGTAAGGAGTACTCACTTTATGCCTAATGCCATATTTCCTCATTAAGGCTTTAAAGGGCCTATTACAAAAGTGAGAACCACCATCACTTATGATGGCTCGAGGCGTTCCAAATCTGGAAAGTATGTTTTCTTTTAGGAACTTTAGAACCGTACGATGATCGTTGGTTCTACATGGAATAGCCTCTATCCACTCGGACACATAGTCTATGGCAAGCAATATATAGACATGTCCAAATGATGAGGGGAATGATCCCATGAAATCGATGCCCCAAAGTCAAAGACTTTAAGATGTTGAATTGGGGTCAGAGGTATCATATTTCAACGGGACAATCCTCCTAGCTTTTGACAGCTCTCGCATGCTTTGCAAAACTCGTGGGCGTCCTTAAATAAAGTGGGCCAATGAAAACCACACTGTAGAATTTTTGCAGTGGTTTTCTTGGCAAAAAATTGACCACCACACACTTGATTATGACAAAAGAAGATGATGAAATTATATTCATCATCAGGACACATCTGCTAATTATTTGATCTGGGCAATATTTAAAAAGTAAAGGTTCATCCAGAAAAATCTGTGCACTTCCCTTAGAAATTTCCATTTGTCCTGCGCAGTCCAATGAATCGGCATCGCACCTGTGGAAAGATAATTGGCTATGTTAGCGTACTATGGTGGATGTATAGCAACAAAGAGTTGCTCATCAGGGAATGAGTCCTCGATAGGTGACTCATCAATGGAATTGGGTAGGACTAGGCGAGATAGATGATCCACCACTACATTCTCTACTCCCTTCATGTCCTTGATCTCCAAATCGAATTCTTGAAGGAATAGGATCTATCTAAGCAAATGAGGCTTATCATCCTTCTTAGAAAGAAGGTGTTTCAGTACCACATGATCTGTGTAAACAATGACCCTGGATCCTATTAAGTAAGGCCTGAATTTGTCCAAGGCAAAAATGACAGCTAGGAGCTCCTTCTCCGTAGTCGAGTAATTGACTTGGGTGGGATTCAAGGTCCTACTCACATAGTAGATAACGTGGGGCTTTTTATCCTTCTTTTGACCTAACACCGCCCCAATAGCATAATCGATCGCATCGCACATCAACTCAAAAGGTACGGACCAATCCGGTGGTTGCATGATAGGAGCGGTTGTCAACATGCCTTTTAGCTTTGAAAAAGCTAATTGACATTCAGCACTCTACTCAAATTGGTTCTCCTTTTGGAGAAGGTTATATAAGGGCCTTGAGATATGACTGAAATCTTTTATGAACCTTTTATAAAAGCCGGCGTGTCTATTGAACCTCCAATTTATACATTGCATTGCCCATTACACTACATGGTTTGCATGATTTTTATGGTTTAAAGGCCCACCTAACACAGGTTTTTGTGATTGTAGGGATGAGAGCAGACTTCATCCAATTGGAGCTTAACAAGAGTTATTTGGAGCTATTGCATGAAGTCCTAAGATGGACCAGAGAAAGAAGAAGAAAGAGGGAGAAAAGAGAATGAAGAAAAGAAGAAAAACTGGAAGAAAAGCAAGGCTGACCGGTCGTCCAACCGGTCAGCCACATCAAAGGAGCAACTAGAAGACAGGCCGACCGGTCATGACCGGTCGGCCATGAAGGCTGATCAAAGAGAAGACAGGCCGACCGGTCATGACCGGTCGGCCATGCACACTGGATCAAGGCAAAAACAAGCCCGACCGGTCATGACCGGTTGGGTATGCACGCTGGATGTTGGGTAGGTCTGTCCGACCGGTCATGACCGGTCGGCAGCACTCCCTGGATGGTTTGAAAAATTAGTCCGACCGGTCACGACCGGTCGGCTCTGCGTAAGGGAAGTCCTTTCTATATTAGGACTCCGAAAATTGCTGCGCAATGCGAAGTCTTTCGCGGGATCCGACGCAAGGAAGGTTGCTTGCTATAAAAGGACACCTAGGGGTTCTTCCTAGGGTATCAGAGAAGCTAGGGAACGTGAGTTTGGAGAGCGAAGGCGATCGTGGAGCGGCTGCAACTCTCCTATTCGGGTTTTCCTATTTTTATGCTTTATTTCAGAGTTTTTAGTTGTAGCATGACTATGCTCGGCTAAAACCTCTCAGCTAAGGCTGAGAGGTGAAGCTTGTAGCTAATTCTATGTTGGTTTAAGTTTAATTCAAGTAATTTACATTCAAGTTTGGATTTTTGCATGGTTTAGTTCCAAATAATGGTAGTTTGAGATGTTTTATCTGAGTTTATGTGCTCCGGACATGAATTCCTTTTAATTCTCTGAGATTATCATGTTTGTTTATCTAAACTCGGATTATAGTAATCCTTGAGCAGGCCATAGTCCAAAGGCATGGCTGTTACTCCGCAGGCTATAGTTTTGAGTTTTTATATTGATTGAATGGAACTAGAACTTGGAAGTTCAACTTGAATGTGATGGAATGTATGTGAATGCTTTATTCTCCAACTAGATGAGAGATAGGACTTCAAATCTAGTTGTGTTCTCTACTTGGATTGACTGAATTGACATAGGATTGCTACAAGTGGATCCTTGAAAGCCTTAGTACTTATTATCTCTGATTTCCCATTAAGTTCCTGTTTTAAATAAACATTCAATTAAATCTGATTTCTTTTAAAAACTGAGTTGCTGGAGTGATTTGGTATCTTTTACTATTTCCCTGTGGATCGACCTCGGCCTTACCGAGTTTTATTACTACATCGCAGCCTTACACTTGAGGCGAGCGAACAGTGTCCAAGGAAGAACCGCACATTGCGTATGCTTTTGGGTGGAGGTAGATTGAAAATTATATCGATTTTGGCCCGGTCTACCTCTATTCCATTAGACGAGATGATATGTCCAAGGACTATTCCTCTATGTACCATGAAATGGCACTTTTCCCAGTTTAAAATGAGATTCTTCTCCTCACACCTTGTCAAGACCAACTTCAAGTGATTTAGGCACTCCTCAAAAGTACAATCCAAAACAGTGAAATCATCCATGAATACCTCAAGAAAATCACCCACCATGTCTGAGAAAATACTCAACATGCATCGTTGGAATGTGGCGGGTGCATTACATAGTCCGAATGGCATCCTTCGATATGCGAAGGTGCCAAACGGGCATGTAAAGGTAGTCTTCTCTTGGTCTTCCTGGGCTATCTCAATATGGTTGTAGCTGGAATAGCCATCCAGGAAGTAATAATAAGAGTGACCCGCTAACCTCTCCAAAATTTGATCTGTGATTGGGAGAGGGAAGTAGTCCTTTCTAGTGACCGTGTTTAGCTTCCAATAATCTATTCACATTCGCCAACCGGTGGTCACTCTAGCCAGTATAAGCTCGTTGTTGGCATTTTCTATGATGGTAATACCAGACTTCTTAGGGACAACTTGGGTAGGACTCACGCATTGGCTATTCGAGATGGGTAGATGATACCCACATCTAGTAGCTTTAACACCTCGACTTTGACAACCTCCATCATGTTTGGATTTAACCTTCTTTGAGGTTGTCTAGTCATTTTCGCATTCTCTTCGAGGTATATACGGTGAGTACAGACTGAAGAGTCTATCCCCTTAAGGTCCACTATTGTCCAACCTATGGCTCCCCTCTGTTCTTTGAGTAGCTCAATCAACTTGAGCTCTTGGTCTTTTCCTAGGTGAGAGGCAATGATAACCGGGAATGTTTCTTCTTGACCCAAATATACATATTTTAGCTCGGATGGCAACGGTTTAAGGTCAAGCTTTGGCAGTTTGATGTTAGACAGTAGAGGCCTTGATGTAGTTGGTGGCAATCTTTCAAAATTGGGCCTCCACTGGCTAGTACCAACTACCAGTTTCTCAATATTCAACGCTTAATGATGGGGTCTTCGGAATCCTCGAAATGTGCCAAGCATGTCTTTAAGCTTTCATTTGTGCAAAGTCTCTCTCTTAATCCTACATCCACAAAACATTCGTTAGATGGGTCTTTTAAACATGCAAACCATGCATATAATGTGATGTAATGGGCTAGATCATGTATAAATTGGAGGTTTAACATCCGACCAATCACGACCGGTCGGCCATGCGTAAACAACAAGCTTGTATAGCAAGCTCCGATTTTTGTGGCGAAATTGCGTAAGTACTGCGCAATTCTGAAAGTTCCGGAGTCAGTGGGGCTCTAAATCTATAAAAGGACACCTAGGGATCGAAGCTAAGGTATCATAGAAGATTAGGAACTTCGTGGGAGGTGAAGAGGATCATCGTGGAGCATCTACAACTCTCCCAAATTCGGTTTTTAATGCTTTTAGTTAGTTTTTCATTGTTTCTAGTTAAAGCACGATAATGCTCGGCTAGAACCTCTTAGCAAAGGCTAAGAGGTGAATCTTATGGGTAGGTATCATGTTAAATTCGTTGTAATTCAAGTACTTTACTTTAAGTTGGATTTTAAGTTCTAGTTTGAATAAAAGTTGATATTTTTTTATGTTTTATGAGAGTTCATGTGCTTCGGACATGGGTTCTGTTGAGCTCGTGAATGTGTATATTCTAACCCCATTACATCACTAACTATGCATGGTTTGTATGCTTAAAAGACCCATCTAATGCTTATTTTGTGGATGCAGGATTGAGAGAGAGACTTCACACAAATGATAGTTAAAGACCAATTTAAAAGACCTTGGATGAAGACCCAAGATGCGCTAAAGAAGGAAGAAGAAAGAAGAAAGAGAAAGAAATGAGCCACAATGGGGCTAGACCGGTCAAGAACAATTGGCCAAGAGGGCCCTGACCGGTCAAGACCGGTCGGCCATGAGCAAAGCCCCCACGACCGGCCACGACCGATCAAGTGGATCCTTGAATCCCTAGTGCTCTTTTGTATTAATTACATTCACTTTTAATTTCAGATTACCATCTACATTGAAATTGTAAAATCTGTTTAGTTTGATCTCAATTAGAGAATATTAGAAATAATTTTGTGAATTCCTAAACAAGTCCCTGAGAACAATCTCTGTCTGTACCGAATTATTACTGCATCGCAACCCTACACTTGGGGAAGCGAACAAGTTTTTGGCGCCATTGCTGGGGACTTTAGATGGTTTTTCATAAAATTCCAAAAAATAATTTCTACTTGAGATTTTTAGGAGTCCTTTACTAACTTAGTGTTTGCTTTGTTTTGTTTTTACAGTAATTCTAGGAGTCGAAGTAGTCACTTCAAATCAAGTTTTTCTAACCTTTTTTCTTTTATTTTTCTGAGATTTGCATGCCATATTGGGTTCGGGATTCCAATAACCGACTGATTACTGAAGGAGGGATTGATAAGGAACCCCAGTGCTAAAAAATGTTTAGATTCCTAAAATTTTCCTGAAATTATGGCTAAAAATCAACCCGAACTGAGGCCCAATCAAAATCTAGGCTAAAACCAAACTGAAACGGGTGAGAATGAGGTTGAGAATGTTCATCAACCTAGAACTTTACGTGATTACTTGCAATCTGAAAGAGCGAGTACTCCCTCAGGTATAATTTTTCCATACAATGCAAGGAATATTGATCTAAAACCGAGAGTAATCCAACTCATTCCCAAGTTCCTTGGTTTAGACAGTGAAAGCGCATATCAACATCTTAAGGAATTCAATGAGGTGATAGCCACGTTGCACTTTACAAATGTATCTAATGATGTCGTGAGACTTAAGTTATTCCCTTTCTCTTTAAAAGAGAAGGCTAAGGCTTGGCTTCATGCATTAAGTCCAAGATCAATTGGCACATGGACTGAAATGATTAGGGAGTTCATTAAAAAGTTTTTCCCTATTCATAAAACAAATATGTTGAGGCGCTTAATCATGAATTTTGCTCAAAAAGAGGATTAGACCTTCCGATGTTGGGAGATGTTTAAAGACTTATTAAACATATGCCCACATCATGGCTACGAAATTTGGCGGGTAATAAGATTTTTTTATGAAGGACTGACTTTTCCCATACTGTCAATTCGTATAAATGATGTGCAATGTAAAATTCATGGATAAGGAAGCCGAGGAAGCATGGGACTACTTTCACATCTTAGCCAAGAATGCACAATCTTGGGATACAACTAAACTAGCAAATCCAAAAATAAGCCAACAAAGAGAAAATGGAGGAATATATGTCCTTTCCGAAGAAGACAACATAAGTGCACGTGTGGCTAGCCTCATAAGAAAAGGTGAGGCTATGGAATTTGGGAAGGGGAAAAGACTAAGGAAGTTGAGAATATTTATGGCATTTGTTCCGGTAACCAACATTCAACACAGGATTGTCCTACAATCTCTGCGTTTCAAGAAGTTCTACAAGAACAATCAAATACCATAAATAATTATCAACAACCATTTAGTAATCCAAACTCAAACACGTATAATTCTGGATGAAAGAACCATCCCAACCTCAGTTGGAGGAATGAACCATCAGAGAATGCAAACAATAACCCAAAAGCTATGCTTGAGGAAATATTGGGTACATTTGTCTCAGCCCAAGCTGAGTACAACAAGAATAATTCTCATAAAATCGATAGGTTCATGCAAGAACAATTAAAATTCAAGCAGAATTCATTTCAAGCCATCAATGATTTGAAAACTTCAATGGCTAGAGTTGAATCTCATCTTATTGTTACGGAGAAAGGCATACTTCCTGCCCAACCTCTCCCTAACCCAAGAACTCAATTTGAGATACAAGACCTCGGCCCATCCTTTCAAAATAAAGAGCATGTTCAAGCTATCACCACTTTGAGGAGTGGCAAAACAATTGATAAATCCAATCCGGTGAAGGCCCCAAAGCTTAATGATCTGAAAATTGCCAATAAGGTTGATATCTCGAACAATACCCTACATGAGAAAGAACCGAAAAGGCAATATAAGCCGGTTGCCCCGTTTCCCCAAAGGTTGATTTCACCCAAACCTTTAGATAAAAATCTAGAAATCCTAGAGGTTTTTATGCAAGTGAAGATCAGCATTCCGTTGTTGGATGTAATAAAACAAATATCATTTATGCCAAATTTCTGAAGGAATTATGTACAGTCGAAAGGAAGCACAATGTACACAACAAAGTACTTTTGACTGAGAATTTGAGCGCCATCATCAGACAAGAGGTGCCCCAAAAATATAAGGATCCGGGAAGTCCTACCATCTCATGCATCATAGGTGACTACCGGATCAAACAACCTTTACTCGATCTTAGGGCAAGTGTTAACCTCATCCCATACTCGGTCCATGAACAAATTAGGTTAGGTGAATTAAAACCCACCAAAACCACACTTCAACTCGCTGATAGATCTATTCGTATACCGAGAGGGATGATTGAAGATGTCCCTGTCCAAGTCGATAAATTCTACTATCCAGTGGATTTTATTGTCTTGGATACACATCCTGTGATGGGAACTGGTGCTCAAATTCCTTTCATACTTGGCCGCACTTTCTTAGCCACTTTAAATTCGATTATCAATTGTAGAAATGGGCTGGTACTAATGTCCTTTGGAAATATGACACTCGAGCTTAATATTTTCGATCTATACAAAAAACCACGGGATGTTGATGACGAGGTCCATGAAATAAATTTGATTGAATCATTCATGGAAGACACATCCCTCTTGACATTCTATTTCGATCCCTTGGAGGCATGTTTGGCCCACTCTCATGAGATTGATGATGACATGATAAGAGAGATGGTTGCCATTTTGGATTCTATGCCGGTACTTGATCATAAAAGATGGAAGACACCATTTGAGCCTTTGCCTCTAACTAAAAATAAGCCTCTTCCATCTAGTATTAAGGCTCTGAAGCTCGACCTAAAACCTTTGCCTATTGATTTGAAATATATACACTTAGGTCAAGATGAGACATCCGGTGGTGATTTCTTCCCACTTGGATGAAGAACAAGAGAGTAGGCTAATAGCTACTCTAAAAGAACATAAGAGCACCATTGGGTAGTCAATTGTGGATCTTAAAGGCATAGACCCCCTGATTTGTACTCATCACATACACCTTGAGGAAAATGCAATGACATCGAAGAAACCACAAAGACGCCTTAATCCAAACATGAAGGAGGTGGTTAAGGCCGAGGTGTTGAAACTATTGGATGTGGGTATTATCTATCCAATATCCGATAGCCAATGGGTGAGTCCAACTCAAGTGGTAGTTAACAAATCCGGAATAACCATCATAGCCAATGCCAACAATGAACTCGTACCAACTAAAGTCACTATCATTTGGACAATATGCATTAACTACAGGAAGCTAAACACAGTCACGAGGAAAGACCATTTCCCCTTACCATTTGTTGATTAAATCTTAGAAAGGTTGGCGGGTCCTTCCCATTTTTTCTTCCTTGATGGATATTTAGGGTATAACCAAATAGAGATCATTATAGAGGATCAAGAGAAGATAACATTCGGCACTTTTGCCTATTAAAGGATGCCGTTTGGATTATGCAATGCCCCTACCACTTTTCAGCGTTGTATTTTGAGTATTTTTTCTGATATAGTGGGGACGATTCTCTAAGTTGTCATGGACAAATTCTCGGTATTTGGTTGTAACTTTGATGAGTGCCTTATGCATTTAAAAACTATTTTAAAAAGATGTGAATAAAAGAACCTCGTGTTGAATTGAAAGAAATGTCATTTCATGGTTCAAAAGGGAATAGTCCTTCGTCACATCATCTCACAAAAAGAAATCGAGGTGGACAAGGCTAAAATTGATCCTTATCTTTACCCTTCCAACACCCAAAAGCGTACGAGATGTGCAGTCCTTTTTAGGACACACTGGATTCTGTAGACGGTTCATAAAGGACTTTAGTTCACTCTCTCGTCCTTTATGTAACCTCCTTCAAAAGGAAAACTAATTCGAGTGGAATGAGGATTGTCAAAATGCCCTTGAAAAACTTAAAGGCATGTTGACATGTGCTCCCATAATGCAACCACCTGATTGGAGCTTTTCTTTTAAAATTATGTGTGATGAGAGCGACTACGCTATTGGGACTGTGTTAGGCCAAAGAAAAGAGAAGAAGCCATATGTCATATACTATGCAAGTAGAACTCTAAACTCGACTCAAGCAAATTATACCATTACAGAAAAGGAACTCTTAACGGTAGTATTTGCTTTGGACAAGTTTTGGTCCTATTTGATCGGATCCAAGATCATCATATTTACCGATCATGTCGCACTTAAGTACCTTCTCTCTAAAAAGGATTTTAAACCGTACTTGTTGAGATGGATCCTCTTACTCCAAGAATTTGACATAGAAATACGAGATGAAGAAGGGAGTAGAAAATGTAGTGGCTAACCATCTCTCACGACTTGTTCTCACTGATTCCCCTGAGATGACTACGATTAATGACATGTTTTGGGATAAATAATTTTTTAAAGTCTCCCAATTACCATGGTATGCAGACATTGCTAACTATCTTGCTACAGGTACAATTCTGACACATTGGAAAAACAAGATAAGAATAAGTTCTTCAACGAGCTGAGAAAATTCCTATGAGACGACCCATACTTATTCAAGTATTGTCCCGATCAAATCATAAGGAGATGTGTGCCGAATGATGAACAACACAGTATCATCTCCTTTTGTCATTCTCAGGCGTGTGGTGACCACTTTTCGGCTAAGAAGACCACAACCAAAATTCTGCAATATGTGTTTTATTGGCCCACCATGTTCCAAGATACTCATGAGTTTTGCCAAACGTGCGAGCCTTGTCAGAAATTAGGAGGAATATCCCATAGAAATATGATGCCACTCAATCTCATCTTACCAATCGAAATTTTTTATTATTTGGGCATCGATTTCATGGGTCCATTTCCATCTTCTTTTGGAAATTTATATATTTTGCTTGTCGTCGATTATGTTTCAAAATGGGTCGAGGTGATTCCATTCCGGAACAATGACCATAAAACAGTCATTCATTTCTTAAAGGAAAATATCATTTTTCGGTTTGGAACACCTCGAGTCATTATAAGCGATGGAGGATCTTATTTTTGTAACCGCCCGTTTGAAGCTTTAATGAAGAAATATGGCGTCACTTATAAAGTGAGCACTCCTTATCACCCACAAACAAGTAGAAAAGCTGAGATATCCAACAGGGAAATCAAACATATCTTAGAGAAAACAGTAAAACCCGATCGCAAGGATTGGTCACTTTAACTTACAGATGCGCTCTGGCTTACCGTACAACTTTCAAGACCCCCATTGGAATGTCTCCCTATAGACTTGTCCATGGGAAAGCTTATCACTTACCTGTGGATTTGGAACATAAGGCATATTGGGCGATAAAGAAAATAAATTTTGATTCTGACAAAATAAGCTCGTTGTGCAAACTTCAATTGAATGAACTTGCGGAACTCTGGAACAAGGCATATGAAAATGTGAAAATTTACAAGGACAAGACGAAGGTGTTCCATGATAAGAACATCCTTCGTAAGACCTTCATGATTAATTAAAAGGTCCTTATGTATAATTCTTGGCTACATTTATTTCTGAAAAAATTGAAGTTTCGATGGACCGGTCCCTTCATTGTCAAAACTGTTTATCCTTATGAGACTGTCGAGTTGTTGACTTCAAGGAACGGCAACATCTTTAAAGCAAATGGTCAGCATTTAAAGCCGTTCTTTGAGAACTTTCCTTTGGAAGGTATGTCCATACCTCTGATTGATCCTGTGTATCGGGATATTTGATCTCCTAGTCTGATGGAGGTATATCATAGTTTAGGACTGGGATTTTGTTGTTTTTTTGCGTCATTTATTTTTCATAGGTTGTTAGAAGGAGGTAGAATTCCAACTCTTACTCTCTCAGGTAATCTTAGTCCCCACTCCTCTTATTTTTATCATTGCTCTCATATTTTGTTCATTGCATATCATTTACATTGAGGACAATGCAAGATTTGGTTCGGGGTGAGACTTCTAAATGAAGTTAGTGTGTTGTAACATTTTGAGCAATGGTATGTAGAAAATTTTTCAATTTTTCTGAAATTTTAAAACTCCTTTAGAAAACTTCGTTTCTATGCATTCGGGATGATATGAGTGTAAGAAAAAGAGATATGAAGTGAGTGACGTTGAGCATCTTGATATATCTCTAAGATAATGGTTTTCTATGTGAATTCCTCTATCTATATGATTGATAGAAAATTGGAACACTTTTGCACCTAGTTCACGTTACACGATTCATATGATTTGAAGGGATTATGTAGACTTGTGGATTGGCTGGCTTAAATTTAAGGTGTTGAGAAACCAAGCCAGGGTACTTTGTCCATCCTTGCCCATGGGAAAAGCTAGGGTACTTTCTAAAAATCCTATCTAATGTATAAGGAAAGGAAAGGAAGGATGAAAATTTGGGAATGATTGAATATATGGTGGAAATTTTTGAAAAAGGGCTACCTATTACTAACCGGGGGATGGTCTACCCGTAACCAAAATCAGAAATGGGAAGTAGTGTGAAAGCTGTCGGAAGGACGATAAGGCAAATTCCTGTCGTAGGCTTGTTGTTGATCTATACACCTTCATATCCCTAATCTAGTTGATTCATGAAGAAGCTAACCCTGGAAATTCATGAGATGAACATTCACTATGCACACCAGGTTAAATTTGTTTGGATTCTTCTATTTATCAATCAATCAGCGAGAATTCTATGCGAACACTTGTTATGTTTTGAGAAGGTTAAGGTCTTAACTTCTATCACTAACTTTTCCCAATTTTTGCACTTGCACGTCTTGGAGTGGATAGAAGCATGGTTTCTAAAGGAGAGTTGGGTATTGGAGAATGGAACATGTTTCATGCATGCTTTGCTTGGGACTAGCAAAATGCTTGTTGGGGGGGTGGATCATAAATGTGTATATTCTAACCCCATTACATCACTGACTATGCATGGTTTGTATACTTAAAAGACCCATTTAATGCTTGTTTTGTGGATGTAGGATTGAGAGAGAGACTTCACACAAATGATAGTTAAAAAACCCATTTAGAAGACCTTGGATGAAGACCCAAGGTGGGCCAAAGAAGGAAGAAAAAAGAAGACCAAAGAAGAAAGAAGAAAGAGAGAGAAATGAGCCACAATGGGGCTAGGCCGGTTGGCCATGGGCAGAGCCCCCTCTCACACACGCTGGACTAAACCTGGACAGGTCCGACCGGTCAAGACCGGTCGGCCAGCAGGTCGGGCTCCCCACTATGCTCTCTGGACTATCCACTGGACAGGTCCGACCGGTTAAGACCGGTCAGCCTGCCATCTCGATCAGTCGAGCAACAGGTTGGCCAGTGTAATTTACTGAAATTCAGTAACTTCTTTAGCAAGCTTCGAGTTTTGTGCGCAATTGCGCAAGTGTTGCATAATTCTGAAATATTCTGAGGCGGTAGGGCCTTTCTACTATAAAAGGACACCTAGGATTCGTTCCTAAGGCATCCTAGAAGAGATCTACGAAGGTGGGAGGCGGAAAAAGATGGAATCAGAGTTCTACAACTCCCTCTAGTTTGTTGCTTTCTAGTTCATGTTTTTAGTTGATTTCATGTTTCCTTGGATCATGATCGGCTAAACCTCTTAGCTAGGGCTAAGAGGTGAAGCTTGTAGTGAATCTAAGATGCTTTAATTCGTTTATTCGGTTTCAAGTTTGAATTTTTATTGAAGAACAATGGTTTATGGAGGTTTAAATAAAGTTTTAAGTAGTTTTCCTTAATCTTATGATGGCTCATGGATGTTTGGAATGACTGATTTAGTTCTTAGTTGTTTTGCATGGATATAGACCTGTGCGCTCTGAGGAATCGGATTCAAGACGCTCTAGACTTGGATCCTCATGTGGGAACTTCAAACCAAAGTTCTACCTTTTGTTTAAAAGTCCAATTTAGGTGTTGCTTATGCATGTGATTTAATTGAAGTTCAAATCATGGTATAGTTAAGCCTTATGACAGGGTTTGATAATTATTATGGTTATGATCTTAATCTATTGGAACTAGGATTAACCTATGCAATTGAGTGTGCTCAAGTCCTAACTTGAATTGAGGGAAGCATGTTTATGAACAACACATGAATTGGACTGTTTTAATGAATTAACCGCTCTATCATCCAGCTAGATAGGATTTGATTTCGACTCTAGATGTGTAATTGGGAAACCACAGTGAATTATGCATCAAGGATTGCTACAAGTGGATCCTTGAATCACTAGTGCTCTTTTATATTAATTACATTCACTTTTAATTTTAGATTACCATCTACATTCAAATTGTAAAATCCGTTTAGTTTTATCTCAATTAGAGAATATTAGAAGTAGTTTTGTGAAATCCTAAACAAGTCCCTGAGAACGATCTCAGTCTCTACCGAATTATTACTACATTGCAACCCTACACTTGGGGAAGCGAATGGGTTCCTTACAATTCTATGAGATTATCATGTTTGGATTATTTAGATTCGAATTGTAGTAACCCTAGAGCGTACCATAGTCCATTGGCATGGTCCTTGCTTCGTAAGCTACATATTCGACCTCTACGTGCTTCATTAGAACTATAATCTTATTCTTTAACTTGAGTGGAGATTGTTTGTGTTTTAATGTTGAATCTTCCAACTATAAGAGAGATAGAACTTCAATTCTAGTGGCGTTTATGCTTGGATGAATGAATTCACATGGGAAACTACAAGTGAATCCTTGAGGCTATAGTTCCGTTTAAATTACAGAGTTTACAACTTATTGTTTCAAGTTAGTTTGTGAACTTGAACTTCTAAATTAATTGAATTTGAAGTTACTGGAATAATTAGAATTGCTTTACCTAATTCCTTGTGGATCGACCTCGGTCTTACTGAGAATTATTACTACATCGCAAGCCTTGCACTCGAGGCGAGCGAACAAGTTTTTGGCGCCGTTGCCGGGGAATGTAGGCTAAACGGTTCTAGATTGTTTTAGTGGCTATAGAAGTAGTAGTTAGGGTTTACTGTTTTCTTAGGATTAGTTTTTCTGAATTATAGAACTAAAAAGGTTTGTTTTGTTTTTGTAAGAAGTTCTTCTAGCACAAGCAAATCGTGTACTATCCTTCCAACTTGAACTCTTTCAGTTTTCACTTTTTATTTTCAGATTTTATTTTTAGGACTTAGGATAAGTTTAGATTATGGATTGTGTAGTTTATGTCTCGTTGGGAACGTGACCACAACAATCGTCTCCAAACCGAAGGTGGTTTAGTTGGACCACTCTCCGTTCATAAACGAGTCCGAAAGTTTGTAGCACATCGTGAAAATTTGAAAAGTATGGATCAAACTCCACTAGGGAATCCTCCCCACCCTACTCCAACCACTAATGTAAATCATGAAGGAGTATGAGAGAATGAGGTACATAATTCTCCTCCAATAAGAGCTTTATGGGACTGCCTACAACCGGCCTGTGCAACTACACCCTCTTGCGTGGTTTTACCAACCACGGGGGGAGCATTGATATAAAGCCAGGGGTAATTCAACTTTTGCCAAAGTTCCATGGGTTAGATTTTGATAGCCCATATCTACACTTGAAGGAGTTTGATGAAGTTGTTGCTACCTTAAAATACAATAATGTTTCAGAGGATGTCATTAAAATTAGATTGTTTCCTTTCTCATTGAAAGAAAGAGCCAAGAGTTGGCTCCATTCTCTTAGACCGCATTCGATAAGGTCATGGACTGAGATGACTCGGGAATTTTTGAAAAAGTTTTTCCCGACTAATAAAACTAACACCCTTCGAAGATCTATAATGAACTTTATGGGAAAAGAGGGTGAGTCGTTCTTTCAAAGTTAGGAATGGTTTAAGGAACTCTTACTCACTTGCTCGCATCATGGATATGAAAGTTGGCGTATTATCAACTTCTTTTATGATAGATTAAATTCCAACATGCGCTAATTTGTAGAGATGATGTGCAATGGTGAGTTCATGAGCAAAAATCCAGATGAGGCATGGAGTTACCTAGACATGTTGGCCGAGAGTGCCCAATCATGGGATACCTCGGATAAATCTAGTAACCTCAAGCCTCCTCAACAAAAGGACAAAGGAGACATCTACATCCTTAAAGAGGAGGATGATGTTAATGCAAGACTAGCCAACCTCACAAGGAAAGTCAAAGCCATGGAACTTAGTAAGAGTGAAGTTACAAAGCCCACTGAAGCTATTGAGAACATATGTGAAATTTGTGCCACTAATATACACGCTACGCAAGATTGTCCTACAATTTTTGCATTTCAAGAGGTGTTATAAGAACAAGAAAATGCTACATATGGGTATCAATGGCCTTTTAATGGACCGGTAGGTAAAACGTATAACTTTACTTGGAAGAATCATCCTAACTTTAGTTGGGGGAATGGTCTTATGGCTAATCCTACTAACTCTCAAAGAGAGCTACCCATGCAAAACATGACCCCACCTCAATTCTCAATGGAGGATACTCTGAAGGTGTTTATACAAGGGCAAACGTAAATAAACCAAACAAATCAGCAAATCTTCCAAGAGTTTAAAGTCTCGGTTGATGAAATTAAGGGACGGTTGAAAACTAGGGAAGGGACCTTTCCGGCCCAACCTCAGCCTAATCCAAAGCAAGTACATGAAGTAAGCATCCCTAATCTTCCCAACCAACATGTGGAGCAAGCAAAGTCCATCACTACTCTTAGAAGTAGTAAACAAATTGATAAATCTATTCCGGTGAAGGCCGACAAGCCTAATGATCCGGTAAATTTTGATAATGAGGATGGATCTAACTCAGCCCCAAAAGAAACGGAACGCATTTACAAGCCCGTAGCACCATTCCCTTCGAGATTGGTTGCTCCAAAATCTCTTCCAAATGCTCATGATATTCTAGAGATTTTCAGACAAGTCAAGATCAATATTCCATTGCTTGACGCTATTAAACAAATACCGTCCTATGCTAAGTTTCTAAAGGACTTATGCACAACTAAATGCAAATACAATGTGCAGTAAAAGGCCTTCCTAAATGAGCAAGTGAGTGCCATTCTCACTCAAAAGACCCCCCCAAAATTCAAGGATCCCGATAGTCCCACAATTTCATACATCATTGGTGACTACCGAATGAACGTGCATTGCTAGACTTAGGGGCAAGTATAAATTTAATCCCATACTCGATACATGAGCAATTAGGCCTTGGTGAATTAAAACCCACCAAAACCACGTTGCAACTCGCTGATAGATCCATCCGTGTATCGAGAGGGATAGTCGAGGATGTATTGGTCCAAGTCGACAAATTCTACTACCTAGTGGATTTTATCGTTCTGGACGTGCAACCGGTTATGGATACTAACACTCAAATATCGGTGATTTTAGCCCACCTATTCCTGGCTACTTCAAACGCAATTATCAATTGTCGGAATGGGGTAATGCAATTGTCCTTTGGAAACATGACATTGGAGGTGAATGTGTTCCTTTTGGGTAAAAGGCATAGGGATGTTGATGATGACGAGCTCTTCGAGGTAAACATGCTCGAATCCTTCGAAGAAGAACTCCTCCAACTTGAACCACTAGAAAACTTGGAGACATGCTTGGCACATTTTGAGGATTCCAAAGACCCCATCATAAAATTGTGCAAGCATTGAATATTGAGAAACCGATAGTTGGTATTAACTTGTGGAGGCCCCATTTTGAAAGATTGCCACCAACCACATCAAAGCCTCTACCATCTAGCATTAAACCACCGAAGCTTGACCTTAAACCTTTGCCATCCGAGCAGAAATATTTATACTTAGGTCAAGAAGAAACCTTCCCAGTCGTTATTGCCTCTTACCTAAGAAAAGACCAAGAGCTTAAGTTGATCGAGCTACTTAAAGAACATAGGGGAGCCATAGGATGGATAATAGCGGACCTCAAAGGGATAGATGCTTCAGAATGTACTCACCATATACACCTTGAAGAGAATGCTAAAACGACTAGACAACCTCAAAGAAGGTTAAATTCAAACATGATGGAGGTTATCATGGCCGAGGTGTTAAAACTACTAGATGTGGGTATCATCTACCCCATCTCGGATAGGCAATGGGTGAGTCCTACCCAAGTTGTCCCTAAGAAGTCCAATATTACCATCGTAGAAAATGCCAACAACGAGCTTATACCGACTAGAGTGACCACCGGTTGGCATATGTGCATAGATTATCGGAAGCTAAACATGGTCACTAGGAGGGACCACTTCCCGCTCCCATTCATGGATCAAATTTTGGAGAGGTTAGCGGGTCACTCCTATTACTGCTTCCTCGATGGCTATTCCGGCTACAACCAAATTGAGATAGCCCTGGAAGACCAAGAGAAAACTACCTTTACATGCCCATTTGGCCCCTTCGCATACCGAAGGATGCCATTTGGACTATGTAATGCACCTGCCACATTCCGATGTAGCATGTTGAGTATTTTCTTAAACATGGTGGGTGAATTTCTCGAGGTTTTCATGGATAATTTTTCTGTTTTTGGTTGTAAGTCTAGAGAGTGCCTCAATCACTTGAAGTTGGTCTTAACAAGGTGTGAGGAAAAGAACCCTATCTTAAATTGGAAAAAGTGTCATTTATGGTACAAAAAGGAATAGTCCTTGGACATATCATCTCGTCCAATGGAATAGAGGTAGATCGGGCCAAAATTGATATATTTTCCAACCTACCACCACCCAAGAACATACGCGATGTGCAGTCCTTCCTTGGACACGCCGGCTTTTACAGAAGGTTCATAAAGGATTTCAGCCATATCTTTAGGCCCTTATGTAATCTCCTCCAAAAGGAGAACCAATTTGAGTGGAGTGCCGAATGTCAATTAGCTTTTTCAAAGCTAAAAGACATGTTAACAACCGTTCCTATCATGCAACCACCGGATTAGTCCATTACTTTTGAGTTGATGTGCGATGCGAGCGATTATGCTATTGGGGCGGTGTTAGGATAAAGGAAGGATAAGAAGCCCCACATTATTTACTATGCGAGTAGGACCTTGAATCCTGCCTAGGTCAATTACTTGACTACGAAGAAGGAACTCCTAACCATTGTTTTTGCCTTGGACAAGTTCAGGGCGTACTTGATAGGATCAAAAGTTATAGTTTACATGGATCATGTGGCGTTGAAATACCTTCTTTCTAAGAAGGATGCTAAGCCCTGTTTTCTTATATGGATCCTACTCCTTCAAGAATTCAACTTAGAGATCAAGGATAAGAAAGGAGTAGAGAACGTGGTGGCGGACCATCTATCCCGCCTAGTTTTATCGAATTCCAATGACAAGTCACCTATTGAGCACTTATTCCTTGATGACCAACTCTTTATTGCTACGCATCCACCATAGTACGCTGATATTGCAAACTTTCTTTTCACAGGTGTGATGCCGACTCATTGGACTGCGCAGGATAAATGAAAATTTATAAGGGAAGTGCGCAGATTTTTCTGAGATGAACCTTTACTTTTTAAATATTGCCCAGATCAAATAATTAGGAGATGTGTCCCTAATGATGAATATAATTCTGTCATCTCCTTTTGTCATGATCAAGCAAGTGGGGGTCATTTTCCCGCCATGAAAACTGCTGTAAAAATTCAGCGGTGTGGTTTTTATTGGCCCACTCTATTTAAGGACACCGAGGAGTTTTACAAAGCATGCGAACGCTATCAAAAGCTAGGAGGATTGTCCCGTAGGAATATGATGCCTCTCACTCCAATTCAACATCTTGAAGTCTTTGACTGTTGGGGCATCGATTTCATAGGACCGTTCCCCTCATCTTTTGGACATATCTACATATTGCTCGCCGTAGACTATGTGTCTAAATGGATAGAGGCTATTCCATGTAGAACCAACGATCATCATACAGTTCTAAAGTTCCTTAAAGAAAACATATTATCTAGATTTGGAACACCTCAAGCCATCATAAGTGATGGCAGTTCGCACTTTTGCAATAGGCCTTTCAAAGCCTTAATGAAGAAATATGGCATTAAACATAAAGTGAGTACCTCATACCACCCATAGACAAGTGGGCAAGCTGAAATTTCCAATCGAAAAATCAAACAAGTTTTGAAAAAGACGGTGAGGCCAAATCACAAAGATAGGTCGCTAAGATTAGATGATGCTCTTTGAGCTCACTGTACCGCTTACAAGACCCCCATTAGAATGTCCCCCTATAGACTTGTCTATGAGAAAGCTTGTCACTTGCCTGTGGAGATTGAACACAAAGCCTATTGGGCAATTCGGGCATTGAACTTTGACGTTGACAAGGCTAGCTTGCTTCGCAAACTCCAAATGAATGAGCTTGACAAGATCCCAAACGATGCTTACGAGAACTCGAGGATTTACAAGAGTAGGATGAAAGCCTTTCATGACAAACACATCTTCAAAAAAAATTTCGATGAAGGTTAGAAAGTGCCCTTGTACAATTCTCGACTTTATCCTTTTTTTTAGAAAATTGAGATCTCGATGGACCGGCCCGTATATTGTTAAAGAAGTTTTTTCTCATGGGGCTGTCGAGATAGAGAATGTGGAAAATGGTAACTATTTAAAAGTGAATGGACAACGCCTTAAACCATTTGTTGAGAAATTTGATTTAGAGGACATGTCCATCACTCTGAATGATCCTGTGTATCAGGATGATCGATCTCCTAGTCTGACGGAGGTATAGAGTAGATTAGGTTTAGCTTATTTTTTATTTTTAAGTGCTTTAGTAGATTTTGATATCGGAGGTAGACTTACATGATTGACTTTCTCAGGTACTATCGTTCTCACTCTCTTTTATTTTACCATTGCTCTCATATTCATGCTCATTGCATATCTTTTTACATTGGTGACAATGCAAGATTTGGGTGGGGGTGAGATGAGATTCCTCATCTAGCAGTTTGTGAACATCTTGAGCATTATTATACGTGAAAATTTTTCAAAATTTTCTAAAAGTTCAAAACTCTTTTAGAAAACTTTGTTTCTATGCATTCGGATGAGAGTATAAGAAAAGGAGATATGAAGTGAGTGATGTTGCAAGTCTTGAACTATCCCTAATATAATGATTTTATATGTGAATTCCCCTATTTATTTGATTGATAGAATGTTTGAACACTTGTGCACCTAGTTCACATTACATGATTCTCATGGTTTGAAAGGATTATGTAGATTTGTGAATTAGCTAAGCTTAGATTTAAGGTGTTGAGGAACCAAGCGGGGGTACTTTCTCCATCCTTTTCCATGGAAAAATAACGGAAGATATGGATTTCTAAAAATCATATCTAATGGGTATGAAAAGGAAAGAAAGAAAGAAAATATGGGTATGATTGAGAATATGGTGGAAAATTTTGAAAAAGGACTACCTATTACCAACCGGAGGATGGTTTACCTGTAACCAAAGCTGGAAATGAGACATAGTGTGAAAGCTGTCGGAAGGACGGTAAGGCAAATTCCTATCATAGGCTTGTTGTTGATCTGTACACTTTTAGATCCATAGTTTAGTTGATCTATGAAGAAGATAATCCCGAAAACTCATGAGATGAACATTCACTATGCACATTAGGTTGAATTTTTTTAAGTTCATCTATTTATCAATCAATCAGTGGGAATTCTATATGAACACTTATTATGTTTTGAGATTTTAAGGTTTTAGCTTCTATCACTCAGTTTCTCTGATTTTTGCACTTGTATGTCTTGGAATGTATAGAAGCATAGTTTCTGAAGGAGAGTTTGGTTTTGGAGAATTGGACTTATTTCACGCATGTTTTGCTTGGGACTAGCAAAAAGTTGGTTGGGGGTGTGTTGAGCTTCCAATTTATACATATTCTAACCCATTACATCACATTACATGCATGGTTTGTATGCTTAAAAGACCCATCTAATGCTTGTTTTATGTATATAGGAATGAGAGAGAGACTTCACACAATTGACGTTCAAAATAGCATAATTAGGAGCCCTTTGATGAGGATCAAAGGTGGGCCAAAGAATGATGAAGAAAGAGAGGAGAGAGATGAAGAAAGAAAGAATGAAAATGAAGAAAAAGAGAGGCTGACCGGTCTTGACCGGTCGGACAAGCAGCCACGACTGGTCTTGACCAGTCGGCCACCACACTAGCCCCTTTCAACATTGCTGGAGCAAGGACCAAACTAGTCCGACCGGTCAAGACTGATCAGCCAAGAGGTCAGTCCCCACCTCTACACTCCCTAGACATCCCTCAGACAGGTTCAATCGGTTAAGACTGGTTGGCCAGCCCAGTCCGACGGTCACGATCGGTCGGCCATGTGTAAATAGCAAGCTCCGATTTTTGTGGAAAAATTGCTTAAGTGCTACGCAATTCTGAAAATTTTGGAGTTGGTGGGACTCTAAATCTATAAAAGGACACCTACGGATCGAAGGTAAGGTATCATAGAAGATCAGGAACTTCGTCGGAGGTGAAGAGGATCATTGTGGAGCGTCTACAACTCTCCCAAATTCGATTTTTTATGCTTTTAGTTAGTTTTTCATTGTTTCTAGTTAAAACATGATAATGCTCTGCTAGAACCTCTTAGCTAAGGCTAAGAGGTGAAGCTTGTGGGTAGGTATCATGTTGAATTCGTTGTAATTCAAGTACTTTACTTTAAGTTGGATTTTAAGTTCTAGTTTGAATAAAAGTTGGTATTTTTTTATGTTTTATGAGAGTTCATGTGCTTCGGATATGGGTTCCTTACAATTCTCTGAGATTATCATGTTTGGATTATTTAGATTTGAATTGTAGGAACCCCTGAGCGTACCATAGTCCATTGGCATGGTCGTTTACATATTCGACCTCTACGTGCTTCATTAAAACTGGAATCTTATTCTTTAACTTGAGTGGAGATTGTTTGTGTTTGAATGTTAAATCTTCCAACTAGAAGAGAGATAGAACTTCAATTCTAGTTGTGTTTATGCTTGGATGAATGAATTCACATGAGACTACTACAAGTGGATCCTTAATGTTACGCCCCAAACTCGGGGACCGGGCTCACTAAATTCCCGGCCGTTGAATCCGGTGCCGACAGCTTCCGTAGTACCCCATTCTCGGCCCCTAGCTTCCATACGTCAGGTTCCGATCCTGGGATCCCACAAGGAGGATTTTCAGGGTAAACTTTTTTTTTCTTTATAGATGAGCATAACCACAAGTGTACCAAACCAAAAACTTCACATCACATATCCATTAAGATAAAATTTTGAGTACAATGCTGCAGAAAAAGGAAATACAATGTATAACTGAAAGCTGAAAGATCAAATGCGCGCCCCTATCTCACTGCTGTCGCGCTATAGTATGTCCTGCACGTAACCAACGTGCATAAGCTTACTATGAAGCTCAGAGAGTGCATGGTGTGTGCGCAATGCATATGACAGGTATACAGATATCAGAGTAAGCGAAAATGATGGCAGGCTACACTACCAAGTCAATGAATGTCATTAGCCATCTCGAGGCTATGCAATGCAATGGGCCTATATGGCCGAGTGTCATATGCTAATGATGCAATGTGCGCATGTCAATCCCCAACCGTCATATATCATACGGTTTACAACTGGGACATCACCGGGGTCTAGTACACTCCAGACATTGGTTGCCGCCCATCGCGCGCATAACCAAGTGAGTGGAAGAGACCTCATTATCCGCCTCGTCAATGACATACAAGAAAATCCACCCGGCTCGTCGATAGCGAACCCATTCACGAGCTGGTCAAAATCAACCTACTATATAGCCCTCTGCACCCGGGCGGGTAAGGTCACACCCCCTTCCAACGGACCTCGACACAGTGGGAGACTCGGCCTACTGGTATTTGGCCCTCATGCGCTCATAAATCCACTCGGTCTAGACATTAGAGCATCCTACTGGTACCACAGGGTTTAGGGACTTTCACCCAAGGACATCTTTGGCGCCTAAGTGTTAGAACATCTTTCCGGTGTCCATTCCTACCATCCACGATGTGACTGTGGTGGTCACAAACCCGATGCCGCTGGGCTGAGAATCTTATCATGACATGTATAATGTGAGATGCATGAGTCATATTGTCAAAGCCATGCACCAAACCTGCGCATACCGCACGATCATGTGGGGTGACCCTATCTCATACGGGTCCCCTAAGTATCTCAAGCTGTAAGGCATATACTATGATCGACATCGTCCACGGTCAGGCATACATATGATGCGTATGTACAAATGAATGGGCATGATATTCATTATACTAAGCATATTATCAGTGTGACCTATCAAGCTAAGTATACTAGCATGTTACCAGACATATCATGTAATGTTGGCCTTGAATGGCCCAATATATATATATATATATATATATATATATATATATATATATATATATATATACAGAGAGAGGGACCCGAATTGTGGGCCCCATTGGAAATGTAAGGTCTTCGCGGCATAGCCCACTTGAGACCACATCGGCCCCATACTTGGGCCTGCACATACAAAATAGGCCGACAAAAATAGTGTACGGCATGGATAAAACATATATATCAAAGGAAGGACCATGGTGGGTCCCGCTCACTGGTCGAATAGCAAATACACATCATCGGTCTTAGGAAATTTCAGTGGTAGGTATTCAATCATCACAATATCCTAAGTGAAGTCCATTCAAATAGGGCCCCATGCATCGGTCAGAAGGTTGGCATGCTACACGATGCACCCATCAAGGTGGACCCCAAAGATGGGCCCAAAACCTTTGGTTGGATGGAAAATAACCATCACAGTGGCCCTAATGAAGTTTTCAATGGTGGGCATCAATGGCCACTATTCCTTGCGGGTGTGGTCCATTTAACGTTTGGATCTGCCCCATTATGAGGGCCAAATCTTAAAGTGGCATAGAAAAACAGAAGGCCAGCATGAGTAAAACAAATACATCATGGTGGGACCCACAGGGTGGGACACCAGCTGCGCAGCGCATGCACGCACGCACGCTGTCTGCGGCATGGGACCCCCTGGGGTCGCCTTAGTTTTTAGGATTAAGCTAATATTTGTGTTTTCCCCTCCATTCATATCCATGTGATCTTATGAACAGGTTGGATGACAATTAAACATCACTGTAGGGCCTGGGAAGGTTTCAACGGTGGAATCATTATTCGCACTGTTTCCCATGGCATGGCCCACTTGACATTTGGATATGCTTAAATTTTGGGCTCAGCCACTAAAAGGAGCTGGAAAAAAAAACATATGGACGGAATGGGTAAAGCACGTACAATCTAGGTGGGCCCAACTGAGTTTTGGATCAAGCTGATATTTGTGTTTTCCATTCATATAGGTCTGCGTGACTTGATGGACAGTTCAGATGGAAAACCATCATAATGGTGGGCCCTGAAAAGGTTTCAACGGTAGGCATTCATACTCACTATTTTCTGTGGTGAGGCCCACCCAAGATCTGGATCTACTTAATCTTCGGATTTGGGCCGTGAAATGATCTGGGAAAACAGATGGACGGCTTGGATAGAACAAATACATCATGGTGGGTCCCACGAGGTGGGCCACTGCTGGGCGGCTAAGGAGCCCAGTGTCCGTGGACGCTGGCTACTCCTAGCGCCCTGATGTGGTGAGAGGCCAGCGTTCCACGCTGGTCCTCTGTTTGTTTGTTTGTTTTTTTATATCATCAAGTGGGGTCCACATGAGGACAATCCACTCCAACTATCATGTTTACCGGCTTATGAGGGATCCAACAAGCCCAATATTGGATAGCTTATAAGGTCTACAAAAATCAAGACGGGCCAAAGAAAATTCAACCATAGACATCATCATCTCTATTGTTTCAGGTAGTACGGTCCACTTGAGATTTGGATCTGGTTCATGTTTGGGCCCTGGCCCTAAAATGATCTGGGGAATCAGGTGGACGGTTTGGATTTAACACAAACATCAAGGTGGGTCCCCACCCAAGCCCACCAACACTGCTGACGCTGGACAGTTCCAGCGTCTCTGACGCTGTGAACGTCCAGCATCTTGCCACTCTTTTTTTTCTATTTTCTTTCAAGTGGGGCCCACATGAGTGTGATCCAGTCCATTCATCAGGTTTCCCAGCTCATTGGGGACCTAATGAGCCCAAAATTGGGCAGGTGAAAGAGTCTACAAACGTCACGGTGGGCCCAAGAAGTTTCGACAATGGGCTTCATGACCTCCACTATTTTCTATGGTGCGGTCCACCTGAGATCTGGATCTGCTTTATTTTTGGTGTCCAGCCCTGAAATGGTCTGGAGAAACAGACGGACGGTGTGGATACAAGATAAACATCAAGGTGGGTCCCACGAGTGGGGACCCCATTCAAATCGTCCTAGGTTTGCTGACACTTGACTGTTCCAGCGTCTTTGACGCTGTGAACGTCCAGCGTCCACCATTTTTTTTCTCTTTTTTTTGTGGTTATCTTTGCCTGGTGGGGTCCACACGTGCAGGATCCACGCCATTCATCAGCTGGGCCATCTCATGGTGGGCCCAATTATCTTTGGATCAAGATAATCCTTGTATTATCCTTCATCTAAATCTTTGTATTTCAAAGAATGGGGAAAAGTGAAAATAACGCATCATGGTGGGCCACACAAGGTGGTCCATGTCGTGGCAGCGTGCGGGGCACGCTGTCTCACAACATGGCCCACTTGTGGGCCCGAAAATGAAAGGGAAAGAAGGAAGAAAGGGGAGTTTATGTCCCCTTTTAGCACTCACACGAAAATGGACGGTTGGATCGGGTCGGATAGTCGATCAGACGATCTTGATGGGGTGGATCTCCTTCTCCAATCACCTAGGCTCACCAAAAACTCTCTTAACCCTCCAATCTCACCCACTAATCTCTTTCTTTTCTTACTTCTCTCTCTTTCTCTCTGTTCTTAGTCTCTCTTTCTCTTTCTCTCTCCTTCTCTCTCTGGGGTGGCTACATATGGCACTTCTTGTAGGGACTTTGGGACATGGATGGCATTAGAAAAGGGAATGATGATAGCAAGGGGATAGGGTAATTATGAGAGTGGACGGCTTAGGTATGGGTTTAAGTTGACTTGTGAGGAGAGAGATGTACTTGATGAGACGATTGATTGATGGGATGTTGATTGATTGATGGGACAATGTTCGCTCACCTCAAGTGTAAGGCTACGATGTAGTAATAAATCTCTGTAAGACCGAGGTCGATCCACAGGGAAATAGTAACAGCTACCAAATCACTCCAGCAACTCGGCTTTTTAAAGGAAATCAGATTTAAAAGAGTGCTTACTTAAAACAGGAATTTAATGAAAAATCAGAGATATTAAGTACTAAGGCTTTCAAGGATCCACTTGTAGCAATCCTATGTCAATTCAGTCAATCCAAATAGAGAACACAACTAGATTTGAAGTCCTATCTCTCATCTAGTTGGAAAGTAAAGCATTCACACACATTCCATCACATTCAAGTTGAACTTCCAAGTTCTAGTTCCATTCAATCAATACAAAACTCAAACTATAGCCTGCGGAGTAACAGCCATGCCTCTGGACTATGGCCTGCTCAAGGATTACTATAATCCGAATTTAGATAAACAAACATGATAATCTCAGAGAATTAAAAGGAATTCATGTCCGGAGCACATAAACTCAGATAAAACATCTCAAACTACCATTATTTGGAACTAAACCATGCAAAAATCCAAACTTGAATGTAAATTACTTGAATTGAACTGAAATCAACATAGTATTAGCTACAAGCTTCACCTCTCAGCCTTGGCTGAGAGGTTCTAGCCGAGCATAGTCATGCTACAACTAAAAACTCTGAAATAATGCATAAAAATAGAAAAACCCGAATAGAAGAGTTGCAGCCGCTCCACAATCGCCTTCACCCTCCAAACTCACGTTCCTTAGCCTCCCTGATGCCTTAGGGAGAGCCCCTAGGTGTCCTTTTATAGCAACAAACCCCCCTTGCGTCGGATCCTGCGAAAGACTTCGCATTGCGCAGTGAAATTCGGAGTCCCAATTTAGAAAGGACTCATCCTTACGCAGAGCCGACCGGTCGTGACCGGTCGGACTGATGTTCTACACCTTCCAGAGAGTGCTGCCGACCGGTCATGACCGGTCGGACAGACTTTCCTATATGTCTAGCGTGCATGCCCGACCGGTCATGACCGGTCGGGCTAGTTTTTGCCTTAGTATATACAGCCTTCATGTGTGGCCGACCGGTCAAGACCGGTCGGCCTTCTCTTTCTTTTGATCAGCAACTGCACTGGTCGGCCTCTCTTCTACTTAATCCTTTGATGTGGCTGACCGGTCGGACGACCGGTCAGCCTTGTATTTCTTCATCTTTTTCTTCTTTTCTTCATTCTCTTTTCTCTCTTTTTCTTCTTCTCTCTTTAGTCCATCTTAGGACTTCATGCAATGTCTTCAAATATATTCTTTTGGCTCCAATTTGATGAAATCCACTCTTATCCCTACAATCACAAAAACACATGTTAGGTGGGCCTTTAAACCATGAAAATCATGCAAACTATGTAGTGTAATGGGCAATACAATGTATAAATTGGAGGCTCAACACACCCCCCAACCAGCTTTTTGCTAGTCCCGAGCAAAACATGCGTGAAACAAATTCAAACCTCCAAACCCAACTCTCTTCCAGAATCCATGTTTCTATCCATTCCAAGATGCAGAAATATAAAATTTGGAGAAATTCAGGTGATAGAAGCTGAATCTTGGATTCTCAAAACATAAGAAGTGTTTACATGAGGTTCCCGCTGACTGATTGATAAATAGAAGAGCTCGAACAAATTCAACCTAGTGTGCATAGTGAAAGTTCATCTCATGAGTTCCTGGAATCATCTTCTTCATAGATTAAGTAAACCAAAGATTTTAAGGTGCACAGAGCAACAGCAAGCCTATGACAGGAATTTGCCTTACCGTCCTTCCGACGGCTTTCACACTACGTTCCATTTCCGGCTTTGGTTACGGTTCGACCATCCCCCGGTTGGTAATAGGTAGCCCTTTTCGGAATTTTCCACCATTTTTCTTTCCTTCCCGATTTCATCCTTTCTTTCCTTTTTCTTTTAAATTAGATAGGATTTTTAGAAATCCATATCTTCTGTTATTTTCCCATGGACAAGGATGGACAAAATACCCCGGCTTGGCTGCTCAACACAAATCAAAGTCTAGCTAATCCACAAATCACATAAACCTGTCACTCATGAAAATCGTGTAATGTGAACTAGGTGTAAAAAGTGTTCAAATTTTTCTATCAATCACAACAATAGGGGAACTATCCTATAAAACCATTATGTTGGAAGAAATTCAAGACGACAACATCGCACACTTCATATCTCCTCCTCTTATACTCATAGCATCTCAAATGTATAGAAACAAAATTTTCTAAAAGATTTTTGAGATGTTAGAAAATTCAAAATTTTTTTATACATATCAAGCTCGAATTGTTGCAATATTCTAGATGAGGGATCTCATCTCACCCCCCAACCAAATCTTGCATTGTCCTCAATGTAAAAAGTTAGTCAATTAGCATGAACATGAGAGCAATGGTAAACAATGAGAGAGTGAGAACAATAGTACCTGAGAGAGCAATCATGGAATTCTCCAACGCACCACTAAAACCTAATAAAACAGAAGAACAAAACTAAACCTACCTATGCTATACCTCCATCAGACTAGGAGATCAATCATCCTGATAGACAGGATCATTCAGGGAGATGGACATGTCCTCTGAATCAAATTTCTCAACGAATGGTTTAAGGCGTTGTCCATTAACTTTGAAACAGTCACCATTCGCTGCATTCTCAATCTCAACAGCCCCATGAGGAAAAACTTCTTTGACAATATATGGGCCGGTCCATCGAGATCGTAATTTTCCCGGAAAAAGATGAAGTCGGGCATTATACAAGAGCACTTTCTGTCCTTCATGGAAAGATTTCCTTAAGATGTGCTTGTCATGAAAGGCCTTCATCTTGCTCTTGTAAATTCTTGAATTTTCATATGCATCATTCCGGATCTCATCAAGCTCGTTTAATTGAAGTTTGCGAAGCGAGCTAGCCTTGTCAATGTCAAAATTTAGAGCCCGAATTGCCCAATAGGCTTTGTGTTCTATCTCCACAGGCAAGTGGCAAGCTTTCCCATAGACAAGTCTATAAGGGGACATTCCAATGGGTGTCTTGTAGGCAGTACGGTGAGCCCAAAGTGCATCATCTAATCTTAGGGACCAATCCTTGCGATCCGGTCTCACCGTCTTTTCTAAAATCTGGTTAATTTCCCTATTGGAGATTTCAGCTTGCCCACTTGTTTATGGGTGGTATGGGGTACTCACTTTGTGCCTAATACCATATTTCTTCATCAAAGTTTCAAAAGGTCTATTGCAAAAGTGAGAACCACCATCACTAATAATGGCTCGAGGCGTCCCAAATCTAGAAAGTATATTTTCTTTGAGAAACTTGAGAACCGTACGATGATCGTTGGTTCTACATGGGATAGCCTCTATCCATTTAGACACATAGTCTACGGCCAACAGAATATAGACATGTCCAAAAGATGAGGGGAATGGTCCCATGAAATCGATGCCCCAACAGTCAAAGACTTCAAGATGTTGAATTGGGGTGAGAGGCATCATATTTCGACGGGATAATCCTCCTAACTTCTGGCAGCGCTCGCACGCTTGCAAAACTCGTGGGTATCTTTAAATAATGTGGGCCAATAAAAACCACACTGCAGAATTTTTGCAGTTGTTTTCTTGGCTGAAAAATGACCCCCACATGCTTGATCATGGCAAAAGGAGATGACTGAATTGTGTTCATCATTGGGGACGCATCTCCTTATAATTTGGTCTGGGCAATATTTAAACAATAGAGGTTCATCCCAGAAAAATCTGCGCACTTCCCTTAGAAATTTACGTTTGTCTTGCGCAGTCCAATGAGTCGGCATCGCACCTGTGGAAAGATAATTGGCTATATCAGCGTACCATGGTGGATGCATAGCAACAAAGAGTTGCTCATCAGGGAATGAGTCCTCAATAGGTGACTCGTCAATGGAATTTGGTAGGACTAGCCGGGATAGATGATCCGCCACCACATTTTCTACCCCCTTCTTATCTTTGATCTCCAAATCGAATTCTTGAAGGAGTAGGATCCATCTTAGCAAACGGGGCTTAGCATCCTTCTTGGAAAGAAGGTATTTCAGCGCCGCATGATCTGTATAAACAATAACTTTGGATCCTATTAAGTATGGCCTGAATTTGTCCAAGGCAAAAATGACAGCTAGGAGCTCTTTCTCCGTAGTCGAATAGTTAACTTGGGCAGGATTCAAGGTCCTACTTGCGTAGTAGATGACATGGGGCTTTTTATCCTTCTTTTGGCCTAACACCGGCCCAATAGCAAAATCGCTTGCATCGCACATCAACTCAAAAGGAGTGGACCAATCTGGTGGTTGCATGATAGGAGCGGTTGTTAACATGTCTTTTAGCTTTGAAAAAGCTAATTGACATTCGGCACTCTACTCGAATTGGTTCTCCTTTTGTAGAAGGTTGCATAAAGGCCTTGAGATGTGACTAAAGTCCTTTATAAACCTTCGATTGAAACCGGCGTGTCCAAGGAAGGACCGCACATCGCGTATGCTTTTGGGTGGTGGTAGATTGGAAATTATGTCAATTTTCGCCCGGTCTACTTCTATTCCATTGGACGAGATGATATGTCCAAGGACTATTCCTCTTTGTACCATGAAATGGCACTTTTCCCAGTTTAATACAAGTTGCTTTTCCTCACACCTCATCAAAACCAACTTCAAGTGCTTGAGACACTCCTCAAATGTACAACCAAAAACAGAAAAATCATCCATGAATACCTCAAGAAACTCTCCCACCATGTCCGAGAAAATACTCAACATGCATCGTTAGAATGTGGCGGGTGCATTACACAACCCGAATGGCATTCTTCGGTAAGCGAAGGTGCCAAACGGTCATGTAAAAGTGATTTTCTCTTGATCTTCCGGAGCTATCTCAATTTGGTTGTATCCAGAATAGCCATCTAGGAAGCAGTAATAGGAATGGCCTGCCAACCTCTCCAATATTTGATCCATAAATGGGAGAGGGAAGTGGTCTTTCCTAGTAACTGTATTGAGCTTCCTATAATCAATGCACATACGCCAACCGGTTGTCACCCTCGTCGGTATAAGTTCGTTGTTGGCGTTCTCAATGATGGTAATACCGGATTTCTTGGGGACAACTTGGGTAGGACTCACCCATTGGCTATCTGAGATGGGGTAGATAATACCCACATCCAATAGCTTCAACACCTCGGCTTTGACAACCTCCATCATGTTTGGATTTAGCCTTCTTTGAGGTTGTCTAGACGTTTTTGCATTTTCCTCAAGGTGTATACGGTGAGTGCAAACCGAAGGATCTATCCCTTTGAGATCCGCTATTGTCCAACCTATGGCTTCCCGATGTTCTGTGAGTAGCTCAATCAACTTGAGCTCTTGGTCTTTCTCTAGGTGGGAGGCAATGACAACTGGGAACGTTTCCTCTTGACCCAAATATACGTATTTAAGCTCTGATGGCAGCGGTTTGAGGTCAAGCTTTGGTGGTTTGATGTTAGACGGTAGAGGCCTTGATGTGGTTGGTGGCAATTTTTCAAAGTGGTGCCTCCACCGGCTAGTATCAACTACCGGTCCTTCTATATTTAATGCCTGCACAATCTCACTACTGATGGGATCTTCGGAATCCATGATATGTGCTAAGCATGTCTCCAAGCTTTCTAGTGGTTCAAGTTGGAGGAGTTCTTCTTCTTCAAAAGTTTCGAGCATGTTCACATCGAAGAACTCATCATCATCGACATCCCTATGTCTTTTGCCCAAATGAAACACATTTACCTCTAGTGTCATGTTTCCAAAAGATAGTTGCATCACCCCATTCCAGCAATTGATGATTGCGTTTGATGTGGCAAGGAATGGGCGGCCTAATATCACCGGTATTTGGGTGCTAGCATCCAAAACCGGTTGTGTGTCCAAGACTATAAAATCTACCGGGTAGTAGAATTTGTCAACTTGGACTAGAACATCCTCAACTATCCCCCTCGGTACACGGATAGATCTATCAGCGAGTTGCAATGTGGTTTTGGTGGGTTTTAATTCACCAAGGCCCAATTGCTCATATACCGAGTATGGGATCAAGTTCACACTCGCCCCCAAGTCTAACAAGGCACGTTCAATCCGGTAGTCTCCAATGATACATGAGACTGTGGGACTACCGGGATCTTTGAATTTTGGGGGAGTCTTTTGAGTGAGGATGGCACTAACTTGCTCAGTTAAGAAGGCCTTTTGCTGCACATTATATTTGCGTTTTGTTGTGCATAGGTCTTTTAGAAACTTGGCATAAGAGGGAATTTGTTTGATGGCATCAAGCAAAGGGATATTGATCTTGACTTGTCTGAAAATCTCTAGAATATCTTGAGAATTTGGGAGAGATTTTGGGGCAACCAATCTCGATGGGAATGGTGTTATGGGCTTGTAAATGCGTTCCGGTTGTTGTGGGGCTAAGTTAGATCCATTTTCATCCTCAGAATTTACCGGATCATTAGGCTCATCGGCCTTCACCGGAATAGTTTTGTCAATTTGTTTACCACTTCTAAGGGTGGTAATGGATTTAGCTTGCTCCATGTTTTGGTTGGAAGGATTATTGATGCTTACTTTATGTACTCTCTTTGGATTGGGCTGAGGTTGGGCCGGAAAGGTCCCTTCCCTAGCATTCAAGCGTCCCTTAATCTCATCAACCGAGACTTTCAGCTCTTGGAACAATTGCTGATTCGATTCATTTATTTGCGCTTGCCCTTGCATAAACGCTCTCAAGGTATCCTCCAATGAGAATTGAGGTGGGGCCATATTTTGCATGGGTGGCCCTCTTTGGGAGTTGGTAGGATTGCCAGTAGGAGCATTCTTCCAACTGAAATTCGGGTGGTTCTTCCAACTCTCGTTGTATGTATTACCTACCGGTCCATTGAAGGGCCGTTGATAACCATATGTGGCAATGGCTGTCTCTTGTAGCACTTCCTTAAATGCAGGAATTGTGGGACAATCTTGCGTAGCGTGTAAGTCGGTGAGACAAATCCCACATGTGGTTTCAACAGCTTCCTTGGACTTGGAATCTCCATTTTTGCTAAGTTCCATGGCCTCAACCTTCCTTGTGAGGTTGGCTATCCTTGTATTTACGTCGTCTTCCTCTTTAAGGACATATATCCCTCCTTTCTCTTGAGTAGGCTTGGGGTTCTTGGGTTTATCCAAGGTATCCCAAGATTGGGCTTTTTTAGCCAACATGTCCAAGTAACTCCAAGCATCATCTGGATTTTTACTCATAAACTCGCCATTGCACATCATTTCCACAAATTGGCGCATATTAGAACTTAATCCATCATTGAAGAAATTTATAACTTGCCAACTCTCATAGCCATGATGTGGGCAAGCAAGCAGGAGTTCCTTAAATCTTTCCCAACATTGAAAGAATGATTCACCCTCTTTAGCGGAGAAATTCATTATGGCCCTTCGAAGAGTGTTTGTTTTATGAGCCGGGAAGAACTTTTTCAAGAATTCCCGGTTCATCTCAACCCATGACCCAATCGAATATGGTCTAAGAGAGTGAAGCCAATCTTTGGCTCTTTCTTTCAAAGTGAAGGGAAAAAGTTTAAGTTTGATTGTATCCCCAGAAACATTGGGATAATGCAAGGTGGCCAACACTTCTTCGAATTCTTGCAAGTGTAAGTATGGGCGGTCAGAGTCTAGCCCATGGAATTTAGGTAAAAGTTGGATTACTCCCGGTTTTATGTCAAGGGTCCTACTGTTAGCTGGTAGAACTATGCAAGAAGGTGTAATTGTACAAGCAGGTTGTAGGTAATCCCGTAGTGATCTCATTGGAGGAACATTATGTACCTCATTCTCTCCTACTCCTTCCTGATTTGCGTTTGTGGTTGGAGTAGGGGTGGGGGGGTGGGGGGGGGGGGGGGGGGGGGATTCCTTAAGGGTGTTTGATCCATACTCCCCAAACTTTCACAATGCTCTTGATAATTCTGGACTCGTCTATGGACTGACAATGGTCCAACTAAACCACCTTCGGATTGGAGACGATTTGAATGATTACGTTCCCAACGGGACATAAACCACTCAACCAGAAACTGAAACTAATCCTATTCTAGAAAACTAAAATCTGAAACTGAAAGAAAATTCTGCAGAAGCTAAGTTAGAAGGGTATCACCTGATGCGCTTGAACTAGAGAAAAACTCCTACAAAACAGAAAAAATTGTTAGTTCTAAGAAAATAAAAAAGCCTAACTATTTCTACTTCTACAGCC
The DNA here is from genome assembly GCA_003013855.2 of Liriodendron chinense. Taxonomy (NCBI): domain Eukaryota; kingdom Viridiplantae; phylum Streptophyta; class Magnoliopsida; order Magnoliales; family Magnoliaceae; genus Liriodendron; species Liriodendron chinense. Next base: position 2,115,226 of record ML058378.1, read on the forward strand.
ACTGAAATTATTTGAAAACCGTTATCTAATTTCCCCGGCAGCTGCGCCAAAAACTTGTTCGCTCACCTCAAGTGTAAGGCTGCGATGTAGTAATAAATCTCGGTAAGACCGAGGTCGATCCACAGGGAAATAGTAACAGCTACCAAATCACTCCAGCAACTCGGCTTTTTAAAGGAAATCAGATTTAAAAGAGTGCTTACTTAAAACAGGAATTTAATGAAAAATCAGAGATATTAAGTACTAAGGCTTTCAAGGATCCACTTGTAGCAATCCTATGTCAATTCAGTCAATCCAAATAGAGAACACAACTAGATTTGAAGTCCTATCTCTCATCTAGTTGGAAAGTAAAGCATTCACACACATTCCATCACATTCAAGTTGAACTTCCAAGTTCTAGTTCCATTCAATCAATACAAAACTCAAACTATAGCCTGCGGAGTAACAGCCATGCCTCTGGACTATGGCCTGCTCAAGGATTACTATAATCCGAATTTAGATAAACAAACATGATAATCTCAGAGAATTAAAAGGAATTCATGTCCGGAGCACATAAACTCAGATAAAACATCTCAAACTACCATTATTTGGAACTAAACCATGCAAAAATCCAAACTTGAATGTAAATTACTTGAATTGAACTGAAATCAACATAGTATTAGCTACAAGCTTCACCTCTCAGCCTTGGCTGAGAGGTTCTAGCCGAGCATAGTCATGCTACATCTAAAAACTCTGAAATAATGCATAAAAATAGAAAAACCCGAATAAAAGAGTTGCAGCCGCTCCACAATCGCCTTCACCCTCCAAAGTCACATTCCTTAGCCTCCCTGATGCCTTAGGGAGAGCCCCTAGGTGTCCTTTTATAGCAACAAACCCCCCTTGCGTCGGATCCTGCGAAAGACTTCGCATTGCGTAGTGAAATTCGGAGTCCCAATTTAGAAAGGACTCATCCTTACGCAGAGCCGACCGGTCGTAACCGGTCGGACTGATGTTCTACACCTTCCAGAGAGTGCTGCCAACCGGTCATGACTGGTCGGACAAACTTTCCTATATGTCCAGTGTGCATGCCCGACCGGTCATGACCGGTCGGGCTAGTTTTTGCCTTAGTATATACAGCCTTCATGTGTGGCCGACCGGTTAAGACCGGTCGGCCTTCTCTTTCTTTTGATCAGCAACTGCACAGTGTGTATGGCCGACCGGTCATGACCGATCGGCCTCTCTTCTACTTAATCCTTTAATGTGGCTGACCGGTCGGACGACCGGTCAGCCTTGTATTTCTTCATCTTTTTCTTCTTTTCTTCATTCTCTTTTCTCTCTTTTTCTTCTTCTCTCTTTGGTCCATCTTAGGACTTCATGCAATGTCTTCAAATATATTCTTTTGGCTCCAATTTGATGAAATCCACTCTTATCCCTACAATCACAAAAACACGTGTTAGGTGGGCCTTTAAACCATGAAAATCATGCAAACTATGTAGTGTAATGGGCAATACAATGTATAAATTGGAGGTTCAACAGACAACCTAAGGATTTGTGCAAGTGGGGCCCACACCATGCATGTGTAGCGTGGCCCACCTTGATTTGCGCACATGTACGTATCTTTCAAACTAGGTATTGAAACGGAGCGTGCCGCGCGGCGTTGGAGTCGTGGCGTCCGTGCGGTCGCCGGGGTACAAGTCTCGGGTCGTTGCGGTACTAAAATAGGGTGTCTGATCGAAACTCGCCGGTTTGGACTATTCCAAGTATGTCGAGTTCGGAAAAGAGGTGTACAGAGGGCTAATTAAGGTACGGGTACTGGGCCTTTGAGATAGGCGCGGTACCAGGTACAAGGTCAATCCGAAACTCGGTATGCCGACGAGGCGGCAACCCCGGAATCTCCTGAAACACATTTGAAAAGTCACAAACGACCGGCAAGTGGTCGATGCTCAAAGCAACCGGCTCCTCAATTGCACAAGCCAACAGTGCTGATAATTGCTCTCCTCTGGGTTCAGCAACTAATTGAAATTACGGCATGCCGGGTATAAGGAAGGTGACCGTTCTCACGAAACAGTCTATTATGGCATGATACTCGGACAACCAATCCATGCCCAAGATAACATCAAACTCGGACATCTGCAAAACAAACAAGTCGGCAGGCAAAAAGGTCTCTCCTACCAAGACGGGGCAATACGAACAGATCAAACTTAATAATGCGATCTTCCTTAAGGGTGTCGACACTGACAAACCCTCGCGCACGGATTCTAACGGCAAACTAATCGATCGATAGAAATCCTCGGATATGAATGAATGTGATGCACCAGAATCAAATAGAACATGTGCTATGCATGCAAAGACAAGGAGTGTACCCTCTACGACTCCTCCTGGTGTCTGAGGGTCCTGCTGGGCTGCGTAGAATCGGCCCTGAGCCTGCTGGGGAGGTGTCTATCCCCTCTGCGGTCGTTGTTGCTGCTGATGTGTCCTCTGCTGCTACCTCTGCTGCGGAGGAGCTCTCGGCGGTGAGTACTGTTGTCGCTGATGCTGCTGATGAGTTCTCGACAGCTGATACTGCTAACGCTGCTGTCGATGTGAATGGGGGCACTCCCTATGACGATGTCCCATCTCTCCGCACCCATAACAATGGCCTATAATCTGCTGCTGCGGTGGTGCTGGGGGTGCTACGGGTGCCACTGGTGCCGCTGGTGCTCGGAAGGGTGGACGAGCTACATGCCTCTGCGGTGGTCGAAATCGCTGCTGTCGGAAGTTGCCAGAGGGTGCCTTTCTCTTCCCCTTTCGATCTCCGCCTTGACTGCGGATCCGCTGCGCGTCAGCCCACTCTGCCTCATAAATCTGGGCCCGCTCCACCACCTCCTCAAATGTAGGGAGCTTGTGTCCTGCGACATGGCCCCTAAGGCCAAGGCGCAAACCACCCTCGAACCGACGGGCCTTTCGCCTCACATCATCCACAAGATACGTCGTGAATCAAGACAGCTCAACGAATCGGGCCTCGTACTGTGACACGGTCATCTCTCCCTGGACTAGCGTCTTGAACTCTAATGCTCTCTGCTGACGGACATGCTGAGGGAAGAACTTCTGATCAAACCGGTCCACAAAATCCTCCCAGGTCCACTCGAAATCTGCCTCTACTGAGCGGGAAATCGATGACCACCAATGCTCGGCCTCTCCCTGAAGAAGGAAGACAGCGAGAGGAACTCGTTGCCCAGTCGTGCATCGCATAATGGTAAAGATCTTTTCTACTTCAGACTTCCATCTCTCTGCCGCCTCCGGGTTCGGCTCGCCCGAGAAACGTGGGGGATCCATCTGCCTGAAATCCCTAAGTAAGGAATGGGCACGATCTCGCTCTGATGTGGCAGATGAATTGGCTGACCTCCTCTCTTGGCGCTCTACCAAGGAGGTCATGGCATGCAACATCTGCTGGAACTGACTAGCAGTCATGCCTGGAGCTGGGGCGGTCTGGGACATACCCGCTGTTCGCTCGCCTCAAGTGTAAGGCTGCGATGTAGTAATAAATCTCGGTAAGACCGAGGTCGATCCACAGGGAAAGAGTAACAGCTTCCTAATTACTCCAGCAACTCAGTTTAATAGAGTAAATTTCAAATTCAATGGGATGTTTAATTAAAACAATAACTTAATGAAAAATCAGAGATATAATGTACTAAGGCTTTCAAGGATCCACTTGTAGCAATCCTATGTCAATTCAGTCAATCCAAGTAGAGAACACAACTAAATTTGAAGTCCTATCTCTTATCTAGTTGGAAAATAAAGCATTCACACACATTCATCCAATTCAAGTTGAACTTCCAAGTTCAAGTCCATTCAATCAATGTAGAATTCAAATTCATAGCCTGCGGAGTAATAGCCATGCCTATGGACTATGGCCTGCTCAAGGATTACTATAATTCGAATCTAAACAAGCAACCTGTGATAATCTCAGAGAATTAAAAGGAATTCATGTCCGGAGCACATAAACTCAGATAAGACATCTCAAACTACCACCTATTGGACTGAAACATAAGAAAAATCAACTTTGAATTGAAAAATACTTAAATCAAACTGAAATTAACATAGAACTGGCTACAAGCTTCACCTCTCAGCCTTAGCTGAGAGGTTTTAGCCAAGCATAGTCATGCTACAACTAAAAACTCAAAAATAAAGCATAAAACTAGAAAAACCCGAAGATAGATGTTGCGGACGCTCCACAATCGCCTTCAGCCTCCAAACTCACGTTCCTTCTCTTCTCTGATCTCTTAGGGAGAGCCCCTAGGTGGCCTTTTATAGCAACAATCCTCCCTTGCGTCGGATTCTGCAAAATCCTACGCCTTGCGCAGCAATTTTCGGAGTCCCGAATTAGAAAGGACTCCTTCTTACGCAGAGCCGACCGGTCGTGACCGGTCGGCTGATTTTTCATTCATTCCAGCGTGCATGCCCGACCAGTCATGACCGGTCGGGCTCTTTTTTCCTTGATCCAGTATACATGGCTGACCGGTCGTGACCGGTCGGCTCTTCTACTTGATTCCTTTGATGTGGCTGACCGGTCGGACGACCGGTCAGCCTTATATTTCTTCATCTTTTTCTTCTTTTCTTCATTCTCTTTCCTCTCTCTTTCTTCTTCTTTCCTTGGTCCATCTTAGGACTTCATCCAATGTCTTCAAATATAATCTTTTGGCTCCAATTTGATGAAATCCACTCTTATCTCTACAATCACAAAACACATGTTAGGTGGGCCTTTAAACCATGAAAATCATGCAAATTATGTAGTGTAATGGGCAATGCAATGTATGAATTGGAGGTTCAACACCCGCACTAGACGATTGCCTACCGGCGGCTCTCTTGGGTGCCATGTCCTACAGAAAAGGTAGAATCCTCTTAGCATCAGGTTACTCGTGAGTGCCCACACGTCAATCGAAATTTTTTAGGCATATAATAAGGGAGTCCTAGTTTAAACTAAGTTCGAAGCAGGTGAGTAAGACTGGGTTCCTAGCAATCATACACTACAAGGTAGGTAATCAATGGTTATTAGTAGATATGTTATGTTGTGGACAGGTATTCCTAAGTTATGCTCTGATACCAACTTCTGTCACGCCCCAAACTCGGGGACCGGGCTCACTAAATTCCCGGCCGTCGAATCCAGTGCCGACAGCCTCCGTAGTACCCCATTCTCGGCCCCTAGCTCCCATACGCTAGGTTCCGATCCTGGGATTCGACAATGAGGATTTTCAGGGTAAACTTTTTTTTCTTTATAGATGAGCATAACCACAAGTGTACCAAACCAAAAACTTCACATCACATATCCACTAAGATAAACTTTTGAGTACAATGCTACAGAAAAAGGAAATATAATGCATAACTAAAAGTTGAAAGATCAAATGCGCGCCCCTGTCTCACTGCTGTCGCGCTATAGTATGTCCTGCACGTAACCAACGTGCATAAGCTTACTATGAAGCTCAGAGAGTGCGTGGTGTGTGCGTAATGCATATGACAGGTACACAGATATCAGAGTAAGTGGAAATGATGGCAGGCTACACTACCAAGTCTATGAATGTCATTAGCCATCTCGAGGCTATGCAATGCAATGGGCCTATATGGCCGAGTGTCATATACTAATGATGCAATGTGCGCATGTCAATCCCCAACTGTCATATATCATACGGTTTACAACTGGGACATCACCGGGGTCTAGTACACTCTAGACATTGGTTGCCGCCCATCGCGCGCATAACCAAGTGAGTGGAAGAGACCTCACTATCTGCCTCGTCAATGACATACAAGAAAATCCACCCGGCTCGTCGATAGCGAACCCATTCACGAGCCGGTCAAACTCAAGCTAGTATATAGCCCTCTGCACCCGGGCGGGTAAGGTCACACCCCCTTCCAACCGACCCCGACACAGTGGGAGACGCGGCCTACTGGTATTTGGCCCTCATGCGCTCATAAATCCACTCGGTCTAGACATTGGAGCATCCTACTGGTACCACAGGGTTTAGGGACTTTCACCCAAGGACATCTTTGGCGCCCAAGTGCTAGAACATATTTTTGATGTCCATTCCTACCATCCACGATGTGACTGTGGTGGTCACAACCCCGATGCCGCTGGGGTGAGAATCTAACCATGACATATATAATGCGAGATGCATGAGTCATGCTGTCAAAGCCATGCACCAAACCTGCGCATACCACGCGATCATGTGGGTTGACCCTATCTCATACGGGTCCCCTTAGTATCTCAAGCTGTAAGGCATATGCTATAATCGACATCGTCCACGGTCAGGCATACATATGATGCGTATGTACAAATGAATGGGCATGATATTCATTACACTAAGCATATTATCTGTGTGACCTATCAAGCTAAGTATACTAGCATGTTACCAGACATATCATGTAATGTTGGCCTTGAATGGCCCAATATATATATATATATATATATATACAGAGAGTGGGACCCGAATTGTGGGCCCCATGGAAATGTAAGGTCTTCACGGCATAGCCCACTTGAGACCACATCGGCCCCATACTTGGGCCTGCACATACAAAATAGGCCGACAAAAATAGTGTACGGCATGGATAAAACATATATATCAAAGGAAGGACCATGGTGGGTCCTGCCCACTGGTCGAATAGCAAATACACATCATCGGTCTTAGGAAATTTCAGTGGTAGGTATTCAATCATCACAATATCCTAAGTGAAGTCCATTCAAATAGGGCCCCACGCATCGGTCAGAAGGTTGGCATGCTACACGATGCAACCATCAAGGTGGACCCCAAAGATGGGCCCAAAACCTTTGGTTAGATGGAAAATAACCATCACAGTGGCCCCAATGAAGTTTTCAATGGTGGGCATCAATGGCCACTATTCCTTGCGGGTGTGGTCCATTTAACGTTTGGATCTGCCCCATTATGAGGGCCAAATCTTAAAGTGGCATAGAAAAATAGAAGGCCAGCATGAGTAAAACAAATACATCATGGTGGGACCCACAGGGTGGGACACCAGCTGGGTAGCGCATGCATGCATGCACGCACGCACGCTGTCTGCAGCATGGGACCCCCTGGGGTCGCCTTAGTTTTTAGGATATTTGTGTTTTCCCCTCCATTCATATCCATGTGATCTTATGAACAGGTTGGATGACAATTAAACATCACTGTAGGGCCTGGGAAGGTTTCAACGGTGGAATCATTATTCGCACTGTTTCCCATGGCATGGCCCACTTAACATTTGGATATGCTTAAATTTTGGGCTCAGCCACTAAAAGGAGCTGGAAAAAAAAACATATGGACGGAATGGGTAAAGCACGTACAATCTAGGTGGGCCCAACTGAGTTTTGGATCAAGCTGATATTTGTGTTTTCCATTCATATAGGTCTGCGTGACCTGATGGACAGTTCAGATGGAAAACCATCATAATGGTGGGCCCTGAAAAGGTTTCAACGGTAGGCATTCATACTCACTGTTTTCTGTGGTGAGGCCCACCCAAGATCTGGATCTACTTAATCTTCGGATTTGGGCCGTGAAATGATCTGGGAAAACAGATGGACGGCTTGGATAGAACAAATACATCATGGTGGGTCCCACGAGGTGGGCCACTGCTGGGCGGCTAAGGAGCCCAGCGTCCGTGGACGCTGGCTACTCCCAGCGCCCTGATGCGGTGAGAGGCCAGCGTTCCACGCTGGTCCTTTGTTTGTTTGTTTGTTTTTTTATATCATCAAGTGGGGTCCACATGAGGACAATCCACTCCGTCTATCATGTTTACCGGCTTATGAGGGATCCAACGAGCCCAATATTAGATAGCTTATAAGGTCTACAAAAATCAAGACGGGCCAAAGAAAATTCAACCATAGACATCATCATCTCTATTGTTTCAGGTAGTACGGTCCACTTGAGATTTGGATCTGGTTCATGTTTGGGCCCTGGCCCTAAAATGATCTGGGGAATCAGGTGGACGGTTTGGATTTAACACAAACATCAAGGTGGGTCCCCACCCAAGCCCACCAACACTGCTGACGCTGGACAGTTCCAGCGTCTCTGACGCTGTGAACATCCAGCGTCTTGCCACTCTTTTTTTTTTCTAGTTTCTTTCAAGTGGGGCCCACATGAGTGTGATCCAGTCCATTCATCAGGTTTCCCAGCTCATTGGGGACCTAATGAGCCCAACATTGGGCAGGTGAAAGAGTCTACAAATGTCATGGTGGGCCCAAGAAGTTTCGACAGTGGGCTTCATGACCTCCACTGTTTTCTATGGTGTGGTCCACCTGAGATCTGGATCTGCTTTATTTTTGGTGTCCAGCCCTGAAATGGTCTGGAGAAACAGACGGACGGTGTGGATATAACATAAACATCAAGGTGGGTCCCACGAGTGGGGACCCCATTCAAATCATCCCAGGTTTACTGACACTGGACTGTTCCAGCGTCTCTGACGCTGTGAACGTCCAGCGTCCACCAATTTTTTTCTCTTTTTTTTTGTTATCTTTGCCTGGTGGGGTCCACACGTGCAGGATCCATGCCATTCATCAGCTGGGCCATCTCATGGTGGGCCCAATTATCTTTGGATCAAGATAATCCTTGTATTATCCTTCATCTAAATCTTTGTGTTTCAAAGAATGAGGAAAAGTGAAAATAAAGCATCATGGTGGGCCACACAAGGGGTCCATGTCGTGGCAGCATGCGGGGCACGTTGTCTCCCAACATGGCCCACTTGTGGGCCCGAAAATGAAAGGGAAAGATGGAAGAAAGGGGAGTTTATGTCCCCTTTTAGCACTCACACGAAAATGGACGGTTGGATCAGGTCGGATAGTCGATCGGACGATCTTGATGGGGTGGATCTCCTTCTCCAATCACCTAGGCTCACCAAAAAATCTCTCTTAACCCTCCAATCTCACCCACTAATCTCTTTCTTTTCTTACTTCTCTCTCTTTCTCTCTCTTCTTAGTCTCTCTTTCTCTCTCTCCTTCTCTCTCATGGGGTGGCTACGTATGGCACTTCTTGTAGGGACTTTGGGACATGGATGGCATTAAAAAAGGGAATGATGATAGCAAGGGGATAGGGTAATTATGAGAGTGGATGGCTTCGGTATGGGCTTAAGTTGACTTGTGAGGAGAGAGAGATGTACTTGATGAGACACTTGATTGATTGATGGGATGTTGATTGATTGATGGGACAACCTAGGGATTTGTGCAAGTGGGGCCCACACCATGCATGTGTAGCATGGTCCGCCTTGATTTGCGCACATGTACGCATCTTTCAAACTAGGTATTGAAACGGAGCGTGCCGCGCGGCGTTGGAGTCGTGGCATCCACGCGGTCGCCGGGGTACAAGTCTCGGGTCGTTGCGGTAATAAAATAGGGTGTTTGATCAAAACTCGCCGGTTTGGACTATTCCAAGTATGCCGAGTTCGAAAAAGAGGTGTACGGAGGGCTAATTAAGGTACGGGTGTTACAGTTAAGGCCTTAGTTCCGTTTAAATTACATATTTTACAAGTTACTGTTTTAAGTTAGTTTGTGAACTTAAACTTCTAAATTAATTGAATTTAAAGTTGCTTGAATAATTAGAATTGGTTTACCTAATTCCCTGTGGATCGACCTCGGTCTTACCGAGAATTATTACTACATCGCAAGCCTTGCACTTGAAGCGAGCGAACAGGCAGGGGCTCTTGCAAATGGCCATCGATATTCTTTAGCACTGCCGGTATTATGCAGTTGTATAGGGCTTTTGGCAATATTGTCAGAAACAAAGATCAACCCAGGGTGAGGGATGAATGTGGCTTATTGCCCATGGCATTTCTTCTGTGGGTGGTTGGGCATATATTTCCCGTGGACATATCGCTACAGTCATCTGATTGGATAGCTTCCTAAAATTGGAAGTTGGGTGGAGATTTGCTTCTACCACTTTCCTGTTTCTGACGTTGAAGACGATCAAGAAGTCATTGACGATGAATGTTCTGTGAATACTATTGATAGGGAGTTTCTGGTGTTTATTCGTACTGCTTCACTTCCGCTACGCGAAGGACTAGAGTTCTAGTAGGAACTTTATTACCCTAGCCAGTTTACCAGGCAATTCGGATATGACTAGGGTGTTCCGATAACAGTTACTGGATGTAGCCAAAGTAGAGCAAGCGTACAACATGGGTCCTGCTCACTGGGAGTGGACATGGCATCAACTTCGATGACGTGAACGAGCTCGAGGTTCATGCTTCCTAGCCTTTATCGGAAAACTGGCAGTCCTTATGGCTGGTTGAGATGGTGGGCGCATCAGTATGCTTTGATTTGGAATAACAGCTCCGTTGATGATCCAATCTACATTCCTCCTCCAAGGCTGACAGAGGTCCTCGCTGATGGGTTGGGTTATTATAGAGAGCAGGCTGAAGCGTATTTGTCGTCAAGTATTGGGCATAAGACTTCCCTGAGTGTGTCAATTGACCGTCGTAAGGAGGATACGACATTGGACTGTTGACATACTTTCGAAGTACCTTTGGTGAGATGGTCATAAGAAGTTGGGTTCACACGTCTTCTGGTGGTTGAAGGTGATAAGGATGACAATCGGTTAATTAGTAAAGAGGATCCGACGATGACCGGATCGGCGAATGAAACATCAGACCATGTCGGCGTGAGAGAGTAGGTCGGGCAAATTAGAGAGGATGATCTGCAAGGGACCACTATGCCGGTGAATGACACAACCGTGTCTGTGGCCCCTGGTTCTTCCAATGTTGAGGATATGGCGGAGTCGCTGGCGGCAACTGAAGTGATCGATACTGATCATAACAATACTACTGAACTTCTGGATGTGACTTCGACGCTACTGACCGAGATCATTGAGTCATTCGTTGACGCGACGATACATACTGCAAATTCTTTGAAACCTGTCGTTGATTCATCTTCTAGTATGATTCTTTCATAGCTCATTAGTGTATTCTTCTTCTGTACTTATCATTTCATTGCATACTAGCTTTGTTTCTTTTGTCACAGTTATTGCCAGTGCTGATCTACTGCTCATGGATCATTCGACATTCCTTGTTTTGATCGTTTAAATTGTTTTGGGCAGAGCATACTGAGAAGTCTACTGTCTAGTATTTTAAAGGTGTTGGCTGAACCGTGCGAGTGGCATACACTAGGAGCTGGAGTGAAAGCATTAGAAGCTCGCACAAGGGTAATCGGGCCTGAGGTATCCAAAATAGTTTGCCGCATTTCTTCTTTCGAGGATTCTATTACGCAGGTTGCTATAGCTAAACAGGTCGAACCTGACCCTATAGCAGAAGAGAAATGGCAAGTATTGTCCTCTTTGCAGTCTTTTGCAGAGTAGCGAGAACACTCAACAGTGGGTGGTAAAACGAATTTAGCGGATAGTGAGACTCAACGTCGTGGGTATATTAATTGTCTTATTGATGTCAAATCCGAGATCAGGCGGTTGTAGATGGAAGAAGCGGCCATAGATCTTGAGGTTGCTCATCTCGACCTTGTCATTAATCAGAACCGTATTGAGGTCGCACAGCTTGAGAGTGAAGGAGAGGTGCGCGCAAGCAAATAGCAGATTTAGAAACTGAACGTCGTGACATCTGTTGAGCTCTTAATTGTGCATATTCTAACCCCAATTCATCACTCATTATGCATGGCTTTCATGATTTAAAGGCTAATCTAATGCATAATTTTGTGGTTGTAGGAATGAAAGAGAGACTTCATCTTTGGATGCTTTGAGACCCTTCTTACATACCTTGAAGATCAAAGGAAAGGAAGAACAAAAGAGGGAAGAAGAAAGGAAAGAAGAGAAAGAAGAAAGGAAAGAAAAAGGAGCCCGAAAAGGTGGTCCGATTGGTCAAGACCGGTCGGCTAACAATTCTGCCTTCTACAGAGGCTGCTGGACCAAACTAGACAGTTCTATACCGGTCTTGACCGGTTGGCCAGCCCTGTCCGACCGGTCTTGACCGGTCGGCCATGCAATTTCAGGGTTTCAGATTGCAGACAGCAGGCCATTCCCGTTTTTAATTTTTCAGACCAGTTTTTTGGGCCCATATTAATGATATTTAGAAATCCAATATATCCATGTCGAAGAAGAGCTCGACATCGAACTAACCCAAGTGGTTTCGTGTCGATCGGAGCTACGGATTGACCGTGGTGGCCAGAACAATACAAACTGTCCAGAAAGTTCCAGATTCCGCCTACTCCACTCTGGGCTAGTCCAGGTGACCCATCATTGATGATATGAAGAATCTACTTTGACCATCTTCTAAACCACATCCATATATGAATAACCACAAAGTTTCAGATAAAAAGGATGTGTGGTTTGATCGTACCGGTTGAAGAAAGATGGACCATCCAGAAAGATTCAACTGCGCAGAGTTTATAAAAGCCCTAAGTGTTCTAATTTTTGGACCGCATTCTGGGATTGTTTTGGACAATCTAATCCATCTATCATGTAGAGGAATAATTTTTCTACCAATGTTCAAAATTTGGGATCAATCCGACATCTGTACACTCCGGAGCGTTGAAAGCAAGATGACTGGTTTTGAAGGTACCCGAAGTGCGCGATTTTGAGAGGCGGTCGTTGATCTGATTGGTGGGCCCATTCAGAAGATAATCTTGAAAATATAAATCATCTATGAAGAAGATCACATTACAAGGAAGTTACAAATCAAATTTGAAGGCAATCCGACCATTGGTTAAGCCGTACCAAGCGAAACAAATTCTGCTATGTTGCTATACTATTGCTGCACTATAAAAGGAGGTGCTCTCTTCTATTCCAAATCAAGCAAGGACGTGGGGAGCAAGGAGTTCAAGTCATAGGAGGCTTCCTAGCCTCCTCCAACTAGTTTTTCTTCATTTTCTTAATTCTAGTTTTGTTTTTAATATTCTTTTCATTAGCTAATCTCTTAGCTAGAGTTAAGAGGTGAACCTTATAGTTTTCTTAGATTGTTTAATTCGTTTTATTGGTTTCAAGTTGGATTTCATGTTTAAAAACAATGGTTTGAAGTTTAATTTAAGTTCTAAGTAGTTTTTCTTAGTCTTATGATGACTCATGAATGTTTGGAAGAATTGCTTGAGTTCTTAATTGTTGTGTGCTAGTCTAGACCTGTATGATCCGAGGAATTGGAGTACGCTCTAGTACTATGATCTTCATGTGGGAACTTCCTACCAAAGTTCTACTTTTCTGGATTTTTGTAGTATGTATGGGATTATGTATGTGATTTGAATAAGCTTGAATCATAATCTAGTTTTGTCTTGTGACAGGATTTAATGATGTTTATGATTGTGATCTTAGCTTATTAGAATTGGGACTGACCTATGCAATGGAGTATGCTCGTCCTAGCTTGTATTGAGTGAATCATATGCATGGGTCTTACATATGGTAGATTATTGGTTTAACTGCTCTATCATCTGACTAGATAGATCTTAATTTCGATTCTAGTTGAGAAAGTGAGAAACCAAAGCGAATTATGCATCTAAAGAGAGCTATAAGTGGATCCTTGATGCTCTAGTTATCTTTCCATTATCAGATTTTCTATTTTATGTTCAAAACCAATTTCACAAACCTCTTTGATTCTAGTTATTAGGATAGTTGGAATTGTTTACTTCCTTCCCTGTGGATCGACCTCAGTCTTACCGAGATTATTACTACATCGCAACCCTACACTTGGGGAAGCAAACAACATCCTGGATCCTGCATTGGTAGTAGCGGAGGCAAAGGCTACCATGGAAGTGACAAGGAAAAACATGATGCAGTTTGTAGCAGGGTGCCTGAGGAAGTTGTAATTTTGTTCTTTTGGTCTTTATAATCATTATCAAAGAAAAGCAATGTTAGAAGTTCATTTTGAATGCTTAACTGATATTCGTATCTGATGTAATCGACATTAGAACTATCAATTATGTGCTAGCTTCATGATCCAAAGTAATGATAATGATTCTTTCGCTAAACTGTCGTTTGGTGTTATGCATTTAGGACTAGCATGTATAAGATGATGCATTGTGTATGAGTTTAATGTGAGCTGAGCATATTAAAACGTAAATGGACAATGTGCAAAAATAATACTTCCCTTTTACGTGACCAGCGTACCCTTAGATTATTGCTTTTAAAAGACGTCTGTATCATTAACTCAAATTTTTCATCCAGCTCTTTGTTGTCAGGTTTATCTGTCATCCTTCCTGGCCTGCCCCCAGTCATTTTTCCTCAAGACTAGAGTTTCTCATTATATATTGGGGCTTGCCCTAGTTGTTTTCTTCTATAAAATTGAGTTTCTCATCATATATTGGGGCTTGCCCCTAGTGTATTTGGCTCGTCGTTTTGCCATACCACCTCCTTCTGATGAAAGATGTCCTGTACTTTAGAAATCCACATAGAATACCCGTCTGATCATAATCTTTAATTGCATATTCTTGTTGCGGAATTATTCATAAGAGAAAGTTGCCAATATTCTCAAAGCAAAGTGATACATAATAGAATGCCCTGATCATCTTCGTATAAAGCTGTATGTATATACATATAGGAGATTCCCGATTTTGATTTATCCTCATGTGGAGTAGAAGAATATCATGATAATGACAAAGGGATTCATGATAGAATACGAAAGCCAAATATACAGAGCGAGATGTTATGATCATTTCCGTATAGGACCAAGTGTGTATGTATGCAAGATTGATAATAACCAAATACTCTGATCATCTTCATATACAACCCTATGTATAAGAGATCATCAACTCTGAATTGCTCTCCTACCAAGCAGAGGGATTCTAGAATACCAAGATACTAATAAGAGAACCTGTAACGAAGATACAATAATATGAGGACGTTGTGCTTCGTGTAGGCTTTCTATGAGATATTTTCTTCTGGTTTGACTAGTTTGATAGGAATATAATGAGTCAATCAATGATTATAGAGTCGATTCTTTGACATTCTTTGACCATTGTACCTGTCATTAAGAGAAGCTATACGAGCATTTTATATTCATATGTGTGACAACATGATGTGAGTGAATGTGTGAGTGAGTATGAAATATAGCACATACATGAAATAGATGCATCAATGTACATAAGTATATCCCCATTTACTTTATAACCAGTCAGAACTGTTTGTAAACGTTCATGACTATTCAATTTTAGAAAATGTAGTCCTCGAGCGAACATTCTTCCTAGGTGATATTTATTGGAACTGTACTGGTCGGGGCTCTCTCAGACTCTTTAATCTTCAAACTAATGATGCCTTGATTTATCATCCTTTGTACCTTTCCTTTCAGAATGAAGCATTGCTCGGTCTTATGGCCTATGTATCTATGATATTCGTAGTAATTGGGGTCATCCACACGTCCCACTTCAGCTGGTCGAATAAGTTTTGGGAGTCGTAATTGTTAGTGCACTTTTCTGTGGCATACTAGTGCACCTTGTTTGTTAATCACTTAGGTCAGTGAGTCTAGTGTTGGTTGAGCTTAGTGAAGATGAAGACCGAAGACTCAAGTGGCCCTGCTGCATCAAGGAAGAAGAAACAGGTAAAAGTGATGCCTTGGTGTGCCTTAACCTTGACCAAAACCAATCCCATAATCTCTTGATGACCTTGACCTCATTAAACATACCATTAGTCATCTTAGAATGGCCTTATGTCACGCCCTGAAATTCAGGACTCGAGTACAACAATCCAAAGCCCAAGTTCCAGGGTGTGAACTTAATTCAAACATAACTTTAGAGAAATTTCATTCCACACACCACAATATTAACTAAACTAAAGTACTTTATTTATTATAGTTTAAATCTCAATCTGTAAATTAAATTAAACAACTACATCTACTCTACGAATTAATTAAGTCTACTGAAATCTGTTTACATCAACTTTAAAGAAAAATAAATTAAATGACCTGATCTAAAATAAACCTTCTAATAGAAGTAGTCGTCCAGATATTCCGCTTCAGCCGCTTCTTCTTCCTCCTAAAATCCTGCAAGAACTGTGGTGATTTTGTTAAGCTAAAGCCCAGTGAGGTCATTTCCATTACAGGTAATATTTCAGTTAATAAGAGATAGGATACAAATCATCAACGAATAGAATTGTATGAAATATACGAGGATGAGGTGATGATTAATTAATACATTTTATGATTTATTATAACTGGAGCATGATTATCATGATGTCATGTATGTTATGATACGTGTGAGAACAATAAATGTCTAGGAACTCGCTGCCACTAAACATTAGGAACCTGTCGCAAATCAACTATGCTCACCTAACCGGTACAGTGAAGCGGCAAATCAACCATGCACGCCAGTGAGCAAATCAACCATGCACCACTGATCCAACCGAGCAAATTAACTATGCTCAATAAGTGAAACGACCAGAACTCGCTGCCACTGAACATTAGGAACCTGTCGCAAATCAACCATGCTCACTTAACCGGTACAACGAGACAGCAAATCAACCATGCACGCCAGGAGTCATATCAACCATGCTCCTATTCTGTCGCAGTGTATAAATGTATGTATATGTCATGAGTTATGGAAGCACTTCTTCAAGCATACAATGCATATCAACTCAATTTCAATCACACCATGTATGTCTTTACTTTATTAAAGTGTTCCTTTATTTAAACCCCAAGTTATCGCCAACAAGGAAGTGTAAGGTCAATGTCACGTAGAATTTTAATAATATCACAAATACCTAGGTTTGTACTTCATTGACATCGTAAGTATGTAGCCCAAGTCGAGCGTATTCCTAAAATTTTAATTCGCACAACAAGAAAGATAAATTGAGAAAAGGAACTAACATGGAAGGAAATATTGAAAGAAGAACTGAGAGAATGGAAATGAAAAATGAATTCCTTACCTAGGATTAAAGATACTATTCTAAACTCAATTTAGAAAGAGATTGAAGAAGGAAACTTTACCAAAGATCCATTACATGAAATAATAAAGAAAGTTGGAACTTGAACGTAAAGAATAACACATATATGAAAAGAGAAATCAACTAGAAGTTTCTGAGATGTATCACTCACCTAAGATTGATGTTATCCGTACGCCAAACAGGGCCTAATTTCGAGTTTGGTTGACACAGTGAGTCGACTTAGCGAGTTGACTCGGAACAAGGCTTCCTCTCTTCTCTTTTTCTTTCTTTCTTTCTTTCTCTTCCTTCTTCTTCTTCTTCTTCTTCTTCTTTCTTCTTTCTTCTTCTTCTTCTTCTTCTTTCTTCTTTCTTCTTCTTCTTTGGCCTGGGATTTTGTCCCAGCAACGGTAGTAGCAGTAGCAACAGCAACGTAGAAGACGTTACCTCTCTCATCAGCGGCTCATCTCAAGATCTCAGCCGAGTCGACTCACTTGGCCCAACTTGATCCTCTCTCTCTCTCTCTCTCTCTCTCTCTCTCTCTCTCTCTCTCTCTTTCCTTTTCCTTCTTCTTCTTCTCTTATCTGGCCTAGGACATTGTCCTAGCAGAAGTAGCCACAACAGAAACAGGAGCTCGCTCCCTCTCTCAAACGTCTCTCTCTCTCTCTCTCTCAAGCGTCTCTCTCTCCACGTATTCTCTCTACTCAACCTATCTCTCTCTCTCTCTCTCTAATTGATCTATAAAGGATGGGAGGGAAATAGATGGACGGTTTTATAACCCACCTCAGTCGGTGGAAGACGTGGTGCGGACGAAATTTAGCTTGCCTGTTCGAGTGGGAGTTGTAAAAGAATGGTGACTCGAAATTATTATGTAAAATAAACCGTTGAGAAGCTAGGTGGGGTCCACATGGTGTTTTGGGAGAGGTTTGGACCATTCACGCAAAGCGCAGGTCTGGATCTTAACATTCTTGGTTTTGGACGGTGATTTGGAGGGGGTCATCGGATCAAAGTTTGGTGGAAATACTTGGAAGGATGATAGATATTAGGAGGGGGAAAAGAATAGACGGATTGGATTGATGGAATGGGACCCACTTGGAGGACGAAGAGGATCATCTAGGTCGGCAGCACACTCCGCTGTTACCGAGTTTGGAGAAGAAGAAATCGAAGTGGTTTCTTTTTAAAAAGTAATCTAATAACGTGCGTCGCACATACACGCACTCGAACTCTGCTGCCCTCACGAGTGGGGTCCATTCAATGTGGTTCGGGATGATTTTCATCTGTCCAACAGGTTGACAGCGTAATTTTAACCGCTGCTGAGAAAAAATGATACAGATCCGAGTTAAGGTGGGCCACTTATGGACCGATTTCTGATTAGAGCATTTGTAGGATGATCGGAGGGCTGAAATTCGACGTGTACTCTTAAATTATGTCCTAGAACTAGTGTATGAAGTTTTGTGTGAAAATAATCCCCAAAAATCATAAAACTTAAAAATGGTCATTTTATTTAAGTTCAGCTAATGGCATTTTCGTAATTATTGTAAATTTGTGAGTTTTGTGAAATCTAACGCTTCTACACTATTCTAAGGTTTATTCTAAGAAAATTTAATAAAGGGACCATACTAAATTCCCTACGGATTATTTAATATTAATTTATCAATATTAAAATTATTTAATTTCTTAAATAATTAACTAAATTATAATTTAAATGATTCTAAAATCCTAGAGTGTTATAAACACACCTGAGGAGGGTCATTGGGTTGGGAAATCAATGATCTAAGTATATGCCTGGTGATGGACGAGATGTACGGATCAGATTTATGGATAGACATGTTTACAGGACGATGTGAAGATTATACGACGGGTTTACGTTGATTACGTAATTCGAAATCGAAGCAAACGGCTAGATATTCTGGTCTAACAACAATGGATCATTCTAACGATCATTCTAATGACTTAACTAAGTACACTAAACTTTTCAGAGGCTTAAAAAGTTGTCTGAATACGTATAAAAGTGTATATGTGTGTGTATGCGTATGAACAACATGGTTTATAATTTAATTTCTCACATGTGAACACGCACTCGTGTACTTACTCGTGCGCCCAAAATTTTGGGGTATTACACCTTAGGTGTCCCAAAAGATCACCAAAAGATCGACCTTTGAGGTTGCATGCGCTGTGAAATCCATGCCCAAACCCATCAACACTATGCATAGCCTGACCGACCGGTCACGACCAGTCAGCTGGACTGGACCGACCGGTCATGACCGAGCGGACCGACCCCAGTCCAAGACAGTGTTGTTGTATGTGTGCAGGCCATTGGGCCGACCGCTCTTAACCGGTCAGACCGACCCCTCTACGGAGATAGTGAATACTCTGGCCAACCGGATTGGTCTTGATATACCATTAGGGGAGGTTGGTTGATTGGACTATAAGCCCTTGTGCTTTTATTGCCGATGTATATCTTTGACCAATTATGCATGATTAACTACCCTAGATAGTTACATTTTCTTGTTAATTATGTTCCATAGCATGCTCCATGTTTTAAAGTTCTTGCACCCTATACTCTTCTTGTTAGCATGTGCTTATTATTTTAACTTGGACATACTATCTACTTTTACCTTAACCTTAATTGATATATCATTAAGGGGGAGAGAATAATTTATCAATTGTTGACAAAAAGGGGGAGAAAGATCAAGTCCCACCAAAACTAGTTTGACATGTTTTGTGATGCAAGGATTGACAGGTTATGGGGGAGCAAACTGAAGAGGAGCTACTTAGTTAGGCATGTCAAGAGTCCTCTATTTATTTCATTATCAATGTAATCTCTTGTTCATGTATTTGTTTTGGTAGGTTAGGTTTTCGTAAGTAATTGACAAAGGGGGAGATTGTTAGTGCACTTTTCTATGGCATACTAGTGCACCTTGTTTGTCAATCACTTAGGTCAGTGAGTCTAGTGTCAGTTGAGCTTAGTGAAGACGAAGACCGAAGACTCAAGTGGCCCTGCTGCATCAAGGAAGAAGAAACAGGTAAAAGTGATGCCTTGGTGTGCCTTAACCTTGACCAAAACTAATCCCATAACCTCTTGATGACCTTGACCACATTAGACATACCATAGCAATCTTAGAATGGCCTTAGGTGTCCCAAAAGATCACCAAAAGATTGGCCTTTGAGGTTGCATGTGCTGTGAAATCCATGCCCAAACCCATTAGCACTATGCATAGCCTTACCGACTGGTCACGACCGGTCAGCTGGACTGGACCGATCGGTCAAGACCGGTCGGACTGACCCCAGTCCAAGACAGCGTTGCTGTATGTGTGCAGGCCATTGGGCCGACCGGTCGCGACCGGTCAGACCGACCCCTCTACAAAGACAGTGAATACTCTGTCCAAGTTGGCCTCTGGCCGACCGGTCGGGACAGGTTGGCAGCTACCTGTTTTTTCCCGTTTTATGACCATTGGAGCTCATTTTCTTTAAATATGGAGCTCGATTTTTGGGCATTTTCAGAGGGTTTTGAGAGCCTATTACCCACACCTTTTGTATATCATGTACGGCCTCAAAGAGGAGGAGATTCAAGTCATATCCCTTAGGTTTAATCACAAGTGAGGGCATTCAAATGCAAACATAGGGATAACTTGATTCCTCTCTCAATTCTAGAGGTGAGACACTATAACACATAGTTATATCTCTTGTTCAAGACCTCTAGAAGACCCTCTAGGTGAATTGTCTAGTTAGAACAAGCTACATATCCCAAGTAGGAGATTCAACCATCCTCCCATCACCTTGGTCATCTCAAAGAAGATCATATGCAAGGCGTTTGATTGATGGAGCTGAAGCCTTAGCAAAGCAGCGGCAACACGATCGGGGGAGCACAAGGGGAGTTGATTCAAGCACAGGAGAGCGAAAAGAAGCAACCCAAAGTAGCGCTAAACAAGGGGCTCATCCGACAAGTAAGGTTGTCTTTGTTGAGAGTCTATCCACTCAATTCCCTGTGGGAGTTGAGTGTAGAGTTTGTTTGTCAAACTTGATCTAGGGACGTTGGTCGTTCCTTGGCCTGTTTGTCGGCCTAAAGACTAGGGGTTGTTTGGCATTCTTTGGCTCGTTTGCCGAGCCTAAACAAAGTCTCCAAGGGGGAGCCTCCAACACGGGAGTAAACGTGCGTCGGGTTGAGAGTTAGCCTATGTCCAAAACTCCGTTCGGGTTGAGAGTTAGCCCTTTATCCAAAACTCCGGTTATGGTTGAGAGGTGAACCGGTAAAACCTCCGTGTAAAGGTTGTGGGTGAACCTCATTTAAAACCTCCAATAGTGAATGCCGGTGTGCTCAAAGGGATTGAGTACTTGAACCGGGAGTAGAGTAGACCCAAAGTCGAACCACTATACATGCTTGTGTTTGTGATCGGTTGAGCACATTGTTATCTTAGCATTGAATGTTTAATGTGGTCAAGGTCATCAAGAGGTTATAGCACATTGTTATGTATGCTTGATAAGAATGTATGCTAGACACTAGATAGGCACATCCACAGACAAGATGTACTTTCACTAGTTTTGTAGACTTGAGCTCATTGATCCATTCTCATAAGTCTACATAGGTTGCATAGATTAGGAGCTTGATTAGTTAAATCATTTGATTATCTATGCATGCTTAGACTAGGTTGTTTATTGCTTAAATCATATGCTAGTCTTGTGATTGGACCCACTTAAGCTTGGAAGCCGAAGTGTTCTCGGTTACTTAGTTTAATTTGTTAGATTGTGTTAGTAGGTGAAAAGAATTTCAAAAGGTCCTAATCACCCCCCCTATAGGACTTAGCCATAATTCAAGTTGCTCTTTACGCTTCCACACATACGAAGGTGTCATGTTAGACTACCGACGTAATTTCAGTAATGCTCCTTTTTCGATTAATTGTTCCATAATTGGGACAAGGTCTTCAATGTTAAATGTATACGGTCCATTCTTTTTGTCTCGCTCACTGATTGTCATGTGCTGCGACCTTTGAGGCTCTTTGCCCTTGTCTCATGTCTTTATTACACTGGTCTTTGCCTCATGCCCTGGATTCAGTTGCTTTCGGTTCCCAGGGTACTTTCTTACATCATCCCATGTCCTCTTTTTCGTTTCATGTCTTGAATTTTCTGCTCCATGTCTTGACTTTTCCGCTTGAGACTGTGTCTTTGAAACGGATTGCTCTATCATGCGAACCTCTGTAGCCAGGTTACAAAGGGTGAAGGAGATGTCGCTTAACAGTTCGTATGGGACTATGGAGTCCGAATCCAGCATACACACATTTGTTTGTTAGGGATAGGTCTGTTGTCTCACTACAACTAGTTCACGTACTGCCCCCGGTGCTTCTTCTCCCAATTGTCAGATAGGCTGAGCAATACTAGGTGTCGCATGCTGTGAGATCAAGGTGGCTAGAGCCTCCTAAACTTCTCCCATCTGCGTAGATAACTCCTTATGGGCTTGGACCAATTGGTTGATCTGCTCTCGGATCGCTAATAGGTCGACGTCTTGTCCTGCTAGCTCTCTTTCTTCAACGGCCTGCACCATCACGACTTATACCGACCTTTTGTGTATCGTGGGTGCTATCGACACTACGATTGATGTACCTGGATTGGTTTCTTCTGTCTGTAGCTTAATAATACCTTGGTTGATCAGTCTCTGTACTTTCCCTTTTAAGATGAGGCATTCTTCTGTCTCATGTCCCAGGATCCGATGATACTTACAATAATTGGAGGCATCCACTTACCCTACTTCATCTGGTCGGATCGGCTCTGGTAATTGCAGTTCTCCTTCTTCGACCAGTTGTTCCATTATCAGAATGAGATCTTCCAGGTCAAATGAATAACGCTTGTCTACCCTGCCCTGTCCGACAATCGTCATCTTTTTCGGTCTTTGTGGCCCTTTATCTTTGGACTGAGTTTCTACTGTCTTGCCTTTGATCTTATGTTCTGAATATGGGCATTTCTGATCTTTCGAACCTTTACTTTTGTTGACGTAATTTGACGTGGTTGTTCTTCCAACTTCTCTTCTGGGCTTCTCCGCTTTGAACTGCGCTCTGAACGTGGCTCCTTCCACCAGGTGGGCTTTCATAGCCAGATCTCGGAACGTAGAGAAGTTGTGCCTAGATAAACCGAACGAAATCATCACGTCCATGGCCTGCATGCACATCTTGACTTGCTCAATCTCGCTAGGTAATTCTCGACATTGCGCCGCTATGGCTCCCCATCTGTTTATGAACTTCTCCACTGACTCCCCTTGTCTAGTTGAATTATATTCTTCTATCGTTAATGTTTTTTTTTAAATGGTTTAATGTAAAGAATAAAGTTAGTTATATTCTATGCTATGTGACTTGTAGGAAGTACAATGAATACCTTCAGTCTGAAACACGTAGGGGAGAAAATCGGAGGGGCAATTCATCAACAGAAAAATGGACTATAATGCTTGGTTAAGAGATCAACTAGTGAATGAAGAAATGTCACAATTTAAGAGAATCACCATTGGTCCTAGCTTTAATGCCACATCGTATAATACATACTAAGTAAATGGATATGTTTTTAGCACAGCAGACTTCGAAAAAAACTATACAACATCAAACAGTGGGGTCTCTATGAAAGCATTACTAGGTTTAGGTTAAGTGCTAGGGACATGAACTTTGTAGAACAGGAAGCCACTTACTACGACATCATTAGACAAATTCTTAAATTAGACTACTTCGACTTCAAGGTAACATTATTCTACTGTGATTGGGTGCATATTAAAGATAAAACAAATGGATGTTATGAACATCCTGAAACAAATTTGATATTCGTAAATCTAGGAAGGTTCAGAAGGAACTTCAAGGAAGATGATGAGTCGTTTATCCATGCATCTCAGGCAACTCAAGTATTCTACTACAAGGATCCAACAAGAGATGTCTGGAATACTGTTCTGGATGTGCCAAAGCTGCTAACCCAGGATGCATATGCATTTGAAGATCCACTAGTATTTGAGGCCAGGTTGACGACAAGTTCTTCAGGCCGTTCATTAATAAGTGATTTAAATGAAGAGGATGAAGATACACAAGAAGGGTCATATGTAGAAATTCAACCAAGTACATCACGTCATGGGAAGTGGAGAAGAAATTGATTAATTTCATACAAGGTTGGATTTGAATTCCATTTACTATATGGGGTCGTTTGGTAGCATGGATTCCATGTGAATTGGAATCCAATTCACAACGACCATGGAATCTAGGTGAATTCAAATCTTAGGTTGTGTTTGGCACCATGCGTAGATATTTCATGTAAATCCAAAATTTATGTTTGACACCATTTTCCATGCATGATATGCATTTCATGTAATTTTTTAACGGTGGCCCGCCATAAGGTTTATGTGAAATCCACTCCGATCATCAAGTATATCACTCTATTTTAGTTGTAGGTCCCAAATCTCAGCTTGGTATTATGGAATCTATTTACCACCAATTCCATGGTGCCAAACAAACCTACTTTATGCATTTACCACCCATTACCACCAATTTCATGGTGCCAACCACCCATATGAGATTAGGATAATATTCAATTTTTTTTATGAATTTAAGCAAAACATAGGTGTGTGTATGGCATTGTCACTTTATTTTATAGAAATATATTAAATGACTAATATTTTTGAAATTATTTTGTAGGAACCATGTCGGATGTAAGACCTTCTTCGACTTCTGGCCTAAGAAGCACCATAAGAAAGGAAGTCAAAACAAATGTTCGTGGGAAGACTATTGGATCAACTACAGCGTCTCTCTCCTCATTCTTAGGGAATGTGGCCAGGACACACTGTCCAATTTCATATAATGATTGACGCGTTGTACCTAATACAATTAAGGAGAATGTTTGGTCGATTATTGTGGTAAGCATTGAAATATCTGAAGTTTACCTTCAAATTTTTATTATATAATTGATGTTGACCTATTATCCATAATGAAATATGTAGGATGCATATAACCTTGAGGAGACGTAAAAAAGGATATAATTAAGAGAGTAAATGGAATGTGGAAGGACTGGAAGCACGAATTGTGAAAGAGTTATGATGTGTATGATCAGGATGTAGAAAGAAAAAGAAAATTCTTTGATATGGAATCCTCAGAACAGGTGAGGACTCATCGTCAAAACGGAAAGGACGCAAGAAAAGAGTTAAAGTGTTGTTAGAACTAGAAAATGAGAGCAAGGACATGTTTTGAATGTATTGTTGCTCTGGGGTTCTGAGTAGTGGAAACATTCATAGACAATTACAAGCATTCACAAAAGGTACACAAGAAGAGATGTCGCAAGGCAAATTTTATTCCAGAGATCCTGAGACCATGTACATTTCAGGCCGTGATCCGACACGAGCCCTTAATTACATCGAATGATCGATGACCCTTGATTAAAAGGTAGAAGACTAGTCAGCAGGGACTATGGTCTTAGAGTTTATGGTCGTAGAGACCTATATTTGTTTTGTTATGAATTGAGCCATCTTTGTATTAGTCAGATGTCTATGTCCCTATATTTTGACCCAAAATCTGGGCTGAGACTATCAGGGTTTAGACTGAGAATGACAACTTTGGGCCCGCGCCTGCCATGTATGGACAGGTGACCTCGGGAAATCCAATCTGTAGTTGTTTATACTTGAATAGGACAACCGACGGATGCCGTTTGAATGGGTAGGGCATCGACTGTTGTATTATGGCAGTTCATAGCAATTGCTTTGTAGCAAATTGAAACTCTTTAATATGGTTTATTATGATAACCATAATCCCGTTTGTCTAGCTTTCAATCCCTAATCGGGTCATATCTTACAGTAAATGTAGATGACACTATATTTGCATAATTCTGGATGCTGGCAACTTCCCTCGAGAAGCTATTCCATTCATCGCGTTGAATTGGGTCAAACCTCGAAGGTACATAATTTTTCTCATTTAGAGATCTCAAAATGATCATTTGACCATTCCATTGCGTCCGAAACGCTTGAAATACCCAAAATAGGCTCAAACGGATCTTGAAAACACTTAAAATTGAGTTTAGTACACCTGTAAACATTTTCGGTAACTGGCTGATTTTTCAGGTGCATGGGACCTAATTTATGGGTGCGTGGGATGTCAACGCACCCTTAAATTAGGTGCCTAATTCTCGTTGAATTTACGGATGCGTGGGACAATTTTCGGGTGCGTGGGAGTCTAATGGACCCTGAAAATACTTGTCCGAATTATGTTGAATTTTCAAGTGCGTCGGACTATTTTCGGGTGCGTGCCCACACTTATGATTTTTTATAATCCGGACCTGCGGTGGTATTGGTCGGAGTGATCTTTCGGTGGAAGATACCGGTGATCGGAAAGGGATTCTGGTGATCGGGAAAGTTTTTTAGTGAGGGTTTCCGATGATAAATCCCAAATGCTCAGGGGATAAGAGCTCTCTCTCTCTCTGTCCTAATCTCTACAAATGAACAGTGGAAAGGGGTATTTATACCCGAAAATACCAAGCAACGACCAATGAGGGGGCTTCCACGTATGATGCACCCCAAAAGGCCTTCGATGCACCCTCAAATAGGCGCGTGGGAGCTCCGACGCACCCCAAAATGATATTTTGAAATGTGTTGATTTTCTAGGTGCGTCGAGCTATTTTTTGGGCGCGTTGGAGTCCGATGCATTCAAAAATGATATTATGATTCTTGGTGGATTTATGGGTGCGTCAAGCTATTTTATGGACGCGTCAGACCATTTTTCAAATGCGTCAAGGTCCAATGCACCTTGAAATTGAAGTTCCGGATTTACTGAATTTATGGACGCGTCGAAGGTATTTTTCGGATGCGTTAAGCTATTTTTTGGATGCGTCAGAGGTGAAATACATCTTGAAATGTTTCTTGAATTTTCATGAATTTAAGGGAGTGTCAAGCTGAATAAATGGGTGTGCTTGACGTACTTGTGGTTTGTAAAAATTGAGTTTTGCGAAATGAAGGGTTCGCGGGGCCCGCTTCTTAGTCAATCGTCAGGCACTGCTTATTATAATTCATAATGAAGGTGTCTGCTTCATTCGGGACGGTTTTGATCACGGAGATTCGTGGGGCCCACCGAAAAAAAATGGCTAAGTGCTGGATCTTTTGCAAATCTTACTATTTGGGTGCATTGAATGGTATTTTATGGGATTTTCTCAAAATCCGTGCCCAGTTGATTTTGTTTCAGAGGGTATTGACTTTTGGGACCCCAACAGATGCCCCTCCGGTGCGTTGGGGTGGACGTGTGACAGTCCAACGCAACGCATCGGACTTTTGGGTCCTTACTATAAATAGATGAAATAGTGTTATTTTTCGTTCATTTCTCATTTTTTACTGTGCATTCGATCTGCCTTTGACGCACCCAATTATTCTCCAACGCACCCTTTTATTGTCGCCAACGCACCCAAAAAAGGTCCCTGCGCACCCTTTAAATTCAGATGATGGGATTTTGGGGTGCGTCGATTGTGACGCACTCAAATAAGGACTTGGCGAAATTTCTGATTTTAAGGGTGCATCAGGCTTGACACACCCAATTATTAGAACTTGGCTGAATTGTGGCACTTTTAAGGATGCGTTGAGTCTTAACGCACCCCTCGTCCTGACTTGGAAAACCCTTCGATTTTAAGGGTGCGTTAGGCTTGACGCACCCAAATATTGAGTTTTTGGAATTGGTCAGGTTTTCAGGGTGCGTCGGGGTTGAGACACCCCTAGTCATAAGTTGGGGAAAACCCTTTGATTTTAAGGGTGCATTATGTTTGACGCACCCAAATATTATACTTGGAAAAAATCGATGAATTTCGGGGTGCGTCAGGCTTGACACACCCATATATTGGACTTGGGCCAATTCTGGCATTTTTGGGGTGCGTTGAGCCTGACACACTGTGGACCCTCACCAATTTTCTGCGCTCCCCACACGACGTTCTTCTCGTCCCTTCCCCTTTCGGGAAAAGAAGGAGAGGATGATGCGTGAGTGCGAAATCGCCGTTTGTGCCACTGGCTTACCTCGTTCTCGAGGGCTTTGTTCGGTTGTCGTGTTAAGCTGGATATGTTTAAGTGAGTTTATATAAGACCAGAGTCGCCACTAGCCAGTTACTTCGAATCTACAGTCGGCTAGACCCCGTAGAAACGTTAGAGAAGGGGATCCAAAGATTCCTTCTTCTAGAATGACTCCTATTGATCTGCGGTCAGAGATTCAAGGTAAGGGATCACGGTTACAGGGTGGGAAGAGGTTAAGCACCCCGCACACTGCCCGTACCGAAGTACGGTCTCTACTTCACAGAATCGATCGAATACTTGAAAGTCTAGTTTAATCCTCGTATATTCTCATGGATGACATGATGCATGAATGCGGGTCTGAACAGTAAGAGTTTCTGATGGGCAGGTTCAAACAACGGGCAAGCCCAGAGCGTACGCTCGAACTGACAGGTGCTTCATGTAAGACGTATGCAGTGTGCTTGAATGATCAAGGTGTTTTATGGTGAAGCATGAATGCAGGTCTGAACAGTAAGAGTTTCTGATGGGCAGGTTCCAACAACGGGCAAGCCCAGAGCATACGCTCGAACTGACAGGTGCTTAATTTAAGACATATGCAAGTGTGCTTGAATAATCAAAGTGCTTGCAGTGAAGCAGGGGGGTTGGAAGAAAAGTAAATGTTGCACTTATGCTAGATGCAAATGAGATGATGCTGGAAAAGAGTAGCTGGGTGGACGGAGGTGTCGCAAGGGTTGGCTTCGAGTGGCTGGATCAAGACTTGGATGGCTTGGGAGGCTTGGACTAGTGGTCAGGCTGGGCTGGACCAGGGCTAGACTCTCCTCACTCGGGCTCTCCTTGGTAGAAAAATGGGCTAAAGGGTGGAGAGGGGCTCAGGACAGACAGGACTTCACTGGACTCGAAGGGATGTTGAAATGAGAAGGGGAGGGGGGTATTTATAGCAGCGAGGAGTGGCAGTTTGCGTAATTTTGTCCGGGCGGCCTACTATGGGCCGCCCGTACGGCCGCTCCTCAGTTTCCAGCGAGTATGGTCGCTCCCTCGGGGCTGCTGTTGGACTCGCTGGTCGACTCAGTGAGTTGACTCAGCGGGTCGACTCGGTGGTTTGACTCGACGGGTTGACTCGGTGTTTTGACTCGACGGGTTGACTCAGCGGGTTGATTCAGCGGGTTGACTCAGTGAGTATGACTTTTTTTAGGATTTTTTTGACTGGCCTTTTTTTTGGGGGGTTTTTCACGGTGGTGTTTAGGACTAGGTTGACTGGGTTCATGCTTGAACTGGGCTATGGAATGGGGCTTACAATGGTGAGTTTGGCTGAGTTTGGACTTGGGATTTGGGGGGTATGGTCCTCCATTCATCCAGCTTTTCTCTACCAACAGTGTAGCTGAAGGTGGGGTGTCTACACACACCCATATATTTAGTTGAGCTGTCTTTGGCATTTTTGAGGTGCATTGCAGAATTAGAATGTTTTTAAGGGTGCGTCAGGCTTGACATACCCGATTTTCAGGACTTTGACTTTTCTTGTTTTGGGGCTCTTTCATGTGTATATTTGGGCCTTCGTTGCTCGTTATATCCACTTTTTGGCTGGGCAAGGTCATTCCCATGGTGACAGGGATCGTTATTTTAAAGGGTATGGGGTCCCGTGCTTCCTATCATTAAGTTCTCATGTACATTCATTGTTATCCGGAAGCAGTGTCGGGTCTCATATACTTTAAACTTTAGGCTATGCCTGGCCGAAAATGGTATCTTCTGGAGGTTATACTGATTAATTTAAATAGAGTTTAGACGTACCTGTGCATGCCTCCCTTGACTTTGGATCAGGTGTGAATGGTCTTTATATGCTTTCTTTCTTTACTCCTTTTTATCGAATTGCCATGGTTCTCAGATCTGGCTGTTAGTCTTGTTTTCCAGTAGACAATGGTCAGTAACCCGTGCTTCCCTGCGCGCAGCCCGCGATTGCCTACAGCGGCTTCTCGGCTCCCTCAATCGTCCTGACGCTTGGTCATCTCTCGATGCTCAGCATGATGAGGCGTCTGAGGCTCTGTCCAGGCTAGGCGCTGACTCTCGCCTTATCCTGAAGGCTATCCAGAATATCTCCCTCATGGCCTCCATTTTCGACGAGCGTAGAGAAGCTATACTCGATTTCATCAGTGACTTTTCTTTTCCAGAAGAGTTGGTGATTCTTGAGGAGGCGGAGCCTCACTTGGCTGCTTCTGTCTTGGTTTCATTAAGCCAATTCCATTCCTTGAAGAAGGAAAACAGGAAGAACGAAAGGTTCCTTGCTTGGGTTCTCCCGCTGGCGGAGGCCGAGTTCCTAGATCGTCGTGCCAAAATCTAGAGGATGGCAAGGGAGGCCCTGAGGGAGCGTGACAGGCTTGCTGTCGACATATCTATTGTGAGAAACTAGACCACCTTCGAATATCTGAACTTCGATTTCGTGCAGCAGTGTATCTTACACCTGATGGACCTGATTTCTAAGGAAGCTTGGGTTCAGGCGAAGGTAGATGAGCTGAAGGCTCGGGTTCTTCCACTGCTGCAGGACTGAGATCTTCCTTTGACCATGGGGAGAGGGCCCCACAATTTTATGTCATCTTGTGACAAACATTAACTTTAAACATTTTAAACAATTGATATGATAATCCAAATATTTTGGAATTTTCTTTATAGTTGATGAATGATGATCGGAACATTTTCTCTTTCTTCTATCCTTTCTTGTTTGTATGTGTGATGATGATGTCGTGTTGTGAATGTTGTCGCATTATTTCCTTCTTTACTGGTTCGAACGTATTTTACTGAGGTCTTAATTCATTTATTTGGCGTTTGCATCTTTCTTACCTGCTGCTTTGTATTCTCTTGAACCTTGCGAACGTCAATTTCTTTCTGCGTGCATTTTTTTTTTTGCTTTGAGCTATACCTAAGTTTTTTGTGTACCGTCGCAGATCGTAATGGCTAGTGATCCTTCTGGGGTTGGCCCTTCAGGTCCTTCATTGACCCCATCAAAGCGCTAGCGGGCGGCTTCGAATAAGGTCAGTCGCCTGTCTAGTCAGAACCCCTAGTGGTTCCTGCCTCCAGAAACTTTCAACTTCTACGAGCGCATACTAACGCTGTCCAAGGACATGCAGAAGAAGATCCTTTGTGATAGGGTTGTGCCATCCTCTTTAGACAAGGGTACACAAGAGCAATGGGACGCTTGGTTCACTCCCTTACGGGGTTTTCGAAGCGATGGGACAACAGGTTCCGAGGAGGGTGAGGCAAGTCCGTTGGCTCCTGCCCAATCCGCCAGGCATGGTAGCCCAAAGAGGGCCGACAAGGGTGCAAAACAGGTGAACCTGGAGAAGCAGGCCAGTTCTAAGTCCGATAAGATGAAGATTGTTTGGTCGACTGTTAAGCCGGTCACCTCCGCTCTCGCCATAAGGAACCCTTACACGTGAGGGTATATCAGGTCCACTAGAAGTTTTCAATTGCATCGCTCTCTCCCGAGCATTGAGCCTTCAGATGTATGTCGCGCCAATTCCTTTTTTAGCGTGGATACATGGACGTCTACCCCCGCGCCGTCCCTCCACTGCTCTTTGTCTGAGAATGGCAGACGCCAAGCTGTTTTAGACCCAAAGATGATGATATTCTTAGAGCCGAACCAGGACCCCCATCAGCCCTTCCCTACGCATTATTTTGAGACCCTTCGTCAAAGGTTTCATCACTTGGGAGACACTGAAATCTGGCTAACGGGTGCATTCTGGACCAGGGGTCATCTAATCGCCCATCCTTGATATGAAGTGTGGGTGAACCGAATTCTAGAATGGCATAAAGAGGCCCTGAAAGCGGTAGGCCTCTTTAAGGCCATTGCGGTGACCTCAAGCTTTTTCTGCCGCGAACCATGGGTTTATAAAGGATTTCTGAACCACTGGTGTTCTATTACCAACACTTTCCATTTGCCATACGGGGAGATGAGCATCTCACTTTGGGACCTAAACCGGATCATCGGTCTCCTAATTTGTGGGAGAATATATGAGAGTGGGTCCCCGGTGACGACGAACTGTCCCGGAAGAAGAAAGGGGTGAACGAGGGCTTCTTTTCTCTGGCTTGCTACTGACCTATTTGCGAAACTTCCACAATTCTAGGATTTCAAGGATAAGCTTCCTTTTGAAGACTGGCTGGTTTATTTCAGTCATGGCTTGGAATAAGTGCTTTATCACAAGCCGTGGGCCATCACTTTGTTCCGTCTTTCTTTCTTTCATTAATGCCTTGTTTTCTTCCTTATAGTTTGGACTATGCGGCTTACAATGAAGGCTGTGGGGATAAGGCCTTTTTAGAGAATTGGATGAAGGAAAACTTCCCTCGCCCCAACAAGCTTTCCCCGACCTGTGAGCTGGCCGGCTTCTTGGCTTATTGGCTGAGCTGTGTGGTCTTGCCAAGTTCCAAACAGGTTGACAGTGTGAGGGTATCTTGCTTTGCCGTCGCAGGAGCCTTGGCTAATGGTCATCGATATGCAATAGCTCCCGTTGTTTTGTGTTCTCTTTCTTGGGCCTTTGGTTGCAGTCATCAACAATAAGGATCGTGCTGCTTTCGGTATGAATTCTGCCTACTGTAGGTGGCATTTTCTATTCGGGTGGCTCGGAGTATATTTCCCTTGGGTATATGGCATAGAATCCGGGGATTATATTCACAGAGGAGTGGTTCCGTTATACTTTTTCCAAAAGCGGAAGATGGTCGGGCAGAACCTGAACACTGTCAAGGAGAGAATCGCTAGATACGATGACGTCCACTTTTTTCACTTTTCGGGTACCAGAAGCAAAGATTCAATATTGTGCACAGATGACGACAGCATCAACTACAATAAACGCTCATTCTTGATAGCCATCCGCCCATCATCACTTCCTTTACGTGAAGGGTTGGAGTTCTAGAGAGAGCCGTACTACCCCAATCATTTCGCTCGTCAGTTCGGATACGATCAAGGAGTACCTGAGACACTGGAGCCGATGACTCGTGAGCAACGGGCGTATGGTGTCGGGCCCATTCATTGGAAATGGATGTGGCGGCAACTCCTGCTAACAGGGACTGGCTACTCTTTTGCCATCCTTGGGACGAGGAGTGTCACTGGTGCCTCTTTCGGGTGGATGAGATGGTGGGCTCATCAGTATTTATTGATCCGGAATGGTCATCATGTTACTGATCCTGTGTTTGTTACACCTCTGATTGTTAGTCCAGCTCCTGCCGATGGACTGGGGTATGTGTCGGAGTACCTTCATCAGCCTGTTGTACAGGGTACTCAGAGGCTAATGACTTCGATGAACGTGATAATTGATCATGAGAAGCCCGAGCATACCCTAAAAGGTTGGATTGCTTACAGGGAAAGAAATATCGTGCAAGAGGGGCCAGAGTTCCCATCTCTCTGTCCTATTGATGAGGCGCCTCGGGGAGGTAATGTTCCCAGGGGTAATGATGATCAAAATGATGGAGATGGTGATGGTGGTATGGGTGAAGGTAACGAGGATGTTGATGGTGGTGATAGAGGCGGTGATGACGCTGTGGGTGGTACTGATGATGACGGTGGTGATGACGGTGACAGAAATGCATCGACGGGTGGTTAGAGAAGTCAAGGGGTTTTACTTAGATGCTCTGCTCCCAAGGACAGTGACAATGAGATGTCACCTGAGTGGACTGGTCCTCGACTGAAGACTGCTCATTGCACTTTGGTAGTTGATGGAGGAAAGAATATTAATGAGATGCGCAAGAGATATGATGAAGAGAGATTACAGAAACGGCTTTCTGAGGCTGCCGGCGACATCCCAACTGGCGATGCAAGTGTGGTCAGGGAAGAGGGTGAGCTGAGTCTTTAGGATAATTTGAGTGGGGATCGTCACACTGGAGAAGGTAATGATGATGAACCGATATACGACAAGCTTGTCCCTGAGGCAGATGTAGAAGCTATCTTCATGGACCTGGATGATGAGATGCCCACTGACACTGTTCTTATCTCTAATAACCCTATGACTGAAGCTGCAAATGATCAAGGTTCCACTCCTGAAACGACCATCACTGCTGCGGTGAGGGTTGCACTTCCCCCGACCCTTTCCCGTGCTGAAGGTATTGTGGTCGGGGATGCTGATCTAGCTTCTCGAGACACCACGGCTTCTGTCTCTGAATCAAGTGTGCCTGAATTTATCTTTGCAGCACCTCCGACTGTTGGACCATCATCAGCTGGGCCTATCGTGGAAGCTATTCCCGTTATTGGACTGTCGTTAAATGAACCTATCGGTGAGGCTTCCCATGGGGTTGAGGTTTGTGATATAGGAGCAAGTGCATCGGAGCCTACTGCGGAAGCTCCTCCTACTGTCGTACCATCATCGGTTGTCGTGCGAACATTTGGCACCAATATTCCTGAGGTCGTAGTGTTATCTTCTTCGGAATTATCTAAACCATCGACCGAGGGGGTTGCTGAGCCTGCCCCAGTATTGTCTACGCCCACTGTCTCGGCTAGCGTGCCTGTCATTGACGTTCCTGAAACCACCTGTATATTGCTTATCTTTTATCATTTCGGCTATTTCCTTCCTTACTGAGGTCTCTTTATACGGATTCTTATCATTTCTTTTGTCAGCAACCGTTCATTTCTTCCCTCCAAGGATTGTCGAGGGTGAAGTCGGACCTTTTGAAGAGTCTTTTAACAAACATTACCGCCTCTCTGAAGAACATAGATGAATGGTCCATTTTAGATGAGGGGCTACAAGCGCTCGAATATAACGCTGCATGGCTCGGGATTGACAGTCTCTTTGATGGTCCATCATATAGTCCTGTTTAGGGAAGGCATGACATAACTCCACGAGGCGAGAAACTTTAGAGTTGATCCTTCTGTTGAGGAGAGACGAGGTCATTTGCAGTCCCTCCCGCTAAAGCTTGAATTGTGCGAGGCAGACAATAACTATGATGAGGCAAGATTGGCAGGCTGCTACTGTCGGGCATCAGGGAGCCACGGATCGACTGATAGAGATAGACAATGAGATAGCACAGCTACAAGCTAAACACTTTGTTGTTCACCTCAATCTCTCAAAGTTTGGCAATCAGAAGGTTCATCTGCAATCATCTGTCGAAAAGCCCGAGGCTGAACGCAACAACATACAAAATCAGGTTGTAAAATTGAGGGAGTTCCTTCAGAGCATTCCTGATCCTGCACAGGTTTTAGCTGAGGCTGAGGCAACATAGAGGGCAACCTAGGAGTTTTCAATTCACTTGTTAGAACAATGTTTAAGAAATTTGAACGGCTGAACTTTGTGATCATTTCATTTTGTAATTCGTGGAGACACGTTGTGACGATAATGTTGTAATGATATGTATACTATTCATGTGACTTGATACTTCTTTTGTTTGAATTTGGGTTTGTAAATAAAGCGGACTATTTTGAAAGGGATGTCCCCTTGTTAGGACTCAAACCTATGCTTATGCGAAATGTGTGTGACTGAGTCCTGATCTTAAGGCTCATCTTGCCATTCCAACTCTTGACAATCTCAGATCGGGCGGGATGGCGATGCCCGACGCGTCTCGGGTTTTAATGACTTTCCTGATACCTTTGTAAACACACGAAATAGATGATTAGTACCTGTAATTGTAAGCATTGATCATCATATGGTATCATTTCTTTTGGTGTTTGTTTATTACACTTTCCCTCTAGCAGGGTGTTTACAAATCACAATAGTATGCTGTGTCAAGTATAATATCTTTTTAAAAATTGACCATTCACGAGTGAACTGATGCCCTGTCCTTTGCAATCTATTACTCGATAGGCTTCATTGGAATATACTTCATCGACGATACACATTGGATCCCACTTCGGGTCGAAATTACTTTTGGGACCTTGAGCTAGTGCTGGACGTTTCATCATTAGCACCAAGTCGCCCATTTTAAATGACCTACCGCGGACTCATTTATCGTATGAGGCTGAGATTTGTTTCTGATACATTTCGAGCCTTTGCTGAGCTGCGAGCCTCTTTTCATCTAAATCGTCGAGTTCGGCCATTCCGATCTCAGCATTGCGCTCGGTGTCAGGGAGTGTCAAAGTGCGACCCATAATGACTCAACCTGCATTTCCATCGGGATTACATCTTCCGTACCGTACACCAACGAGTAGGGTGTAGCTCGAGTAGCTGTGCGGTGTGTGGTTCGATGTGCCCATAATGCTTCGGGCAGGCGCTTGTCCCAATCATTCTTATTTTCCGCTACTATTTTCTTCAAAATCTTCACGATAGTCTTGTTAAAAGCTTCAGCTAACCCATTCACAGGAGGATAATAAGGTGTTGAATAGCAGTGCTTGATCTTGAACTTCATGCATAACTTGTCGATGGTGGCATTCTTGAAGGATGTTCCGTTGTCAATGGTGATCTTCTCGGGAATACCATTGTCAATATAATATGGTATGACGGATGAAACCTTCGACACGTTTGGCCTTCACGCTCCTAAGCGTCACTGCCTCGGCCCACTTGGAAAAGTAATCCATTGCAACCAAGATGTATTGGTGCCCCTGGGAAGAGGGCGGGCTGATCGGTCCAATCACATCCATGCCCCAGGCTGCGAAAGGCCAGGACATCACCGATTGATGCAACTCTTCCGTTGGCGAGTGTATAATATCTGCATGGATCTGGCACTGATGGCATTTCTTGACGTATTCTATTGCATCTTTTGCCATCGTGGGCCAATAATATCCCATGTGTCGGACACGATCATGTAAATTCTTGCCTCCTTAGTGCGCACCACACTCTCCTTCGTGAGCTTCCTTCAATGTGGCATACGCTTCCTCCTGGTCCAAGCAGCGTAGCAACACTCCCTCATACGAGCGCCTGTAAAGGATGTCATTCTGTATTATAAATGACCCAGCGCGTCTCCTGACCTGCGTGCTCATCTTGGGCTCTTCTGGTAAAAATTCATATTTCAAGTAGTCGACGAATGACCTTTTCCAGTCATTTTCTTCTGTGATTTTGAAGCAACAGATGTGGTTCACACTTGATTCACCACCACACAGTACAGCCATCGGTAGAATCCTTATTTCTTCAATTGTTACTTGAAGTGGATTACCCCCGGGACTAGCCAGAGCAGCGGCCAGATTGGCCAATGCGTCAATTCGTACATTCTCCTGCCTTAGGTATATGTGAAATGTTGCTGTTATGAAACTGGTCGAATAGTGACTGCGCTTGGTGGCAGAAAGATGACAGCTCAAGGTTTGTGGACCTCATATTCTGTCGTCAAATGTCCGATGACTAGCCTAGAGTCACCATAGATTTGTATTGCTTTGATTCGCATTTCTAAGGCGAGCTATAGTCTGATGATAAGGGCTTGATATTCTGCTTCATTGTTAGTGCAAGCTGGCACAATCGTGAATGAGTAGGGCAGCAAATCTCCCTGCGGACTAATAAATATAACCCCTGCTCCTACCCCTGTCGACCTGGAGGCTCCATCAAAGTACATCTGCCAAAGTCGTGGCTCTCCGATCATCATAACCTGATCATCTAGGAGATCGCATTCCATTTCTTCACTGCTCGGGACTGGATGCGCAGCGAGAAAATCTGCAATCGCCTGTCCTTTAATAGCTCGGGTTGGGACGTATGATGTCGAATTCAGAGAGAAGGGCCCACTTTGCTAGGCGTCCGGATAGCCATAGGCCGGTTCATGACGAATTTGATTGGGTTTGCCTTGAATATCAACGTTATTTGGTGCAAGAGGCACTAATGCTTAAGTTTCATCGCAGCAAAAATGAGAGCGAGGCATATCTTCTCAATTGCTGAATAGTTGAATTCGGCCCCCACCAGCCGTGCGGCTCAAGTAATATAGCGCATCCTCCTTCTCTTCTTCGTTCTTCTATGCCAGGAGTGCCTTCAGTGAGTTATCACCTACTGCGATGTATAGAATCAGTGGCTTTCCCTTGATCGGGGCGACGAGGACTGGAGAATTCCCGAGCATTTCTTTTAGTGAATCAAAAGCTTTCTGACAAGCGTCATCCCATTCAAATTTAACGTCCTTTCTTGTTGAGGTGGGAGAACGGCTGACAACGACCAGCCAAGTTCGAAATGAATCTTCTTAGATATGCCACACGACCCTTAAAACTCTTCAACTATTATAGATTTTTTAGTGGTGGCATTTCTCTGATGGCCTTAATCTTGGCGGGGTCGATCTCTATGCCCCTGTGTTTGACAACAAAGCCCAAGAATTTACCGGACGTGACCCCAAACAAACACTTCAATGGATTCATACGGAAATACTTGCCTTAAGTGTTCTCTGTTTTGTTCATGATCGGCTAACCTCACGACCAAATCATCTACATAGCATTCAACGTGTTTGTGCATCATATCTTGGAATATAACGTGCATTGCGCACTGATACGTTGCCCCTGCGTTCTTCAACCCAAATGACATTACGTGGTAACAATAGATGCCGAGTGTCGTGCGAAAGGCTGTAGCTTCTTCATCTTCTGGAGCCATGCGAATTCGATCATATCCTGAATACCCGTCCATGAAGGACATTACCGCATATCCTGTTGTGCTATCAATCAACAACTCTGGAATTGGAAGAGAAAAATCGTCTTTAAGGAAGGCTTCATTTAGATTTTAGAAGTCAACACAAACCCGGATCTTTTCGCTCTTCTTCTTGACTAGCACGATGTTTGAAATCCATCGGGGGTATTTCACCTCTTGAATGAACCCAGCCCGAATCGGCTTCTTGATTTCTTCGTCAATCTTGGGTACAATATCAGGATGAAATCGTCGTTGAGGTTGCTTCACTAGCTTCTTTTCCTTCATGATACTCAACTTATGCATGGCGATTGTCGGACTGAGCCCTGACATTTCTGAATATATCCAGGCGAAGATGTCCTTATTCTCCTTCAACAGCTATATGTATTTCTCCCTTTCATTTTTTGAGACGTTTCTGCTCAAATATGTATTCCTGGGTTCTTCGAGGGTGCCTAAATTCACCTCTTCAAGTTCATCAATCGTCGGTTGTCCACCATCTTCTAGTTGCATGGGTGAGACACTTGGCTGGATAATGTCGATAGGATCCTGCAACTGAATTTCTTCTACCGGGCCAATGGTCACCATGTTCACGCTTGCCTTGGCTCTTAGACCTTCCTCCATTTCTATATACTTGCTTATATTCTTCAAATTGAGCTAGCAATCTTTTCTTTGTGTCTGAACCTTGGCCGAAGAATCCCATATTCCTCATGATCTTCCTGCTGGCTCTGCTATATCTCTTCTCTTATATCGGTCAGGGCTGGACAGATTCTCCTCCCTTTTCTCTCTTCTAATGGAATTGGCTGATTTGGACCTGAGTGAAACTTGATATCTTTCTGGGTGATATCTCTCG
This sequence comes from Liriodendron chinense, assembly GCA_003013855.2. Lineage (NCBI taxonomy): Eukaryota > Viridiplantae > Streptophyta > Magnoliopsida > Magnoliales > Magnoliaceae > Liriodendron > Liriodendron chinense. The sequence continues at coordinate 2,154,316 of ML058378.1, forward strand.
ATAGCACGATGAATTGGTTTGGAGCTTTCGGGAATGGCTTGTCTCTTCCTATCTTGGGTACCGGCATATTGAAGCTGGACTTGAGCATACTCATGTGTTGATCTGAGATCAGTTTTAACACAGACTACCTTGGCTGACGTAAATGTTGTGGTACCACATAGAACTTCTTCGTGATCGGCTGATGTTGATTTTTCAGCTGATATTGGGATCTTCCCTGAGTGATGGGTTGAGGTTTACCTTTTTGCACAAACTTCTCAACTCGAGGTTTTGCCCCTTGCACTTTCTTCATTACATCGGGATTTTTATTGGTTTTACCACTATCGAACAGGTTGTAATATTTTACATTGGCCAAAAATGACTCGGCTATCGTGCACGGCTTTGGATCTGCCGCTACCTTGTATTGGACCCCGTCTTGTTGTATTTGAAGCACTGATGATAGGTCGAAGGGATTATGCAATTCTGATGGAGCCAGGGCCTTCCTAAGAGGATATTGTATGTTATCACTGCATCGATCACCTGACACGTTACTTTCGTCATCAGTTCTTCGATCCCTAACATTACCGTGATTGACCCAAGTGTACGCTGACTGTCTTGGTTGAACCCTTGAATCATCATGAGACTCGAGCATAGTGCTGATTGTCTATAACCCAGCTTCTGCAATGTCTTCAATGGCATTATATTTACAGCAGACCCATAGTCCAACATGCAACTTTTAACCTCTGTGTCCCTGATTGTTCCTGTGACCATCAACGGACGATTGTGGTCTATTAATTCGATCGTGCGGTCTTCTTCTGAGAAAGTGATTGTCGAGGGATGGTCGACATGCATGACTTATGACACCGGTATATACCCATCCCAAAATTTATCTGTATTATTCATTTCTTCTATCATCTCTATCATCATGACCTCCCTGCCTTCACTATCAAGTAAGGCATTGATTAACATTTCTCTGTACACTTTCGAGAGACATAAAGCATCGTATATACTTAGACGGGCGGGAACCTTTCGTAAGTGTGACACCACATCATATGCCACTAGTCTTGGGCTTGGCTGACTAGTCGTGGCCTTACCAACCTTCTCTTTCAGTTTTTGCATGCGGGGTCTCTCTTGCGACCTGTCAGGGATACCATCTTCTTGCATCGGGTCGTCTGATCTTGGAGGGGTACGGTTAGGCATTTGCTTTCCTGATCGTAAGATGACCACGTCAACTTTTCCCTCAGTTGCTTATGGGGTTTCCTCGGGCAGTGCTTGCTCGACAAACGACACTATCCCTCAATGTGCCATGTTCGTCATGGGTCGTATATGCCCCCGTAATGTCTCTCTCCTTCCTCTTTCCCTATTCTTTCTTCGGTTAACGAGCCTTCGTCTGTTCTCGAGTCTTTTCTTGCTACTGACTAGAGTCCATGATTCCTTCGGCTCAGGGAATGAAGTGGGTCGGTTGGTGTCATCTTCCATTGCAATTGCTGAAATTGTCCGGCTGTCTCTTTTACCGTCTCGAGTACTTTCATGCTGATGACCCCTTGATTGATCAGCCCTTGTATCCTTCCTTTCAGGGAGAAGCAATCTTCTGTCTTGTGGCTGACACATTGATGATATTTGTAATATTTGGGATCGTTCATTCGTCCAACTTCATGGGGACGGACAGGTTCTGGTAGACGCATTAAGCCTTCCTCGATCAATTGTTCCATGATCGGAACTAGATCGGCCATATCAAATGTGTATGGGCCATTCGCCCTTTCTCTTTCAGCTATTGATACGCGTTTAGGTGCATAGGGCCTTTTACCCTTATCTTGTATGACTGCTGTCTTCATCTCTGTTCGCTTCCCCAAGTGTAGGGTTGCGATGTAGTAATAATCTCGGTAAGACCGAGGTCGATCCACAGGGAAGGAAGTAAACAATTCCAACTATCCTAATAACTAGAATCAAAGAGGTTTGTGAATTTGGTTTTGAATATAAAATAGAAAATCTAATAATGAAAAGATAACTAGAGCATCAAGGATCCACTTATAGCTTTCCTTAGATGCATAATTCGCTATGGTTTCTTATTCTCTCAACTAGAATCGACATTCCTGTCTATCTAGTCGGATGATAGAGCTGTTAAACCAAACAGTCTGTAATATGTAAGTTCTATGCATAAGATTCACTCAATGCAGGCTGATCTGAGCATGCTCAATTGCATAGGTCATTCCCCTTTCCAAAAGGTCTAGTTCACAATCATAACCATCCTCAAGTCCTGTCACAAGACAAGGCTAGATCAGGATTTGAACTGGATTCAAATCACATGCACAGTCCATACACATTACAGAAAAATCAAAAAAGTAGAACTTTGGTAGGAAGTCCCTTTATGAAGAGCATAGTGCTAGAGCGCACTCCGATTCCTCGGATCATACAGGTCTAGACCGTTACAAACCAATTAAGGAATTAAGTAATTTTCCCAAACATCCATGAGTCATCATAAGATTAAGAAAAACTACTCAAAAGCTTGTATAAACTTCAAACCTTAGTTCATAATCATGAATTCCACACTTAAAACCAACAAAACGAATTAAACAATCTAAGAAAACTATAAGGTTCACCTCTTAGCTCTAGCTAAGAGATTAGCTAATGAAAAGCATATTAAAAATAAAACTAGAACTAAGAAAAGGAAGAAAAACTAGCTGGAGGAGGCTAGGAAGCCTCCTATGATTTGAACTCCTTGCTCCCCACGTCCTTGGTTGCCTTGGAATAGAAGAGAGCACCTCCTTTTATAGTGCAGCAATAGTACAGCAACATAGCAGAATTTGTTTCGTTTCGTACGGCTTAACCAATGGTCGGATTGCTTTCAAAATTGATTTGTAGCTTCCTTGTAATATGATCTTCCTCATAGATGATTTAGATTTCCAAGATTATCCTCTGAATGGGCCCACCAATCACATCACCGACCGCCTCTCAAAATCGCGCACTTCGGGTACCTTCAGAACCAGTCATCTTGCTTTCAACACTCCGGAGTGTACAGACGTCGGATTGATCCCAAATTTGGAACATTAGTAGAAAACTTCCTCCTCTACATGATAGATGGATTAGATTGTCCAAAATGATCCCAGAATGTGGTCTGAAAATTAGAACAATTAGGGCTTTTATAAATTCTGCGCAGTTGGATCTTTCTGGATGGTCCATCTTTCTTCAACCGGTACGATCAAACCACACATCCTTTTGATCTGAAACTTTTGTGGTTATTCATATATGGATGTGGTCTAAAAGATGGTCAAAGTATATTCTTCATATCATCAATGATGGGCCACCTGGACCGGCCCAGAGTGGAACAGCGAAATCTGAAACTTTCTGGACAGTTCGTATTGTTTTGGCCACCACGATCAATCCGTAGCTCCGATCGACACGAAACCACTTGGGTTAGTTCGGCGTCGAGCTCCTCTTCGACATGGATGTGTTGTATTTCCAAATATCATTAAGATGGCTTCAAAAAAGTGATCTGAAAAGTCAGAAACGGGAATGGCCTGCTGTATGCAATCTGGAGTCTGAAACTTGCATGGCCGACCGGTCACGACCGGTCGGACAGGGCTGGCCGACCGGTCATGACCGGTCGGACAAGGCTGGCCTTGTTCCAGGGAGTGCATCCGACCAGTCATGACCGGTCGGGCCTTCTTGGCCGACCGGTCTTGACCGGTCGGACCCAGTTTTGCTTGTTTTTCTTCTTTCTTTTATTCTCTCCTTCCTCTCTCTTTACTTTCTTCTTTCTTTGGTCCACCTTGGGCCTTCATCAAAGGCTCCAAATGGCCCCTTTTTGGTCTCTAATTGAGTGAAGTCCGCTCTCATCCCTACAATTACAAAACATGTATTTGATTAGTCTTTAAATCATGAAAATCTTGTATAATGAGTGATGAATTGGGGTTAGAATATGCACAATTAAGAGCTCAACAATCTCCGGCCTATGATCGGCAGCAGGACGTTTTCGGTCTTTCTGGTCCCTGCTCTTATCGACTTAATGGGTCTCTACTACTCTTCCCATCTCTCTCTTCTGTCTCTCAGACCTGAAGTTTACCCAGGATGCTGCTTCTTCCACCAGATGCGCTTTCATCGCCAGCTCATGAAAGGAGTTGAAGGTATTTCCTGACAATCCGTACGAGATCATCGGCTCTAGAGCCCTTAGACACATCTTCATCTGCTCGCCTTCACTGGTTAATTCACGACATTGAGCCACTGTGGTTCCCCATCGATCGATGAACTTCTCGACTGGTTCACCATTTCTCTGCCTGACTAATGCTAGGTCCGTTAATGAGATCTCCCTCTCTGTTGTAAATAATTTTGAGATGAAGGTGTCCTGCATTTGCTCCCATGTCCTTATAGAGCTGGCTGGTAACGACATGTACCATTGAAAGGCTTTCCCTGTCAAGGTAGATCTGAACAGTCGCATGAAATACTGCGGGACCGCAGACCAATTTCCTAACGTAGTTAAGAAGTGGGTGATGTGCTCTTTCGGTAATCCTCTACCGTTAAACTTTTCGAAGTCTGGGCATCTGAAATTGGCCAGAAACGGTACCTCTTCTACCTTTAGTGGGTACGGGATCCGATATTTATAGCGGCCTCTCCTCTCTTTCTCTTTCTCTTGCTGCATTATGTGGGCTATCGTCTGGGATAACTCTTCTCGTGATAGGTGAGATACGAAAAGCGACGCACGTTCTATTGGTGCGACCTTGAGTTGGACGGGCGGTTCAAGCTCAGCCGGACCTTCTGCTGACCCTTGGGACTCCTCCGCCGACTGTCGGGTGGGCGGCGCGATACTTCTGGTGGCATTCTGCGCTATCAGAGTGGTTAAAGCTTCTTGAATAGCCCTCATTCGATTGTTTGTCTCGCGATTAGCCTTGACCAATTTGTCGATCTGATCTTGGAATGGAGGTAATTCTTCTGCTTCATACGGTCCTTCTTCTTCTTCTTCGGCCACTTGGACCATCACCACTTGTGCCAACGGGATTTTCTGAGCCGGCCTCCGTCTTGGTTCAAAGACTGTCATGGTCTTAGATTTCTTTACATGCGCAGGCCTGGTAGGTTTATGCGAGGCACGAGCAGTCTTGGATAACGGTGGGAACCGCTCAATTATCACCGCAGGCACTGCGAGCTTGGCTGATATGACCTAGCTGTTGATAGGGATCTTCTGCTCCTACTTTGGCTGCTAGTCTCCTGACCTTCGGGTGAGATTTTGCCACATTCGCTTTCTTATACGCGGCTATGATGCTGCTTTCTTCTACTCTTTCTTCTGTCGGCATGTTTCAACCAATTGCCATCCTGAGTTGGAAATAGTTGTCGTGGTTGGGATGAAGCGAGGGAAGCTGAAGCCTTCGGTGGCAAGGAAGGTGCACGAACTAGTCATCGAGCATGCCATTTCTTCTATCCGTTTTAGTATCTTGTTAATTTCGTGCTTTAAGAAAATCATTAAAACAGTTCATAAATGCGGCCGGGAGCGTGAACCCATCGATCGCGGTGCAAAAACTAGTAGAAATAAGCAAGAAGAAGACAAATACGTGTAGTTGTGGGAGTTCGTGGGTTTGAAAACCTTTAATTTACCGTCTATTGCCTCAAAGATGAAGGGAAGAATGTTCCCGTTGAGAGTCACCAGTTTGGCACCCGAGGGTGTCGAAACATTATGCCTCGCGATAAATCTCCTACGTACACCTTCGCGTTTACGAATGATTAATCTTAGAGTGTTTTTATGCTCAGAGCTAACCAGAGATTCTGGGTTCGATCCCGAGCAAAGTCGTCAGTTTGTTAGAACTAGAAAATGAGAGCAAGGACATTTTCTAAATGTATTGTTGCTCTGGGGTTCTGAGTAGTGGAAACATTCATAGACAATCACAAGCATTCACAAAAGGTACACAAGAAAAGATGTCGCAAGGCAAATTTTATTCCAAAGATCCTGAGATCTTGTACATTCCAGGCCATGATCTGGCATGAACCCTTAATTACATCGAATGATCGATGACCCTTGATTAAAAGGCAGAAGACTAGTCAGAAGGGACTATGGTCTTAGAGTTTGTGGTCGTAGAGACCTGTATTTGTTTTGTTATAGACTGAGCCATCTTTGTATTAGTCAGATGTCTATGTCACATGTTTTGACCGAAAATCCAAGCCGAGACTATCAGAGTTTATGACTGAGAAGTTCAACTCTGGGCCCGCTCCTGTTATGTATGGACAGGTGACCTCGGGAAGTCCAATCTGCAGTTGTGTATACCTGAATAGGCCAACCGACGGATGCCGTTTGAATGTGTAGGGCATCGACTATTGTATTGTGGCAGTTCATAGCAATTGCTTTGTAGCAAATTGAAACTCTTTGATATGGTTTATTGTGATAACCATAATCCCATTTCTCTAGCTTTCAACCCCCAATCGGGTCATATCTTACAGTAAATGTAGATGACGGTATATTTGCATAGTTCTGGATGCTGGCAACTTCCCTCGAGAAGTTATTCTGTTCATCGTGTTGAATCAGGTCAAACCTTGAAGGTACACAATTCTGCTCGTTTAGAGATCCTGAAATGATCGTTTGACCATTCCATTGCGTCCGGAACACTTGAAATACCTAAAATAGGCTCAAACGGATCTTGAAAACACTTAAAATTGAGTTCGGTACACCCGTAAACATTTTTGGTAATTGGCTGATTTTTCAGGTGCGTGGGACCTAATTTATGGGTGCGTGGGATGTCAACGCACCCTTAAATTAGGTGCCTAATTCTCATTGAATTTACGGATGCGTGGGACAATTTTCGGGTGCGTGGGAGTCCAATGCACCCTGAAAATACTTGTCCGAATTATGTTGAATTTTCGAGTGTGTCAGACTATTTTCGGGTGCGTGCCCACACTTATGATTTTTTATAATCCGGACTTGCGGTGGTATTGGTCAGAGTGATCTTCCTGTGAAAGATACCGGTGATCGGGAAAGTTTTTCGGCGAGGGTTTCCGACGACAAATCCCAAATGCTCAGGGGATAATAGCTCTCTCTCTCTCTCTCTCTCCCCTAATCTCTACAAATGAACAGTGGAAAGGGGTATTTATACCCAAAAATACCAGGCAGTGACCAATGAGGGGCTGTACATGTATGACGCACCCCAAAAGGCCTTCAACGCACCCTCAAATAGGCGCGTGGGAGCTCCGACGCACCCCAAAATGATATTCTAAAATGTGCTGATTTTCTGGGTGCGTCGAGCTATTTTTTGGGCTCGTTGGAGTCCGATGCATCCAAAAATGATATTCTGATTCTTGGTGGATTTATGGGTGCGTCGAGTTATTTTATGGATGCGTCAGACCATTTTTCGAATGCGTCAAGGTCCAATGCACCCTGAAATTGAAGTTCCGAATTTACTGAATTTATTGACGCGTTGAAGGTATTTTTCAGGTGCGTCAAGCTATTTTTTGGATGTGTCAAAGGTGAAATACATCCTGAAATGTTTCTTGAATTTTCATGAATTTAAGGGTGCATCAAGCTAAATAAATGGGTGCGCTTGACGTACTCGTGGTTTGTAAAAATTGGGTTTTACGAAATGATGGGTTCGTGGGGCTCGCTTCTTAGCCAATCATCATGCACTGCTTATTATAATTCATAATGAAGGTGTCTGTTTGATTCGGGATTGTTTTGATCACGGTGATTCGCGGGGACCACCGGAAAAAAATGGCTAAGTACTGAATCTTTTGCAAATCTTACTATTTGGGTGCGTTGGATGGTATTTTGTGGGATTTCCTCAAAGTCCGTGCCCAGTTGATTTTGTTTCAGAGGGTATTGACTTTTGGGACCCCAACAAGTACCCACACGTGTCAGGTAGACATGGATCTGCCAGGACGGAAGAGTTGATGGTAATTTGTAACATTGCTTTGTTTTATTTCAAATCAATTTAAGAATATAGAATCATGTCAACATGATTTTCCTTTGCAACATACAATAAAAAGAAAATCCAAATGTTGTCATTACTAGGACAAACTTATTTTTGGCTACCCATAGTAGATTCGATGGATCTTACCCCACACAAGAGCTAAGCATTGCAACCTAAAAGCTGAAAGCGATAATTGCCAACGACCCAAATAGTACAAGGCTTTTCATTTATCTTAATCGCCTTTACATGCATACTTGTTCGTATTGTTCTTGTTACTAATATTCATGCCATACATAGTTTTTGGTATCCTTTCTATTACTAATATACATGCATTATATAGGTTTGTGGTCGTGATAGAAGGGGTCGTGTTAGGGGGATGGGCAATATTTCAAAGACAACTATTGTTGCTTCCACCCCTACGTGGAAAAAGTTCTAGCTAGGAAGAATGAAATGATTGAAGTTAAAACATCAATGGTTGAATTGAGAAAGGAGTTGGCCGAGCAGAGGGTCGACCATAAGAACATGTGTACGAACATATGTATAACTATGGAACAACAGATAGGCTAAACTTAAGCAGCAAATTCTTAGCCAACTCCAACCAATACAATGCTCCCTTGGCACAGAGGCATCTCATGTATTGCATTTTCCTTGACAAATTTACATCAATTTTTTATATTTTAAGACCAATGTAGCACCATTAGTTTCTCCATGAAAATAATGAAATTATCTGTTGTAGGCCCATCGGTCTGGCGAGGCCTCGAATCTTCTAGAAGACTCGGCCCCTACTGTACGGGTAGAACATATTTGTTCATTGAGAAATATTCGTGGTTGAGTTGTTGGGCATGGGCGGATAATTAAAGATACTGCAACCAATATCAATTCAAAATGCATGAAGATCATATTAGATGTGGTTGTGATCCTAAGGCAGATGTCTTTGGTGATGTTGGTGACAGAACATTGGGGGATTACAATCTAGGTGAAGTTCTCGTTTAGCCAAGAGTGTTGATGAAAAGATGAACATTTATGGGTTTAGCCCTTTTGATTCTAAAGTAGGCTCATTTATTTTGTAGGAATTATGGCAGACTTGATATTATTTTGGACAGGATGACTAAAACTTTATGTTGGATTATATTACAACTTTTGGATGGGTGACTTATTTTGGATTATTTTAGAAATACTTTTTTTAAGCTTCTTGCAGTGTGATTCAAGAAATTCAAAGTTGTTTTTGAAAGATTTACAAAGAAAAAGACACTCATGCTGGTCCTATTGAAAGGTAAAATAAGTTTTCTTTTTTCCATTCCGACTCTTTGATTTCTTTGGTATTTTATTTTGTTGAGGACTTCTTCATAGATGCTTACAAAATAAATGTTTCATTCAACCATCGGTATGGACCATTTTATTTATTTTGGTATTTTAGAACCTTATAAGAATGCTCTAATTTTATAGTAAAAGAACTACGTAGTGGCTTGATCCCAAACCACCTTTTTGGGTACGTAGGCAGCCGATTGAGATAGACACTATCGGTGTAGCCACAATTTTTTTTCTCCCCCCCCCCCTGCAGTGTGACAACAGAGAGGAGATGGAATTTGTTGTAGGGAATCTAAAGATGATAAATCAACACTATATTCCTAGGTATGTTCCAAACTTGTACTTCTTCTTCTAATTAAACTTTGTTATGATGAGATTTTTGTGAAAAGCATCACAGGCAGCGGTGGAGATTGAACTCCCATCGTTGAAAACTTCCTAGGGTCTATAGCTGTAAATTGTGGTCTATGGCTAATAAGTATGTTGTTTACCAAACATACTTATTTACTTAATAGGTAGAAACCAAGATAAGTTACTAAGAGGCATAAGTAGCTTATCTAAGTAACTTGCAATCCAAACAAGCCCGGATGTGGTGGAATCAACAGCTGTAAAATAGTAGTTGAAAGGAGACAGAAACGTATTGTGCAGCACGCCAACAACACCGGTGAACCGAGATCCAATCTCCGGTCTCACCCACAAATGAGAAACAAGAAGAAATATAATCTAGAAGTAGAATATAAGTAAACCAACAAACCACAAGACAGATTTTACATGGAAAAACCCCAAACAAGGGTAAAAAACCATAGTGCAAACTTCCACTATGAAGAACACAAAGTTACAAGCACAATACTCACCTTCTTTGATGCTCCCATGCACAGAGATAGCCCTTTTTGCTAACCTCGTCTCTTTCTCACCTCGGACGTATAGAAACCCTAAAATAGGAAATCTCGCACTTCAAGTCGCGATCGGTCGGGCGATCGATCAGTCTTGGTCAGGCGCCTGCCAAATCAGAAAAAAATCCAATGACCTATAGGCTAAATCAGCCGATTATCAGGAGCCCAGTCCATTTGACCGCCAGGCACCCTGCTATTCACAGAACAGTCTAGAGATATCTGTCTCTAATTCATGAATATCGGGCGTTCGGTCCACAAACTGCCCGGGCGCCTGACCATCCCTCAGTGTGATTGACTCCACACCTCAACAATCTCCCACTTGGAGACATATCACCATAGTCCTTCGTCTTCTACATCCGGAGTGCACCACCTCCCCATCTTCAAGCCTGAATACCAATCAAAGCTGAACAGAGCTTTAGTTTCTCCCACGTGACCGCCTTGGTCAACATATCCGCAGGGTTCTCACTTGTATAGATCTTCTCCAGAGCAATCAATCCATCTTCTAGTAACGAACGTATGAAGTGATATCTGATGTCAATATGCTTGGTCCTTGAATGAAAGGCTGAATTCTTAGCCAAGTGTATTGCACTCTGATTGTCACTGTATAGCTTGCAATCTGCTTACTTCTTTCCCAACTCTTCCATAAAACCTTGCATCCACACCATCTCCTTGCACGCTTCTGTAGCTGTAACATACTCTGCTTCCATTGTACTGATGGATGCTATCTTCTGTAACTGAGAGACCCAACTGACTGCAGCACTACCCAGGGTAAAGACATATCCTGTAGTGCTCCTTCTACTGTCAATATCCCCTACCAAATCTGAATCAACGTAGCCTTGTAACTCAATTTTCGATCCTCCATAACATAGCCCTACATCTACAGTACCTACCAGGTATCCGAAGATCCACTTCACAGTTTCCTAATATTCCTTCTCGGGGTAATTCATGAACCTGCTAACAACTCCTACTGCTTGAGCAATATCTAGCGTTGTGCTAACCATTGCATACATGAGGCTCCTTATAGTAGACACATATGGGACTTTAGCCATGTAGTCCCGTTCCTCCTGCGTCTTAGCTCTTTGCTCCTTATAAAGCTTGAAGTGGTTGGTTAATGGAATGCTAACCTGCTTAACACCTCCCATGCTGAATCGATCAAGTACCTTGGCTATGTACTCTGCCTGTGACAAAACTAGCTTTTGTTTTTCCCTGTCATGATTTATCCTCATGCCTACGCTTTGTTTTGCAGCTCCTAAATCCTTCATAGCAAACTCTCTAGACAATTGTCTTTTGAGATCTGAGATGTCCTTTATGCTTGATCCGGCCACAAGCATATTATCAACATACAAAATAAGGATGATGTACGATGTATCAAACTTCTTTAAGTAGCAACAGTGGTCTGCATGACATCTCCTGTACCCGTTTTTCGATATGAAACTGTCAAACTTCTTGTACCATTGCCTCGAGGCCCGCTTCAGGCCATATAGACTTATCTACACACCTTATTCTCTTTTCCTGGTGTCACATATCCTTTCAGCTGATTGTTGAGCTCTTAATTGTGCATATTCTAACCCCAATTCATCACTCATTATGTGAGGTTTTCATGATTCAAAGGCTAATTAAATGCATGTTTTGTAATTACAGGAATGAGAGTGGACTCCACCTAATTGAAGATGAAAAGGTCCATTTAGAACCATTGGAATGAAGATCAAGAAGGACCAAAGAAAGAAGGAAGCAAAGAGAGAAGAAAAGAAGAAGAACATGAAGAAGCAATGGCCACGACCGGTCGTCCGACCGGTCGGCCAGCCCTATGTACACACTGGACGAGGACCAATGCAGTCCGACCGTTCGTGACCGGTCGGCCTAGCCCAGTCCGACCGGTCAGCCAGATATCTTTTTCATACAACAAACTCACTGGACTGTTTCTCAGTGAGGTCTGACCGGTAGCCACCGGTCGGCCAGTTACTCAGACTGGTCATCCGACCGGTCGGCCATGCGAAAGATGCGAACTTCTATTTCTAGCGCCGGATTTCTCTGCGCAGTGCGTTACTTTTACGCAAATTCTCGAATCTTCTGAAGTTGCGGAGCCTCCCCACTATAAAAGGACACCTAGGGATCGTTCCTAGGGTATCTTAGAAGGGTTTAAGCAAGGTTGGAGGTGGCGAAAGTGGATTTCGGAGTTCCACAACTCCTTCTAGTTTGTTTTACTGTTTTTATGAGTTTTTTAGTTGTTTCATGTTTCCTTGGATCATGAGCAGCTAAACCTCTTAGCTAGGGCTAAGAGGTGAAGCTTGTAGTGGATCGAAGATGTTTCAATTCGTTCTAAGTTGGTTTTAAGTTGGGAATTCATGTTTATGCACAATGGTTTGAAGTTTATACAAGTTTTAAGTAGTTTTTCTTAGTCTTATGATGACTCATGGATGTTTGGGAGAATTACTTAAATTCTTATTTGGTTTGTATTAGTTTAGACCTGTATGATCCGAGGAATTGGAGTACGCTCTAGTACTATGATCTTCATGTGGGAACTTCCTACCAAAGTTCTACTTTTCTGAATTTCTGTAATGTGTATGGACTGTGCATGTGATTTGAATTAAGTTCAAATCAGGATCTAGCCTTGTCTTGTGACAGGACTTGAGGATGGTTATGATTGTGAACTGAGCCTTTTGGAATGAGGACTGACCTATGCAATTGAGCATGCTCAGCCTAGCTTACATTGAGTGAATTCTATGCATTGGACTTACATATAACAGATTGTTTGGTTTAACAGCTCTATCATCCGGCTATATAGATCTTAATATCGATTCTAGTTGAGAGAATGAGAAACCACAGCTGATTGAACATCAAGGATTGCTACAAGTGGATCCTTGAACCCCTAGTGCCTTTTATAATTATTTACCTTCAATTTAATTCAATTTTGTTACTCACATCAAATCCATACAAACTCTGGTTGTTAGCTTTCAATAGACACTATTGGATGTGTTTGTGAATTCCTACACAAGTCCCTGTGGATCGACCTCGGTCTTACCGAGTTTATTACTACATCGCAACCCTACACTTGGGGAAGCGAACAAGTTTTTGGCGCCGTTGTCGGGGACTTTGACGGTTTTTCACAAATTGCTGAAAATAGAATCTATTTAGGATTTTTTTAGAAATAGTTCTAACTTAGTTTATTTTGATTTGTTTTTCTTTTTGCAGGGATTTCTAGGAAGCTGAAGAAGATATAAGGATTTCAACTACCAAATCAGGTTTTATCTTTCTAAACCTTACTCTTCTCCTTCGCCTATTCATTCTTATCATATTCATCTCTTGTAGAGTGGGTGGAGACTCCTTTTGGATCTCTGAAAGGTAGGCCTTGTGCCACCTGGATTCCTATTGGTCGGCTCTGCCGTCTTGGATCACCTTGTGCTCAGAGATTTCTTTTCTCACTTCTACTCCTCTTTCTCCTTTTTCTGCACTTTTTCTCAAAAGATTCAAAGAGTGGGTGGGGAGTTCTCTGAACCCCTATTGACCAGGAGAAATCAGTCTCTATCCTTGCTTCTGACTTAGCCATTGCAAGACACCTTGTGCTTCGGTCTTAGAGAAGAGTAAAGAAAGGGAGGAAGAATTCTTCTTTCTCTTTGTTTCATATTTTTTGGTTTTGCATGCCACATTGGGCTCGGGATTCCAATAACCAACTCATAAGTGAAGGGGGGATAGTAGAAGGAATTGACAGAGAGCCACGTGCTAGGAGACATCTAGACTCTCCAATTTTGTCTGAAAATATAGCTGTGAATCAACCTAATCTAATGGCCAATCCTAATCTGGGCCAAAACCAAACTGAAACGGGGGAGAATGTGGTTGAGAATGTTCCCCGACCAAGGACTCTACGTGATTTCTTGCAACCAGCAAAAGTGAGCACTCCCTCATGCATAGTCTTTCCACCAAATGCAGGGAATGTGGATTTGAAACCGGGAGTGATCCAACTTCTCCCTAAATTCCATGGATTAGATAGTGAAAGTGCTTATCAACACCTCAAAGAGTTTGACGAGGTAATAACCACCATGCACTTTGCTAATGTGACTGACGATGTGGTGAGACTTAAATTCTTCCCTTTTACTCTTAAAGATAAAGCAAAAGGTTGGCTTCATGCATTAAGGCCAAGATCAATTGGTGCATGGACTGATATGCATAGGGAATTCATAAAAAAATTCTTCCCTACTCACAAAACAAACATGTTGAAGCGCCTTATCATGAACTTTGCCCAAAAGGAAGATGAAACCTTCTTCCAATGTTGGGAGAGGTTTAAAGACCTATTAAACGCATGCCCACATCATGGCTACGAAATTTGGTGGGTTATAAGCTTTTTCTATGAAGGACTGACTTCACCCATGTGCCAATTCGTAGAAATGATGTGTAATGGGGAGTTCATGAATAAGGAGGCTGATGAAGCATGAGATTATTTGGAAGAATTGGCTGAGAATGCACAGTCTTGGGATACATCAAAACCAACAAATTTCAAGACCGGCCAACAAAAGGAAAAATGAGGAATGTATGTCTTATCAGAAGAGGATAGCATAAGTGCACGGGTGGCTAGCCTCACAAGAAAGGTCGAAGCCATGGAATTGAGGAAAGGAGAGACGATTAACTCCAATGACGTTAAAATTGTTTGTGGAATTTGTGCCGGAAACCAATATGCAACACAAGAGTGTCCCACAATTTCAGCAGTTCAGGACATCTTACAAGAACAATCAAATGCCATAAACAGTTCTCAACGGCAATTTGGTGCTCCAACCTCAAACACGTTTAATGCTAGTTGGAAGAACCACCCCAATTTTAGTTGGAGGAACGGACCCACTGCGAATGCAACCACTATCCCTCAAGCTCAACCTATACTAGGTCCATCTCTAGTCATTACTCCAAAAGTGACGCTAGAGGAGATGTTGGGTGCATTCGTATCTGTTCAAGCTGAGTATAACAAGACAAATTCTCTAAAAATAGATGGGTTCATGCAAGAGCAATTGAAATTCAATTAGAATTCAACTCAAGCCATTAATGAATTGAAAACATCAATGGCTAGAGTTGAATCTCATCTTAGTGTTAGAGAGAAAGGCACACTTCCTACCCAACCTCTTCCTAACCCAAGAACCTAGTTTAAGATACAAGATGCAAGCTCATCCTCCCACCACACGGAACATGTTCAAGCTATCACCACTTTGAGAAGTGGGAAAGAAATTGACAAATCTAATTTGGTGAAGGCCCCAAAGCCTAAGGATCCGAAAATTTCCAAAAAGGATGATAGCTCAAACAACACTCCACAAGAGAAAGAACCGGAAAGGCAATACAAGCCGGTTGCTCCGTTTCCACAAAGGTTGATTTCACCTAAACCTTTAGATAAAAATCTGAAAATTTTAGAAGTTTTCAAGCAGGTGAAGATCAACATCCCGTTGTTGGATGCAATTAAACAAATACCATCTTATGCCAAATTTCTAAAGGAATTGTGTACAGTCAAAAGGAAACACAATGTTCATAACAAAGTACTTTTGACTGAGAATTTGAGTGCAATTATCAAAGAAGAGGTGCCCCAAAAATACAAGGATCTGGGTAGTCCAACCATCTCATGCATCATAGGAGACTACCGGATTAAACAAGCCTTACTCGACTCGATTTGGGGACAAGTGTGAATCTCATTCCATACTCGGTCTACGAGTAACTTGGGTTAGGTGAATTGAAACCGACCAAAACCACACTCCAACTTGCTGATAGATCAATCTGTATACCGAGAGGAATGATTGAGGATGTTCTAGTCCAAGTTGATAAATTCTACTACCCAGTAGACTTTATTATCTTGGATACACATCCCGTGATAGGCACCGGTGCTCAAATTCCCGTCATACTTGGCTGACCGTTTCTAGCTACTTCAAATGCAATTATCAATTGTAGAAACGGACTTGTGCAAATGTCCTTTGGAAATATGACCCTTGAACTTAACATATTTGATTTATGCAAACAACCACGGGAGGTTGATGATGATATCCACGAACTGAACATGATTGAATCATTCGTGGAAGATACATTCCCCTTGTCACTATCTTCCGACCCTTTGGAGGCATGTGTGGCCCATTCTTATGAGATAAATGATGACGCAACACAAGAGATGGATGCCATTCTAGATGTGATGCCGGTGCTTGATAATAAAAGATGGAGGGCCCTATTTGAGCCTTTACCTGTAAATGAGAACAAGGCCCTCCCATCCAACATAAAGGCACCAACACTCGACCTAAAACCATTACCAAGTGAGCTGAAATATGTTTATTTAGGTCGAGATGAGACATACCCAGTGGTGATTTCTTCCCACTTGGATGAGGAACAAGAGAGTAGGCTAATGGCCACTCTATTAGAGCACAAGAGTGCCATTGGATGGTCAATTGCGGATCTCAAAGGCATAGACCCACTAATTTGTACTCATCGCATACACCTTGAAGAGAATGCGAAGACATCCCGGCAACCACAAAGACGACTAAATCCAAACATGAAGGATGTGGTTAAAGCCGAAGTGGTGAAACTATTGGATGTGGGTATTATTTACCCAGTATCCGATAGTCAATGGGTGAGCCCAACTCAAGTGGTACCTAAGAAATTCAGAATAACCATCGTAGCCAATGCCAATAATGAACTCGTGCCAACTAGAGTCACTACTGGTTGGAGAATGTGCATTGACTACAGGAAGCTAAACACTGTCATAAGGAAAGACCATTTCCCCCTACCGTTTGTTGATCAAATTTTAAAATGGTTAGCGGGTCATTCCCACTTTTGCTTCCTTGATGGCTATTCAGGGTAAAACCAAATAGAGATTGCCCGTGAAGACCAAGAAAAGACTACATTTACATGTCCATTCGGCACTTTCGCCTATTGACGGATGCCGTTTGGACTATGTAATGCCCTTGCCACCTTTCAGCATTGTATGATGAGTATCTTTTCTGACATGGTGGGAACAATTCTCGAAGTCTTCATGGATGATTTTTTCGTATTTGGTTGTAGCTTTGATAAGTGCCTTGAGCACTTGAAATCTGTGCTGAAAAGATGTGAAGAGAAGAACCTTGTGCTGAATTGGGAGAAGTCCCACTTCATGGTTCAAAAGGGAATTGTACTTGGTCACATCATTTCACAAAATGGAATCAAGGTGGACAAAGCGAAAATTGATCTTATCTCTAACCTTCCACCACCCAAGAGCATACGAGATGTACGGTCCTTTTTGGGACACGCAGGATTTTACAGAAGATTCATAAAGGACTTCAGTTCACTCTCTCGTCCTTTATGTAACCTACTTCAAAAGGAAAATTCATTCGAGTGGAATGAAGAATGTTAAAAGGCCTTTACCACCCTTAAAGGTATGTTGACATGTGCTCCCATAATGCAACCACCTGATTGGAGCCTTCATTTTGAGATTATGTGCGATGCTAGCGACTATGCTATTGGGGCCGTGCTAGGCCAAAGAAAAGAGAAAAAGCCATGTGTCATCTACTATGCAAGTAGAACCCTAAACTTAGCCCAAGCAAACTACACCACTACTGAAAAAGAACTTTTAGCCGTAGTTTTTGCCTTGGACAAGTTTAGGTCCTACTTGATTGGATCCAAGATCATTATATTCACTGACCATGCCGCGCT
This sequence comes from Liriodendron chinense, assembly GCA_003013855.2. Lineage (NCBI taxonomy): Eukaryota > Viridiplantae > Streptophyta > Magnoliopsida > Magnoliales > Magnoliaceae > Liriodendron > Liriodendron chinense. The sequence goes on from ML058378.1 coordinate 2,172,011, forward strand.
TAAGTATCTTCTCTCTAAGAAGGATGCTAAACCACGGTTGTTAAGATGGATCCTTCTACTCCAGGAATTTGACATAGAAATAGGTGATAAGAAAGGAGTAGAAAATGTAGTAGCTGACCATCTCTCTCGACTTGTCCTCACTGATTCCCCTGAAACGACTGCGATCAATGACATGTTCCCTAATGAACAACTTTTTGTTGTTTCCCAATTGCCATGGTATGCGAACATTGCTAACTATCTTGCTACAGGTACAAGTCCTACACATTGGAAAAAGCAAGATAAGTATAAATTCTTCACAGAGGTGCGAAAATTCCTATGGGACGACCCATACTTATTCAAGTATTGTCCTGATCAAATCATAAGGAGATGTGTGCCAGATGATGAACAACAAAGTATCATCTCCTTTTGTCATTCTCAGGCATGTGGTGGCCACTTTTCGGCTAAAAAGACCACAGCGAAAATTCTACAATGTGGGTTTTATTGGCCCACCATGTTCAAAGACACACATGAGTTTTGCAAAGCATGTGAACCTTGTCAGAAATTAGGAGGAATTTCCTGTAGAAATATGATGCCACTCAATCCCATCTTAATAATTGAAATTTTTTATTGTTGGAGCATCGATTTCATGGACCCATTCCCATTTTCTTTTGGAAACATATACATCTTGCTTGCCGTTGATTATGTTTCCAAATGGGTTGAGGCCATCCCTTGCCGAAATAATGACCATAAAACGTTCATTCGCTTCTTAAAAGAGAATATTCTTTCCCGATTTGGAATACCTCGAGTCATCATAAGTGATGGAGGGTCTCACTTTTGCAATCGCCCTTTTGAAACCTTAATGAAGAAATATGGCGTAACACACAAAGTGAGCACTCCCTATCACCCACAAACTAGTGGACAAGCTGAGATATCCAATAGGGAGATTAAACACATTTTAGAGAAAACGGTGAACCCCGATCGCAAGGATTGGTCGCTTCGGCTTACCGATGCGCTTTGGGCCTACTGTACTGCTTTTAAGACCCCTATTGGAATGTCTCCCTATAGACTTGTCTATGGGAAGGCTTGTCACTTGCCTGTGGAGTTGGAACATAGGGCATATTGGGCAATTAAGAAGATGAATTTTGATTCTGACAAGGCGAGCTCGTTGCGCAAACTACAATTGAATGAACTTGCAGAAATCCGGAACAAAGCATATGAGAATGCGAGAATTTACAAGGACAAGACGAAGATATTCCATGATAAGAATATTTTTCGCAAGACATTCACGATCAATCAGAAAGTCCTCATGTATAATTCTCGCCTACATCTATATCTAGGAAAGTTGAGATCTCGATGGACCAGTCCCTACATTGTGAAAAATGTCTATCCATATGGGACTGTCGAGCTGTTAAATCCAAGGAACGACAACATTTTTAAGGCAAATGGGCGGCGATTAAAGCCATTCTTTGAGAAATTTCCTTCAGAAGGTATGTCCATACCTCTGAATGATCCTGTGTATCAGGATGATTGATCTCCTAGTCTGACGGAGGTATAGAGTAGTTAGGATTAGGATTTTGTTGCTTTTGTTTACCTTTGCTTAGGTCTATTAGAAGGAGGAAGAATTTCACTTGTCACTTTTTCAGGTACTCTCATTCCTCACTACCTTTTAGGTTCAAATTGCTCTCATGTTTTGTTTCTTGCACATCTTTTACATTGAGGACAATGCAAGATTTGGTTGGGGGGTGTAGGATCGCTTGGATGAATCCAGCGTTTTGTAACATTTTAAGCAATTATGTGGAAATTTTTTCGATCTTTTCAAAAATTCAAAACTCTTTTGTAAAATTTTAGTTCTATGCGCTCAAGATGATATGAGCATAAGAAGAGATTGTAAATCTTGATCTTCTCTTGGCATAATGGTTTTATATGAGAATCCCCCTAATTCTGTGATCGATAGAAAATCTGAACACTTTTACACCTAGTCCACATTACACGATTTTCATGGGTTGAAGGGATTATGTAATTTATGGATTAGCTAGACTTTGAATTAAGGTGTTGAGAAATCAAGCCGGGCTACTTTGTCCATCCTTGTCCATGGGAAAACAATGCAAGATATGAATTTCTAAAAATCCTATCTAAATTAAAAGAAAAAGGAAAAGGAAGGATGAAATTGGGAATGATGGAAAAATGGTGGAAAATTCCGATTAGGGCTACCTACTACCAACCGGGGGATGGTCTACCCGTAACCAAAGCCGAAAATGGGACGTAGTGTGAAAGTCGTCGGAAGGTCGGTAAGGCAAATTCCTGTCATAGGCTTGTTGTTGCTCCATATACCTTGAGATCTATGGTCTGGTTGATCTATGAGGAAGATAATCCTAGAAACTCATTAGATGAATTTTCACTATGCACACTAGGTTGAATTTGTTCAAATTCGTCTATTTATCAACCAATCAGTGGGAATTTCATATGAATGCTTATCATGTTTTGAGGGTTTACGGTTTCAACCTCTGTCGCCTAATATTTCTGAATCTTACACTTATGTCTGGATGTCTTGGGATGTATAGAATAATGGTTTCTGAAAGAGAGTTGAGTTTTGAAGAATGGAATTATTTTCACGCATGTTTTGCTCGGGACTAGCAAAATGCTGTTGGGGGGGTGTGTTGAGCTCTTAATTGTGCATATTCTAACCCCAATTCATCACTCATTATGTGAGGTTTTCATGATTCAAAGGCTAATTAAATGCATGTTTTGTAATTACAGGAATGAGAGTGGACTCCACCTAATTGAAGATGAAAAGGTCCATTTAGAACAATTGGAATGAAGATCAAGGAGGACCAAAGAAAGAAGGAAGCAAAGAGAGAAGAAAAGAAGAAGAACATGAAGAAGCAATGGCCCCGACCTGTCGTCCGACAGGTCGGCCAGCCCTATGTACACACTGGACGAGGACCAATGCAGTCCGACCGGTCGCTAGCCCAGTCCGACCGGTCTGACCGGTCGGCCAGATATCTTTTTCATACAGCAAACTCACTGGACTGTTTCTCAGTGAGGTCCGACCGGTCGCCACTGGTCGACCAGTTACTCAGACCGGTCGTCCGATCGGTCGGCCATGCGAAAGATGCGAACTTCTATTTCTGGCGCCGGATTTCTCTACGCAGTGCGTAACTTTTACGCAAATTTTCGAATCTTCTAAAGTTGCTGAGCCTCCCCACTATGAAAGGACACCTAGGGATCGTTCCTAGGGTATCTCAGAAGGGTTTAAGCAAGGTTGGAGGCGGCGGAAGTGGATTTCGGAGTTCCACAACTCCTTCTAGTTTGTTTTACTGTTTTTATGAGTTTTTTAGTTGTTTCATGTTTCCTTGGATCATGAGCAGCTAAACCTCTTAGCTAGGGCTAAGAGGTGAAGCTTGTAGTGGATCTAAGATGTTTCAATTCGTTCTAAGTTAGTTTTAAGTTGGGAATTCATGTTTATGCACAATGGTTTGAAGTTTATACAAGTTTTAAGTAGTTTTTCTTAGTCTTATGATGACTCATGGATGTTTGGGAGAATTACTTAAATTCTTATTTGGTTTGTTTTAGTCTAGACCTGTATGATCTTGTGGACACTCACCGTTTCCGCACTCCCACACGACGTTCTCGTCCCTTACCCTTTCGGGAAAAGAAGGAGAAGATGATGCGTGAGTGCGAATCGCCGTTTGTGCCACTGGCTTGCCTCGTTCTCGAGGGCTTTATCTGGTAGTTGTGTTTAAGCTGGATGTGTTTAAATGAGTTTATATAAGACCAGAGTCACCACTAGCCAATTACTTCGAATCTACAGTCAGCTAGACCCCGTAGAAACGTTAGAGAAGGGGATCCGAAGATTCCTTCCTCTAAAATGACTCCTTTTGATCTACGGCCAGAGATTCAAGGTAAGGGATCATGGTTACAGGGTGGGAAGAGGTTAAGCACCCCACACACTGCCCGTACCGAAGTACGGTCTCTACTTCACAGAATCGAACTAATACTTGAAAGTCTGCTTTAATCCTCGTACATTCTCATAGATGACATGATGCATGAATGCGGGTCTGAACAGTAAGAGTTTCTGATGGGCAGGTTCCAACAACGGGCAAGCCCAGAGCATACGCTCGAACTGACAGGTGCTTAATATAAGACGTATGCAGTGTGCTTGGATAATCAAGGTGCTTTATAGTGAAGCATGAATGCAGGTCTGAACAGTAAGAGTTTCTGATGGGCAGGTTCCAACAACGGGCAAGCCTAGAGCATACGCTCGAACTGACAGGTGCTTAATATAAGACGTATGCAGTGTGCTTGAATAATCAAGGTGCTTTATAGTGAAGCATGAATGCAGGTCTGAACAGTAAGAGTTTCTGATGGGCAGGTTCCAACAACGGACAAGCCTAGAGCATACGCTCGAACTGACAGGTGCTTAATATAAGACGTATGTAGTGTGCTTGAATAATCAAGGTGCTTGCAGTGAAGCAGGGGGGTTGGAAGAAAAGTAAATGTTGCACTTATGCTAGATGCAAATGAGATGATGCTGGAAAAAGAGTAACTGGATGGACGGAGGTGTCACAAGGGTTGGCTTCGAGTGGCTGGATCAAGACTTGGACCAGTGGTCAGGCTGGGCTGGACCAGGGCTAGGATCTCCTCACTCGGGCTCTCCCTGGTGGAGGAATGGGCTAAAGGGTGGAGAAGAACTCAAACGGACGGTCGCTGGACTGGGCGGATTGCTGTGTTGAAATGAGAAGGGGAGGGGGGTATTTATAGCAGCGGGCAGTGGCAAATTGTGTAAATATTTTTGGGCGGCCCGCTGTGGGCCGCCCGTACGGTCACTCCTCGATTTCCAGCGAGGCACGGTCATTCCCTCGGGGCTGCTGTTTGGCTCGGTGGGTCGACTCAGTGAGTTGACTCAGCGGGTCGACTCGGTGATTTGACTCGGCGGGTCGACTCGACGGGTTGACTCGGTGTTTTGACTCGACGAGTTGACTCAGCGGGTTGACTCAGTGAGTTTGACTTTTTTAGGATTTTTTGACTGGCTTTTCTTATCGGAGGTTTTTCAGGCTGATGTTTAGGACTGGGTTGACTGGATTCAGGCTTGAGTTGGGCTATGGACTGGGGCTTACAAGGGTGAGTTTGGCTGAGTTTGGACTTGAGATTTGGGGGTATGGTTCTCCATTCATCTAGCTATCTCTACCAACAGTGTAGCCGAAGGTGGGGTGTCTACAGATGCCCCTCTTTGGCAGAGGTTGCGAGCAACTGAATGCCAAAGCGAGTGGACACCCCACTTCTGACCCGGTCATTCATAGATCATGGTCTGAAATCTTTGCTTGCCTTTACATCTGTGCCAGTTGGTCGTTTGGAAACCGATCACTCGCACATACCACGAGAGTTTGGAGAAAACGTTGCGATTGTCCCTGCATGCGCTGCAACCTGGGTACCCAATCGCAACCCTTCCATTCCCGATCGGTACTAACATCGGAAAGGTACAGCAAAGCCTCTGCGTCGCTAGTCTTACGAGGATCTGACCCTGAGACTGATTGTGTGATGTTTGATGTTTTCCCAGATCACTCCAGGAGTACTTGTTTCGCTTGACTATCAAAGTGGTTAGACGCCCTGCGTCAGATAGTCTTACGGGATTGCACTACGCCGACTTGGACTCAGTCAAGGTACTTCAGGCATCCACGCCTAGGTATGTCGGGTGGACTCTTTCCACCCGATCTGCTGGTTTCGATGCTTATTTGCAATTCATTCTTTCCTTGATTGTGGTCTGGAATCTTTGTTATCCTTTGTATCTGAGTCAGTTGATTGTCTGAAAATTGATAACTCGCACATACCGCGGGAGTTTGGAGAAAACGTGCGATTGTCCTGCATGCGCTGCAACCTGGTACCCAATCGCAACCCTTCCATTCCCGATCGGTACTACATCGAAAAGGTACAGCAGAGCCTCTGCGTCGCTAGTCTTACGAGGATACTGACCCTGAGACTGATTGTGTGATGTTTGATGTTTTCCCAAATCACTCCAGGAGTACTTGTTTCGCTTGACTGTCAAAGTGGTTAGACACCCTGCGTCAGATAGTCTTACGGGGATTCTACTACGCCGACTTGGACTCAGTCAAAGGTACTTCAGGCATCCATGCCTAGGTATGTGCGGGTGAACTCTTTTCACCCAATCTGCTGATTTTGATACTTGGGTTACAATTTATCGTTTCCACCTGTTCAAATGGTTTCTGTGACCGAGCCTTTTGGCTTTCATCTTTTCGTATCTTGGCATGTGGTAAGACCGCATTGACATTGGAGTTCAGTTCGACCGTACTTTGAGTGCATTGGATCCGATGGTCTCCGGGGAAACCGCGAGACATTGGATCTTATTTGATTTTTGCGTCGGCTCCTACCCAGAGATATGGAAGATCTCCTGGTGTGTTGGAGGCAGAACGCTCTACTGGGAAATTTTTTTTTTTTGGATTTTTGAAAAGATACCCACTCTGGGGAGTGATACTCCATGGGGTTTTTATTTGCAAATAGAGATATTTTTTTTTATCTTTTTGAAATGGGAATCCGGTTTGCATGCGCCTCCACTAGGGATGCCTGTGGGGTCTTTGGCTAACCGACTTTTATTTTGAAAGCAGGTAAACATGATGATTGATGCGATGGATGCTGATGCATGGAGATGCATGATGAATGCATGGCTTCGACTCATTCTCTTTCAGTTTGATGATTTTGCTTTTGCTGGAGATGCAGAGAATTTTAAGCTTATTGCTTGCAGGGTTGTGCTCCCTGGGGATTTTCTTTTTAATGCGGATGTTTGGTCAGCGGGTTGGTCAAGATCCCGACCCGTGGTCGATCAGGTCCATCGTCCCAAGATGCTGTTTCTTTGCTAATAAGAATGTACGAGGATGTTATCTGACCTCAAGATGTTCTTCTGGGCATAAATGCTATTGAGACGGTGCTTAGTCGCCAGTTTTAGTTAAGATTCCAATTTGCGGGCGATTGGATCCGTCATCCCAAATTATGAAGTGAGTGGAGTTCAAGACTCCTGAAGTGTAGTGCTGGGAGCTAGTGACAATTTTTTTGTGATTTTTGTAAATATGTGGTCCGAATCTTTACCTGAGTGGTCAGGATAGAGATCGATTATTGAAAACAAAGGAAATATTTTTTGTGATTTTTACAAATATTTGATTTGAAAGCAAGGGACATATTTTTTGTGATTTTTGAAGAGGTGATTTTGCAATGTTTTTGTATTTTGTGATTTTTCTGAAATGCAGGGAAAACTATGGAATTTTCATCCACTTCCAGCTTCTACTGCTCGTAAAGCACCCGATCCATTTTACGTCAGCGAGCAAGACGAGTCTCACATAGTTAAGTGCCGTAGTTTTACATCTTCGGATGAGGGGATTTTGAGGGTTTTCAGTCAACATACCCACAAAGTTGCCTGTTCCTCATGTGCAATGCACATAGACCACGTATCGTCCGACGGACTCCTTCGGCCACAAAATGAGCCACATCCTCACATTTCCCTTCGTCAATCCAATTTGGGGCCTTACGTTGCTCACAATTCCGTGAGGGTGCGCTCCACCTCCCAACAGCCTTAATCCCCTTCATGAGTTTTAGGAACAGGGAACATCCGTCAGATTCAACAGCGACTTCCAAATCAAGGTTGTCTATCACGGTGTGTTCAACACGAACATGATTGCGGAATTCTGCCCACCTCAGCCCTTACCTGTTTAAGAGATTCCAGACACCCGTATGATCAAGTGTCAGCCATGTCTGGAACAGGTTAGGAAAGAAAACTCCCGAGAAGTTAATCCCAGTGTAGTTTTAGGTCTTCGGACCGCTAGAGATGAATTTGTGTAGTTGAAATTGATGGTGAAATTTTTATTTTTTATTTTTTATATATTTTTGTATTTTTAAAAAAGTTCCAGATTTCAACTCGGGTAATCGAGGTTGATGCTAGTTTTTATGGAAAGCTCAAAAAATCTTTTTGGTATTTTGGAAATGATCCAGGTCATCCGATCCTGGCTTGAACGGCTGGGATCGATGCCGGTTTTTATTAAAAATCTCTCAGGATGTTGATCCCGACGTAGTTTAAGGTCTTCGGACCAAAACTTTGTACATGTTGAAAATACATTCTTTTTGATGATTTTTTTTTTTTTTGAAATGATCCAGGCTGTTGAATCTCAATTTGAACTATCAAGATTAACACTGGTTTTTATTGGAAATCTCTCGGGATTTTGTTCCCGACGTAGTTTAAGGTCTTCGGGCCGCACTATGTACAAGCTAAAAATATATTCTTTTTTATGTTTTTTTTTTTTGAAATGATCCAAGCTGTTGAATCTCAATTTGAACTATCAAGATTAACACTGGTTTTTATTGGAAATCTCTCGGGATTTTGTTCCCGACATAGTTTAAGGTCTTCGGACCGCACTATGTACAAGAGATATGTATATGCATATTTTTTTTGGTTTTCAGAAAATGTCCGGGGTCGTCAGATCTTGATTCGATCCAGACTGATGCCGGTTTTTAATGAAAGTCCTTCGGGATCTTAATCCCGATGTAGTTTAAGGTCTTCGGACCCTAAAACTGTACATGTAAACAGTAATCAAGGGCGGAGATTCTTGGGATTCTTCTTGGAATGGTTTGGATCATTTGGTCATGCCTTTGGATGGTTGTGATCACTATTTGACCAAGTCAATTTTTCTTTCTTTTCCTTGAAAATTCCATGGAACTTTTCCACATCACCAAGCCAATTTCTCATCAACTTCTCACAAGATGAGATTTTGGACTTTTTCTCACCATTCTCTTCCATCACTTCACTCTTACAAGGAGGTACAAGATTCACTTGCAACCACCCTTCCTAAGGAGGAGTTCTTCCCAAGGAGAGGGGAGGAGAGGTCGTTTCACCTAGGTAGAGGGTAGGACGGCCCCCTGGGCGCCGCCCGGACCGCCTATGACCCCTGGTCTCTTCAGTGGGTTAGATAAAGGGGTGCACCCCCCTTTTCTATATAACATGGGGCACCCTTGCCCCCTCCAACGTGCAATCTCCCTCTTCTCTCTGTCATACTCTCTCTTTCTCAAAGTTTTCTCTCTCCTCTTGGTGGTTCTTTGCTTCTCTCAAGTGGTGGGCCTTAGAGAAGTTTTGGGACAACAAGGTGGTCCCTCTTTGGTGAGTGGTAAAGGTATGGACCACTCCCTTTCTCTTTCTTGTCATTTTCCTTCTTCATTATCTCTTCTCATGGTTCTTTTCTTTTTCCATGTAGCTATTCCAAAAGGAGTGAAGGTGGGCCCAAGTGTTCTTAACCTTTTTCTAGACCTCCAATCTATTTCAAAGGTGGTGCATGGAGAAAGACATTGCAAGCTTTCCATTTCATTTTTCCTTTTCTTCTTTTCATACTCCCTTCATGTGCATGTAAAGGGTAATTTTGCCATGTCCATCAAGTGTGCATGGCAAAATATATTATCTTTTCCATGGGAGTTGGGACTCTTTTCATATGTATCAAATGGGCTCAAAGTGAAGTCATGGCCCTTGGTGTATTTGATGGGCCCAATGCTTCATTTTGGGCTCTCTCATACTTTCTCTTTCTTGTCATTTCCTTTGGAGCTTTCTTTTCTTTTCCATTTTCTCTTCAAGGTTTGGGCCCATGGGAATGGTAGGGCCCACCTCAAGTTTTGGGCTCATGGGGCTCACTTTGGGTGGCCCCATCTTTCTTCACATGTGTATGGACCAAGGTGACTAGCCCATTCTTCACTTGGATCTCAAGTGGGCTAGATTTCTTAGTTGGGCCTTTATGGACAAGTAGCCCAAATCTTCCACCATCTCTTGATTATGATGCACATCCTTGTACAAAGTGTGGTGGGTTCCTTGAAGTTTTCCATATGGATGGGTTTTTGGGCCTTCATTGAAGCTTGGATTTCTTTGGACCATGTGTGCACCACTACACTTTGCCCATGTAGGCTTTTTTCCTTTCATGCTTTTTCTTTTGATGGATGGAGGACTTGAGTTACTTGATCATCTACAAGTCCCATGAGTGAGTTGTTCCAACAATCTCACTAAGTTCAAATGATTTTTCCTTGTGGTAGGAAAGTGGTTTCCAAGAGTTTCCTTTAATGTCATCAATCTCAAGTGAATGATTCTTCTTCAAGTGAGCTATCCATGTAACCATAGCTCCTTGAACTTCCTTTTGGGGGCTTGGTGGGTCATCCACCATCATTCTCAAATATGGGTGATTTTTCTTTCAATTTGTGAGAAAGAATGATACCCATAAGTTGCCCAATTTTGTCCCATGCTTTGGGACATTTTGGATTTTGATCTTCAAGTGGGCTATGTATACCATTCTTATCCATTTTCATGATGGTTGGGTGACCCATTAAGCCATGCCTTCTTGTGCTCAAATGGTCTCCCTTTTTGGTAAAGAAATTGGTGCACATAAGTTGCCCAAACTTGCCCTTACATGGGCATTTCCAACTTTGATTCTTCATATGGGCTATGTGCATCAACTTTCTACCATTAGCTTCTTTGATTCATATGTTTGTGGGTAGACCTCCATGTTGTACTCTCATGGTCAAAACTTTCATCAAGATGGTGCTCATAGGGGTGCCATGGTTAACCCATGAATGGGTCCTCATGTCCTTCAAGTGGGCTATGTGCTCCCTTTAATCCATTGAGGTGAGGCATTTGGGTTGCTCTTGGGGGCCCATTTCCCTCCTATCCTCCACTTGTCCATGTACATATGTAAAAAGATGGAAACATCTTAAGTGAGAATCATGGCCTTGGCATAAAAGTGGACCAATCCTTGGCCACATGTGGACTTTGAAGAGAGATTTCTCATATGAAGTAGGATTCTTATCCTTTGTTGATCTCATGGTACTTGAGTGCATTTGTTGTCCAAAATATGTCCTTGGATGATGGACTTTCCTTGCATAAGGCATGCCATGCAACCTTCTTTAAGGTGGGCCTTGCTTTCTTCATTGGGCCCAACACATATCCTAGGTAACACATGGAGTTGGATTTTAGATCTTGCATTTGAATGTGGGTCCAATCCCATGGGTTTCCTGGATGATAATTTGAATTTTAACGGGTAAGGGATAGGGACTTACCTTGCCAAGCTTGTAGGATTCAATGGCAGATGGTACCAGGGGATGTCGAATGATTGACGAAGATGATCCTGCCTTCATCATCCCCCGAGGGGACCACATGTGTTCCTTGGCTATGGAGCATCAACCTCTTCCTGCCATCAAGGGTTGAGGCACCAGGATCACTAGGACAACTGGGTGAAGGATCCACAGCCCTTGCTTGAACGAGTATTGGCTAGTACTCCTTTTGCTGGCCTCCTCACCTTACGTTTTCATAACAATAGTGCTAACCGCATGATGCTCGCGGCCCTTTATGAGAGGTGGCGGGACGAGACCCACACCTTCCAGTTCCCTTGTGGTGAACGGGGAATAACTCCCCTGGACGTTTATATGCAAATAGGCTTTCCGTTTCATAGGACAGTTGTTCCCCAAGTCAGCTCTCTGTCTCCCATCACTTCCACTGACTAGCTACGGCTCGTCGGTGATGTCCCACCCGAGGATGAATTCCAAGGCCATCAAGTAAAGATGCGATGGTTCTACAACACTTTTGCCTCCGTCATCCCTACTACCGAGCGAGAGGCCCTTCCACAAAGCACAGGCCATGATCACTTATGCATTCGGGTCTTTCCTTCTCTGCCACGCCAATGAGAGGGTTGATCCTAAATTTCTTCGCTTGGTTGAGGATCTACACCACCCCTACAATTGGAACGGGACTATCCTGACTCATATTTTCCAGGGTCTGGATAAGACCTGTCGGAATAGCCGGTCCTACACCGGTTTCTGGCCTGTCGTTGTTCGCTTCCCCAAGTGTAGGGTTGCGATGTAGTAATAAACTCGGTAAGACCGAGGTCGATCCACAGGGACTTATATAGAATTTCACAAACTCATCCACAAGTATCTATTGAAATCTATTAACCAAAATGTTATATGAAATTGATATGAGTAACAAAAGTTGAATTAAATCGGAAGTAACTAATTATAAGAAGGCACTAGGGGTTTAAGTATCCACTTGTAGCAATCCTTAATGTTCAATCCGCTGTGGTTTCTTATTCTCTCAACTAGAATCGACATTCCTGTCTATCTAGTCGGATGATAGAGCTGTTAAACTAAACAGTCTGTAATATGTAAGTTCTATGCATAAGATTCACTCAATGCAGGCTGATCTGAGCATGCTCAATTGCATAGGTCATTCCCCTTTCCAAAAGGTCTAGTTCACAATCATAACCATCCTCAAGTCCTGTCACAAGACAAGGCTAGATCAGGATTTGAACTGGATTCAAATCACATGCACAGTCCATACACATTACAGAAAAATCAGAAAAGTAGAACTTTGGTATGAAGTTCCTTTATGAAGAACATAGTACTAGAGCGCACTCCAATTCTTTGGATCATACAGGTCTAGACCGTCACAAACTAATTAAGCAATTAAGTAATTCTCCCAAACATCCATGAGTCATCATAAGACTAAGAAAAACTACTCAAAAACTTGTATAAACTTCAAACCATAGTTCATAATCATGAATTCCACACTTAAAACCACTTAACTACGAATTAAAACATCTTGGATCCACTACAAGCTTCACCTCTTAGCCCTAGCTAAGAGGTTTAGCTGTTCATGATCCAAGGAAACATGAAACAACTATAAAAAGCATGAAAACAGCAAAGCAAACCAAAAGGAGTTGTGAAACTCCAATTTCCACTTCCACAGCCTCCAACCTCGCTTGAACCCTTCTAGCATACCCTAGGAACAATCCCTAGGTGTCTTTTTATAGTCTGGAGGCTCCACAACTTCGGAAGAATCGAGAAATTGCGTAATACTTACGCAGCGCAGAGAAAATCGGACTATATCTGGAAGTTTCTAACTTCTTACGCACAGCCGACCGGTCATGACCGGTCGGTCTCGATATACAATCATTCCAGCAAGTATGGCCGACCGGTCATGACCGGTCGGCCTTGTAAAACATTAGTCTAGCAAGCCTGTCCGACCGGTCAAGACCGGTCGGACGTTTTCACTTATGTTACAGTAGCCATGGCCGACCGGTCATGACCGGTCGGCCTTATCCATTGAAGTTCCAGCCATCAAGACCGGTCGGACGTCTTCAGTAGCAGCCCAACATGTATGGCTGACCGGTCACTGACCGGTCTGGCTTCCTTGGCCGACCGGTCACGACCGGTCAGCTCTCTTTTCTTCTTGTTTTCTTCCTTTCTTTCTTCTGCTTTCTTTTCTTCTTTACTTCTTTCTTTCTTTTCTTCTTTGGTCCTCAAATGTTCTTCATCAGAATGATCCCAAGTGAACCCTTTTTGTCTTCAATTGAATGGAGTTCACTCTCAGTCCTGTAGTCACAAAACATGCATTGGATTAGCCTACAAACCATACAAACCTTGCACAATGAGTGATGAATTGGGGTTAGAATATGCACAATTAAGAGCTCAACACACCCCCCAACCAGCATTTTGCTAGTCCCGAGCAAAACATGCGTGAAACTAATCCCATTCTTCAAAACTCAACTCTCTTTCAGAAACCATCCTTCTATACATTCCAAGGTTCATAAGCGTAAGATTCAGAAAGATTAGGCGTCTAAGGTTGGAGCCGTAAATCCTCAAGACATAATAGGCATTCATATGAGATTCCCGCTGATTGGTTGATAAATAGAAGGATTTGAACAAATTCAACCTAGTGTGGGTGGTGAAGATTCATCCCACGAGTTTCTAGGATTACCTTCTTCATAGATCAACTAGACTATAGAACTCAAGGTACATAGAGCCATCAAGCCAATGACAAGAATTTGCCTTACCGTCCTTCCGACGACTTTCACACTATGTCCCATTTCCGGCTTTGGTTACGGGTAGACCATCCCCCGGTTGGTAGTAGGTAGCCCTAATCGGAATTTTCCACCAGTTTTTTCCATCATTCCCAATTTCATCCTTCCTTTTCCTTTTTCTTTTTTTTTTTAAATTAGATAGGATTTTTAAAAATCCATATCTTTCATTATTTTCCCATGGACAAGGATGGACAAAGTACCCCGGCCTGATTTCTCAATACCTTAATTCAAAGTCTAGCTAATCCATAAATCACATAATCCCTTCAACTCATGAAAATCGTGTAATGTGAACTAGGTGTAAAAGTGTTCAGGTTTTCTATCAATCACAAAAATAGGGGAGTTCACATATAAAAACCATTATGCTATGAGAGATTCTAGACATCCAGCCTCATACACTTCATATCTCCTCCTCTTATGCTCATATCAACTTGAAAGCATAGAACCGGTGTTTTTCCAAAAGAGTTTCGAATATTTGAAAAATCGAAAAAATTTCCACATGATTGCTTGAAATGTTGCAAAACGTTGGATTCAAGCAGTGATCCTACACCCCCCAACCAAATCTTGCATTGTCCTCAATGTAAAAGATGTGCAATGAGCAAAACATGAGAGCAATTTGAAAATAAAAGGGAGTGAGGAATGATAGTACCTGAGAGAGTGAAAAGTGGAAAGCTTCCTCCTTCTAACAAACCTATGAAAAAGAAAACAAAAGCAGCAAAATCTTAATCCTAACTACGCTATACCTCCATCAGACTAGGAGATCAATCATCCTGATACACAGGATCATTCAGAGGTATGGACATACCTTCTGAAGGGAAATTCTCAAAGAACGGCTTTAATCGCTGCCCATTTGCTTTAAAAATGTTGCCGTTCCTTGGATTCAACAGCTCGACAGTCCCATATGGATAAACAGTTTGTACAATGTAGGGACCGGTCCATTGAGATCTCAATTTTCCCGAAAATAGATGTAAGCGAGAATATACATGAGGACTTTTTGATTGATCGTGAATGTCTTGGGAAGAATATTCTTATCATGGAATATCTTCGTCTTGTCCTTGTAAATTCTCGCATTCTCATAAGCTTCATTCCGGATTTCTGCAAGTTCATTCAATTGTAGTTTGCGTAACAAGCTTGCCTTGTCAGAATTGAAATTCATCTTCTTAATAGCCCAATATGCCCTATGTTCCAACTCCACAGGCAAGTGACAAGCCTTCCCATAGACAAGTCTATAGGGAGACATTCCAATAGGGGTTTTGAAAGCTGTACGGTAAGCCCAAAGCGCATCGGTAAGCCGAAGCGACCAATCCTTGCGATCGGGGTTCACCGTTTTCTCTAAAATGTGTTTAATCTCCCTATTGGATATCTCAGCTTGACCACTAGTCTGTGGGTGATAGGGAGTGCTCACTTTGTGTGTTACGCCATATTTCTTCATTAAGGCTTCAAAAGGGCGATTGCAAAAGTGAGACCCTCCATCACTTATGATGACTCGAGGCGTTCCAAACTGGGAAAGAATATTTTCTTTTAAAAATCTAATGACCGTCTTATGGTCATTATTCCGGCAAGGGATAGCCTCGACCCATTTGGAAACATAGTCGATGGCAAGCAAGATGTATAGGTTTCCAAAAGAAGATGGGAATGGGCCCATGAAATCGATGCCCCAACAGTAAAAAATTTTGATTATTAAGATGAGTTTGAGTGGCATCATATTTCTACGGGAGATTTCCCCTAATTTCTGACAAGGTTCACAAGCTTTGCAAAACTCATGTGTGTCTTTGAACATCGTGGGCCAATAAAACCCACATTGCAGAATTTTTGCTGTGGTCTTTTTAGCTGAAAAGTGGCCACCACATGCTTGAGAATAACAGAAGGAGATGATACTTTGTTGCTCATCATCTGGGACACATCTCCTTATGATTTGATATGGACAATACTTGAATAAGTATGGGTCGTCCCATAGGAATTTCGCACCTCCGAGAAGAATCTATCCTTATCTTGCTTTTTCCAATATGTAGGAATTGTACCTGTAGCAAGATAGTTAGCAATGTCCGCATACCATGGTAATTGGGAAACAACAAAAAGTTGTTCATCAGGGAACATGTCATTGATTGCAGTCGTTTCAGGGGAATCAGTGAGGACAAGTCGAGAGAGGTGGTCAGCTACTACATTCTCTACTCCTTTCTTATCACGTATTTCTATGTCGAATTCTTGGAGTAGAAGGATCCATCTTAACAACCGTGGTTTAGCATCCTTCTTAGAAAGAAGATACTTAAGCGCGGCATGGTCAGTGAATATAATGATCTTGGATCCAATCAAGTAGGATCTAAACTTGTCCAAGGCAAAAACTACGGCTAAAAGTTCTTTTTCAGTAGTGGTGTAGTTTGCTTGGGCTGAGTTTAGGGTTCTACTTGCATAGTAGATGACACATGGCTTTTTATCTTTTCTTTGGCTTAGCACGGCCCCAATAGCATAGTCGCTAGCATCGCACATAATCTCAAAAGGGAGGCTCCAATCAGGTGGTTGCATTATTGGAGCGCATGTCAACATACCTTTAAGGGTGGTAAAGGCCTTTTGACATTCTTCATTCCACTCGAATGAATTTTCCTTTTGAAGTAGGTTACATAAAGGGCGAGAGAGTGAACTGAAGTCCTTTATAAACCTTCTGTAAAATCCTGCGTGTCCTAAAAAGGACCGGATATCTCGTATGCTTTTGGGTGGTGGGAGGTTAGAGATAAGATCAATTTTTGCCTTGTCTACCTCAATTCCATTTTGTGAAACGATATGGCCAAGTACAATTCCCTTTTGAACCATGAAGTGGCACTTCTCCCAATTGAGCACAAGGTTCTTCTCTTCACATCTTTTCAGCACAGATTTCAAGTGCTCAAGGCACTCATCAAAGCTACAACCGAAGACGGAAAAATCGTCCATGAAGACTTCGAGAATGGTCCCCACCATGTCAGAAAAGATGCTCATCATGCAACGCTGAAAGGTGGCAGGGGCATTACATAGTCCAAAGGGCATCCGTCGATAGGCGAACGTGCCAAATGGGCATGTGAATGTAGTCTTTTGTTGGTCTTCACGGGCAATTTCTATTTGGTTGTACCCTGAATAGCCATCAAGGAAGCAAAAGTGGGAATGACCCGTCAACCATTCTAAAATCTGATCAACAAACGGTAGGGGGAAGTGATCTTTCCTCGTGACAGTGTTTAGCTTCCTGTAGTCAATGCACATTCTCCAACCGGTTGTGACTCTAGTTGGCACGAGTTCGTTATTAGCATTAGCTACGATGGTTATTCCGGATTTCTTAGGCACCACTTGAGTTGGACTCACCCATTGGCTATCGGATATTGGGTAAATGATACCTATATCCAATAGTTTCACCACTTCGGCCTTAACCACATCCTTCATGTTTGGATTTAGTCATCTTTGTGGTTGCCGGGATGTCTTTGCATTTTCCTCAAGGTGTATGCGGTGAGTACAAATCAGTGGATCTATGCCTTTGAGATCCGCAATTGACCATCCGATGGCACTCTTGTGCTCTAATAAAGTGGCTATTAGCCTACTCTCTTGTTCTTCATCCAAGTGGGAAGAAATCACCACTGGATATATCTCATCTCGACCTAAATAAGCATACTTTAGCTCACTTGGCAATGGTTTTAGGTCGAGTGTTGGTGCCTTGATGTTGGATGGGAGGGCCTTGTTCTCATTTACAGGCAAAGGTTCAATTGGGGCCCTCCATCTTTTATTGTCAAGTACTGGCATCATCTCTAGAATGGCATCCATCTCTTGTATTGTGTAATCATTTGTCTCATGAGAATGGGCCATGCATGCCTCCAAAGGGTTGGAAAATAGTGATAAGGGGACTGTATCCTCCACGAATGATTCGATCATGTTTAATTCGTGGACATCATCATCAACTTCCCGCGGTTGTTTGCATAACTCAAATATGTTAAGTTCAAGGGTCATATTTCCAAAGGACATTTGTACAAGTCCATTTCTACAATTGATAATGGCGTTTGAGGTAGCTAGAAACGGTCGTCCAAGTATGACGGGAATTTGAGCACTGGTGCCTATCACGGGGTGTGTGTCCAAGACAATAAAATCTACTGGGTAGTAGAATTTATCAACTTGGACTAGAACATCCTCTATCATTCCTCTCGGTATCCGGATGGATCTATCAGCAAGTTGGAGTGTGGTTTTGGTGGGTTTTAATTCACCTAACCCGAGTTGTTCGTAGACCGAATATGGAATGAGATTCACACTTGCCCCCAAGTCAAGTAGGGCTTGTTTAATCTGGTAGTCTCCTATGATGCATGAGATGGTTGGACTACCTGGATCCTTGTATTTTTGGGGCACCTCTTGTTTGATGATGGCGCTCAAATTCTCAGCCAAAGAACTTTGTTGTGAACGTTATGTTTCCTTTTGACTGTACACAATTCCTTTAGAAATTTGGCATAAGATGGTATTTGTTTTATTGCATCCAACAGCGGGATGTTGATCTTCACCTGCTTGAAAACTTTCAGAATCTCTAGATTTTTATCTAAAGGTTTAGGTGAAATCAACTTTTGTGGAAATGGGGCAACCGGCTTGTATTGTCTTTCCGGTTCTTTCTCTTGTGGAATATTGTTTGGGCTATCATCCTCTTTGGGAATTTTCGGATCCTTAGGCTTTGAAGCCTTCACCGGATTAGATTTGTCAATTTCTTTCCCACTTCTCAAAGTGGTGATAGCTTGGACATGTTCCGTATGGTGGGAGGATGAGCTTGCATCTTGTATCTCATACTGGGTCCTTGGGTTAGGAAGAGGTTGAGCAGGAAGTGTGCCCTTCTCTCTAATACTAAGGTGAGCTTCAACTCTAGCCAGAGATGTTTTCAATTCATTGATGGCTTGGTTTGAATTTTGATTGAATTTCAATTGCTCTTGCATGAACCCATCTATTTTTAGAGAATTTGTCTTGTTATACTCATTCTGGACCGATACGAATGCACCCAACATTTCTTCTAGTGATACTTTTGGAGTGTTGTTTGCATTTGCATTGGGTCCATTTCTCCAACTGAAGTTGGGATGGTTCTTCCAATTAGGATTAAACGTGTTTGAGTTTGGAGCACCATATTGCTATTGATAATTGTTTATGGCATTTGTTTGTTCTTGTAAGATGCCTTGGACTGCTGAAATTGTGGGACACTCTGGTGTAGCATGTTGATTTCCATCACAAATTCCACAAACAGTTTCAACTTTAGTGGAGTTGATTGTTTCTCCTTTCCTTAATTCCATGGCTTCGACCTTTCTTGTGAGGCTAGCCAATCGTGCACTTATACTATCTTCTTCTGATAAGACATACATTCCTCCCTTCTCCTTTTGTTGGCCAGTCTTGGAATTTGTTGGTTTAGATGTATCCCAAGACTGTGCACTCTCAGCCAATTCTTCCAAATAATCTCATGCTTCATCAGCTTCCTTATTCATGAACTCCCCATTACACATCATCTCTACAAATTGGCGCATGGGTGAAGTCAGTCCTTCATAGAAAAAGCTTATAACCCGCCAAATTTCATAGCCATGATGTGGGCATGCGTTTAATAGGTCCTTAAACCTCTCCCAACATTGGAAGAAAGTTTCATCTTCCTTTTGGGCAAAGTTCATGATAAGGCGCTTCAACATATTCGTTTTGTAAGTAGGGAAGAATTTCTTTATGAATTCTCTGTGCATATCAGTCCATGCACCAATTGATCTTGGCCTCAATGCATAAAGCCAACCCTTAGCTTTATCTTTAAGAGTGAAAGGGAAGAATTTAAGTCTCACCACATCTTCCGTTACGTTTGCAAAGTGCATGGTGGTAATTACCTCGTCAAACTCTTTGAGGTGTTGATAAGCACTTTCACTATCTAATCCATGGAATTTAGGGAGAAGTTGAATCACTCCCGGTTTCAAATCTACGTTCCCTGCATTTGGTGGAAATACTATGCATGAGGGAGTGCTCGTTCTTGCAGGTTGCAAGAAATCACGTAAAGTCCTAGGTCGGGGAACATTCTCAACCACATTCTCCCCTGTTTCAGTTTGATTTTGGACCGGGTTAGGTTGATTTGTAGCCATATTTTCAGATAAAATTGGAGAGTCTAGATGTCTCCTAGCACGTGGCTCTCTATCAATTCCTTCTATTATCCCCCCTTCACTTATGAGTCGGTTATTAGAATCCCGAGCCCAATGTGGCATGCAAAACCAAAAATAAGAAACAGAAAGAAAGAAGAATTCTTCCTCCCTTTTCTTAACTCTTCTCTAAGACCGAAGCACAAGGTGTCTTGCAATGGCTAGGCCAGAAGCAAGGATAGAGACCGATTTCTCCTGGTCAATAGGGGTTCAGAGAACTCCCCACCCACTCTTTGAATCTTTTGAGAAAAAGTGCAGAAGAAGGAGAAAGAGGAGTAGAGATGAGAGAAGAAATCTCTGAGCACAAGGTGATCCAAGACGGCAGCGCCGACCAATAGGAATCCAAGTGGCAAAAAGGCCGACCTTTTAGAGATCCAAAAGGAGTCTCCACCCACTCTACAAGAGATGAATAAGATAGGAATGAATAGGAGAAGTAGAAGAGTAAGGTTTAGAAAGATAGAACCTGATTCGCACTTAAAATCCTTGTATCGTCTTCAGCTTCCTAGAAATCCCTGAAAAGAAAAATCAAACAAACAAACTAGGTTAGTCCTAAAATCCTAAAAATCCTAAATAGATACTAATTTCAGAAATTTGTGAAAACCGTCAAGGTCCCCGGCAGCGGCGCCAAAAACTTGTTCGCTTCCCCAAGTGTAGGGTTGCGATGTAGTAATAAACTCGGTAAGACCGAGGTCGATCCACAGGGACTTATATAGAATTTCACAAACTCATCCACAAGTATCTATTGAAATCTATTAACCAAAATGTTATATGAAATTGATATGAGTAACAAAAGTTGAATTAAATCGGAAGTAACTAATTATAAGAAGGCACTAGGGGTTTAAGGATCCACTTGTAGCAATCCTTAATGTTCAATCCGCTGTGGTTTCTTATTCTCTCAACTAGAATCGACATTCCTGTCTATCTAGTCGGATGATAGAGCTGTTAAACTAAACAGTCTGTAATATGTAAGTTCTATGCATAAGATTCACTCAATGCAGGCTGATCTGAGCATGCTCAATTGCATAGGTCATTCCCCTTTCCAAAAGGTCTAGTTCACAATCATAACCATCCTCAAGTCCTGTCACAAGACAAGGCTAGATCAGGATTTGAACTGGATTCAAATCACATGCACAGTCCATACACATTACAGAAAAATCAGAAAAGTAGAACTTTGGTATGAAGTTCCTTTATGAAGAACATAGTACTAGAGCGCACTCCGATTCCTCGGATCATACAGGTCTAGACCGTCACAAACCAATTAAGCAATTAAGTAATTCTCCCAAACATCCATGAGTCATCATAAGACTAAGAAAAACTACTCAAAAACTTGTATAAACTTCAAACCATGGTTCATAATCATGAATTCCACACTTAAAACCACTTAACTACGAATTAAAATATCTTGGATCCACTACAAGCTTCACCTCTTAGCCCTAGCTAAGAGGTTTAGCTGTTCATGATCCAAGGAAACATGAAACAACTATAAAAAGCATGAAAACAGCAAAGCAAACCAAAAGGAGTTGTGAAACTCCAATCTCCACTTCCACAGCCTCCAACCTCGCTTGAACCCTTCTAGCATACCCTAGGAACAATCCCTAGGTGTCTTTTTATAGTCTGGAGGCTCCACAACTTCGGAAGAATCGAGAAATTGCGTAATACTTACGCAGCGCAGAGAAAATCGGACTATATCTGGAAGTTTCTAACTTCTTACGCATAGCCGACTGGTCACGACCGGTCGGTCTCGATATACAATCATTCCAGCAAGTATGGCCGACCGGTCATGACCGGTCGGCCTTGTAAAATATTAGTCTAGCAAGCCTGTCCGACCGGTTAAGACCGGTCGGACGTTTTCACTTATGTTACAGCAGCCATGGCCGACCGGTCATGACCGGTCGGCCTTATCCATTGAAGTTCCAGCCATCATGTCCGACCGGTCAAGACCGGTCGGACGTCTTCAGTAGCAGCCAACATGTATGGCTGACCGGTCACTGACCGGTCTGGCTTCCTTGGCCGACCAGTCACGACCGGTCAGCTCTCTTTTCTTCTTGTTTTCTTCCTTTCTTTCTTCTGCTTTCTTTTCTTCTTTACTTCTTTCTTTCTTTTCTTCTTTGGTCCTCAAATGTTCTTCATCAGAATGATCCCAAGTGAACCCTTTTTGTCTTCAATTGAATGGAGTTCACTCTCAGTCCTGTAGTCACAAAACATGCATTGGATTAGCCTACAAACCATACAAACCTTGCACAATGTGTGATGAATTGGGGTTAGAATATGCACAATTAAGAGCTCAACAGTCGTCGAGGTATTTCTTCATCCACCTTTCTTGGAGACATTTACCCTCCTCCTCTTTCTAATTGTTAGGTGTGCCTTTGCCCAGACTTGCTTTTATGACCATTTTCCCCATCTCGCGCCGAGGATGCGGGACGATATTGAGCCCTCTTTGTATCGCCACATGTACTGGCACCAACAAAACTGTCAGCGGAACTCCCAAGTTTCTGGGGACAATTGGCACGCTGACATAGACGGTTGACCGTTGACGATGTAAGTATCTTGCTTTCCTTACCCCTCGTGCTGCACTGTAACTGATCAGTGGTGACCTCATTTGCTGTAGCTCGCTCGGATGCCGTATGCCAGCTTCCCTCTCTATTACACCCCTCAGAGTGTGGAGGCATATGATGCTTCATGTCTCCGTATCATGCTTTCTAACGCTGAATCTTTTCAGTGGTATCTGGGTGAGAGGTTTCTTCGGCAGGTCACTGGGATGGCTTGGGTCCCTTGTTCTGCACCTCCTCCAGCTGCTCGGATTCCTGCTGGCGAGATGGCTGATGCTCTTACGGGCCAGACCGGATTTCGTTTCACGATCCCGGATCGTGACTATGATGAGTGGTATTTACTGTACGGCCAGGGGCCTCTGCTTCCTTTGCTCTATGTTCCAGGGGGCCGTCGTAGATATGCTGGAGGCTCAGTGACAGCTCCTTTGATGGATTTTTACCGTCGGGAGCGAGACGAGAGGAGGGACGACTGACGACTATGTTGGCGACTTGTAGCCTGCTTTTGTATTCAGCTTACTTGATGGATGACCTTCTTCTTTTAGCTTTTACCTTCTTTTGTAAAATCTTCTGAATAAATATACAATCTTTGACTTGTCTCAAATTCCTTGATGATGTCTGGATGTTTTGGCCTTTGACTCGTTCCTTAATGATTTGTGGAAGATGAGACTTCTTGACTGCATGGATGATGACTTGGACGGTTCAGATTGCTTGATTTGGCCCTGTGGGCCCACTTGATGATCAGATCTTAGATTCTGACCTTCTTTGTTGATGATCAAGCCTTTGATCTTGCTGCTTCATGACTTGTGTAAGCTTTTCCATGGTATAAATCATGCTGATCTAGTCTTTGAATGGCTCAGATTGATAGCTTCGGCCCTGTGGGCCCACTTGAGACCTCGGCTTTACTTTGAAGCACCTCTTTTTGATGATTTATGAGGCTAAGAAGGCTTCTCATGGCGCGGATGATGACTTGAACGGCTCAGATTGCTTGATTTGGCCCTGTGGGCCCACTTGATGATCAGATCTTAGATTCTGGCCCTTCTTTTGATGATCAAACCCTTCGTCTTGCTATTTGATGACCCATGCGAGCTCTTCCATGGTTTGGATCATAATAATCTAGTCTTCGAATGGCTCAGATCGCTTGTGGCCCCCTCTTGATCATCTTTCCCCCTCTTTGGCTTGATCAGACATATTCTGGCCGTAGTGCTTCGTGATTGGACCGGTGGGGTACCTTGTAGATGATCTTGATCAACCTTAATCGAAATCTGGAAGGGATTGGAGCCTTGGGCGGCCCTCAGGGTGCCATCTGCTGATGTGGACTGTCAGCCTCACCTACCAAGAACCCTGGAGCCAATCTCGCGGAGAGAGAGGGAGCGCGTCCGTACGGGCGGCCCAGAGCGGGCCGCCTAAGGCTCGCCTCTTGTGCTGCCTGGGCTGGCTCGGGTTCGGATATTCTCTGTTGTCTGCTGCCCTTGTCTCCACCTGCTCTGTACGTCTAGGTTCGATTTCAACCATGAATCTTTCCTTTATCTCCTCTTTCCTCCTCATCTTGTCCTCATCTTGCTTTATCCTTTCTTGGGCAATGGATGGTGGAGATTTAGGAGCTATGAGGGCTGTCCATAGTGGGTCCCACACTTCAGGAGGTGGTGCAGGCTTTAATGATGGTGGAATCTCTTTAATGGATGGTAGAGATGGTGCATTGAATGGGGGCATTGATGAGGGGTTAGGGATGGTGGTTGGTGGAGCTTTGAATGGCCCCATTAATGGCAGCCATGCTGAAATTTCAGATTTGAATGGGGCTTTGATTGTGGGAGAAATGGATGGCATGGATGAGATGGGAGGATGGGACATAGGTGAGGCTATGCATCCCTTGAATATGGGCCACATGGATGATGTGATTGATGGAGGTGATGGGACCATGATGGACATAGATGGGCTGATCTCCTGTTTGGATGGGATGGATGGTTCAGATGATATCTTTGACGGTTTGGATGCTCTTGATGAGGGCCGAGATGCGCGGCATACTTCTTTGGGTGGACTTGATGTGATCATTGATGATGTCCCCCTGGTGATGGACGGCGTGGATGCCTCGATGATCCCTTTAATCAGTCAGGATGATGACTGGATTCATGATTTCCTGTTGGAGAGGGTCGCAGGTCCAGATTTGACCGTTGATTCTTCGATCGGGGTCGTCGGGACCCTTCTTGATGGTTCAGATGCATTCTTTGATGGTCAGATTGGCCAGGATGCCACGATGTGTGGTGTGATCTCCGCTGGTAGCCCTTTTGATGGAGAGTATCGTCCTTCTCTTGATCGTCGGTCTTTTGCGCACTCTGTTCATGAGGTGGGCAAGTCTTCTCATGCGGCTGAGGTTATGACAGTTTCGGACAGTGACGCGACTATATCAGACATAGTCGTTACTGAGGGCAGGTCAGGGGCTGTCGAGTCTGCAGAGGTTCCAGCTTTTTCTCCTTCGCCCGTTGACCTTCCGATCCTCGATGAGTCATCATTGATTTCTGGGCCTTTTGTTCTGGAGGGGGTGCCAGTGAGGACTTGTCGGCTGCTCCCTCATCCTTCTTGCTCGCCACGGCTGCTTGCTTGGCTTGATGGTTTGTCAGCTTATGAGATTCGGGATTTGGAGTCCTATGGCTTCGGCAGTCTGATCCATATGGCTAGAGTTGACATTGATTGGAGGACGCTCGGAGCTGCCTTGATTGACTGGGTCCCTTCAGTTGAACTTGTTTACGTTCAACGATATGGAGATGGGACCCTCTTTGGAGGAGCTTGCTCGCTTGATAGGCCTACCTTGGGATTATACTCAGTATTTCTCGCCGAGGACATCGCCGAAGACTGCCACACCGCAGAATTGGTTCGGGATCCCCTATCTTGTTCGGCCTGCGGCCGCCAAGCCAGGATGCTATAGTGTTCTCCTTGGACTTACTGTATGACCTTTTTTCGGGTCCTCGGAGTGTGGCCAATTCTACCTTTGCTCGGAATGCACTGATGTTCTGCTTGATAGCTGAAGTGCTGTTCTCGAGATGGCGCAGGTCCCAGACTCCTCTGCTTTTTGAGGTGATGAGCCGAGTTATCCGACGGCAGGGGATCATTTCTCTCATCTTGGTCCGAGCTGTTTAATGGGCTGACTGACTGCGCCCTGGGCCGCACTCGTGTCCTTCGCGGCCGTTGTGTCTTTCTTCAGGTATCTTTTCTACACCTTTTTCTTCTTGCTTTGTTAGGAATTGCTTTGCTCTAGCTGAACTTCTTTTCCTTTTTGTGATCAGGTCTGGCTATGGGAGCGTCTTTCTTTGACCGTTCCTGTACCCCTTCCTGGCATTCCTAGCTCTGACGTCATGCGTTATATCATGGAGTTTCTTCCTCATACGGCTAGGATGATGAGCCCTTGTATCACAGGATGTTCGCTGAACTTCGTGACTGGAATGTTCGTTGGGAGTCATCTTGGCTTTCACTTTCTCCAGTGCTTTGCGATGCACACCGCCTTCCTCTGATGTTGGTAGGCTTTCGATCTTACTTTTCTTACCATCCCATTCGGTTCCTGCGGTAGTTTGGGTACGAGCAGGATGTTCCTCTTTTCGCTTTCACGGGTATCGAGCGTCGAGCACTTCCATCTAGATCCTCTGACTTTAGGACCCGCGTTAATGGATCTTGGGCGAGTTACTTGACTGCTGATTTGCTGGGTTTTGAGCTACGGACTTTTCCGATGGCGACCGCCCCATATCAGTACTGGGTAGCTGAGCAGTCTTTGTATCGACGTATCCCTTGCTGGCACCAGACTGTGGATGAGGATGAGCAGGATATCCTTGGAGATGCTGGCTCTTCATCTGGTTCATATGAACCTTTTGAGGAGCGCCCATTCATTGATCCTTGCTTCCTTTTGGCCACTCATGGCCATCTGCTATCTGAGATTTCTACACTTCGGTATCATTGTGAGATGATGTCGAGGAGATTGGCTGCCGATCAGAGGTTGTCTGACGAGGAGACAGCGATCCGTACCCTTGAGCGCGATGAGGCGCATTACCTGCGTATGGAGGTGAGCAGGTTGAGAGCGAGACTACTTCATTATGAGTCAGAGGACTTACCTGACTGTGGCCGAGGAGGAGGGTAGAGATTGATTGTGTTGGCCACCTGCACATTCCCTTTTTTTTTCATATATGATTGATGATGATGCATTTTTTTGTATTTTTTTGAAAAAGGATGACATGATATGTGTAAAAGAAATACGATGCTTTTAATGAAAAAAAGGAGAAAACTTTTTTTGGGAATCTATTGTGCCATGAGTCGTCTTGTGAGTGTGTGTCTGGATTTTGTGTCGGGATATAGGAATCAGAATTGGGGCTCGGTCAATGCTTTGACCGATGTCTCCAGATTTGACTTGTGTGCTCCTTTGGTTCCCTTAGAGGTGTAGGCAACGAAAACTATTGCCTCTTGAGATTGTCGGAATTTGTAGAGCTCTTCGTTTCTGACTGCACTTCTTCTTGTTCTTGAACTGTGACTGCTTGAACCGATCTGAACTGTCTGATTTCTTGGTACCTGCACTTTTTTTTTCTTTTTTCATTTCATTTGAGCCATTTTTGCCTGCAGCGCTCTTTCGAGTTTTCACCACAGCCGGCCTTTTCCCGTCATTTTTGCCCATGGCGCCCTTTCGGGTTTTCACCTACGTCCCAGGTATTTGATCTTGCCTGCTCCTTGGCAGCTATGCTGTTTTTACCCTTAGCGCCTTTTTGGGTTTTCACCAAGTCCGCTGTATGCCCACTGTTTTTACTCGAAGCGCCCTTTCGGGTTTTCACTTCGCCTTCTTTGTTTAGGCACACATTTTCTTTTTCTCTTTTTTTTTCTCTTTTTTTCTAGATCTTTGGATAACTGCGGCGGCTAGAGGTCGCGAATCCGTCATTGCCGGCCGATGGCAGTCTTTCAGCCCTTATCCTAAGTTACGAGGATATAGCTGTTGGTCTTAGCTAAAGACCCCTCTGAGATGAATGGATGAATGACTGTGTTTCTTCTTGGGTTGATTTTTTTTCTCGGGTGCCTTGCTTTGGCTTCCCTTTTCCTTTTTCTCTCTCTTTTTTTGTATTCTTTTTTTTTCTCTTTTTTTTATTTTTTTTCTTTTTGAATCCCCTTATTTGAAACACTTGTTGGTGGACGGAAATAATTTCTCAGAGGTCTTAGCTTCGTTATCTTGACTTCAGCTCTATTAAAGTAACTCTTGATAAGGTCAGAATAACTTACCCGTGAAAGATCTTCACGTTGTCGGCGTTGGTTGGCTCAAGAAGATCCACCCCTCTCATGCTGGTGAGTCTGAGGGCGCCTCCGGGAAGTACTTCTCTGATGATCAGCGGCCCGTCCCACGAGGGTTTGAATCTTCCTCTAGGGATCCGGAAGGTGCGACGGTAGAATCTTCTTCATGACCATGTCGCCTACCTTGAAACTTTTTTTTCGGACTCTCTTATTGTAAGCCCGAGCGATCCTTTTCTGATAACACTGAGAATAACTTAGCGCACGCATGCGCTTTTCATCTGCTAGCTGCAACTGATCGAATCTGGCCTGTTGCCATTCTCCTTCTTCAACTTCGCTTTCTAGTAACACCCGTAGTGATGGTATTTCCACCTCGACTGGTAGGACTGCTTCCATTCCGTAGGTAAGTTCGAAAGGAGTAACGCCTGTAGCAGACCGTACAGACGTTCAATAGGCCCAAAGTGCATATGGGAGCATATCTGACCAATCTCGATAGGTCACGACCATCTTCTCGAGTATCCTGATGATTGTCTTGTTTGCGGCTTCTACCCCACCATTCATCTAGGGACGGTAGGGGCTTTATCGATGACGTTGGATCTTGAATTTGCTGAGGAAGTCATCCATCTTTCTATTGACGAATGGGGTCCCATTATCTGTGATGATAACATTGGGGATTCCATACCGGCATATGATGTTGTTTTTCATGAACTTAATCACCTGAGATGCTGCAATCGTGGTGTAGGAGGCTGCCTCTACCCACTTGGTGAAGTAGTCGACTGCCACAAGTATGTATTCATGACCATTTGATGCTTTGGGGCTGATCTTGCTGATGATGTCGAGTCCCCACATGGAGAAGGGCCAGGGGGTGGTCAGGTTGTATAACTCTGATGAGGGGGCATGAATTTGATTTGCATGCTCCTGACATTTGAAGCATTTTCTGACAGTGCTAGCAGCAGTCTGTCTCCAAGGTGAGCCAATAGTAGCCGAGTCGTAGAATCTTCTTTGCCATCATGTGCTCGTTCATGTGTGGGCCACAGACTCCTTCATGTATTTCTTTCATGATCTTTGCAGCTTCTGTTTCATCGACACATCGAAGGAGGATGTGATTATAGGATCGCTTGTAAAGAACTTTGCCACTGATGGTGAACTGGCAGGCCAAACGCTGAATGGTTCGGCGATCTGTTGCTGTTGCTGACTCCGGATACTCCTGGGTTTCGAGATATTTTTTGATGTCGGCATACTATGGTTTGTCAGGGACAGCTTCGGCTTCTTCTATTTGCAGGCAAAAAGCAGGTTCTTCTTGAATTTCGACCTTGAGCACCCATTCCGAGGCTCCCTTTGGTATCTCGAGCATTTATGCAAGTATGGCGAGAGCATCTGCAAACTGGTTCTTGGCTCTGGGCATGTATGAGAAGGCGACTTCTTTGAATTCTTCGATCAGATTTTCAAGATACACATGATATGGTATCAACTTCTCGTTCTTGGTTTTCCATTCGCCATTGGTCTGATTGATGATAAGCTGTGAGTCTCCAAATACTCATAGCTTCTTGACGCCCAAGATTATGGCTTCCCTTAAGCCAGCGATGCATGCTTCGTACTCTGCCATGTTGTTGGTGCACTCGAATGCTATACGCCTTGAGATGGGAATAGGGACATCATCTAGAGAGTAGAGGATCGCTCCAATACCACTCCCTTTAGAATTTGCTGCGCCGTCGAAGAATAACGTCCACTCATCTTTTTTCTTCTTTTCTTCCTCTTCAATGAGTAAGAGATCTTCATCAAGGAAGAACGTCTTGAGCAGTTGATAATCCAGGAGAGAGTGAGCAGCAAGATGATCAGCGAGGGCCTGCCCCTTGATTGCCTTCTGAGTGACATAGGTGATGTCGAACTCAGACAGGAGTAGCTGCCATTTAGCTATCCTTCCAGTGAGTGTCGGTTTCTCGAACAAGTACTTGACCGGATCCATGTGAGCGAGGAGGAGAATAAGGAATGCAATCATGTATTGACGGAGTCGCTGAGTCGCCCAGACTAGGGCGAGGCAAGTCTTCTCGATCGGGGAATACCTGGTCTCGTAGTCAGTGAACTTTCGGCTCAAATAATATATTGCTTGTTCCTTCTTCCCGGTCTCGTCGTGCTGGCCGAGGACACAGCCAATGGCTTTTGCTACTACCGAGATGTATAACAACAGTGGACGTCCAGGATTGGGTGGCACTAGGACTGGAGGATTCATGAGATATCTCTTGATGTGGTCGAAGGCGACTTGGCAATCATCATTCCATTCTTTTGGAACGTTCTTCCGAAGGAGCTTGAAAATGGGCTCACAAGTAGGTGTGAGCTGTGCGATGAAGCGACTGATGTATTGAATTCTGCCGAGGAAGCCACAAATTTCTTTCTTTGTTCTAGGAGGGGGCATCTCGATGATTGCTCTGGTTTTGGTCTCGTCGACCCTGATGCCATCCTCGCTCACCATAAAGCCGAGGAGCTTACCTCCCATTACACCGAAGACACATTTCTGCGGGTTGAGGCGGAGCTTGTACTTTTCTAATCTGTTGAATAACTTCTTCAGATCTTCAAAGTGTCCCTCAATTGTGTGAGATTTGACGATCATATCGTCCACATATACTTCAAGCTCTTTGTTCATCATGTCGTGGAATAGTGCTGTCATTGCTCGCTGATATGTTGCTCCTGCATTCTTTCAGACCGAACGGCATTACCCTGTAACAGAAAGTTCCCCAGGGAGTGATAAACGATGTCTTTTCACGATCTTCGATTGCCATCTTGATCTGATTGTAACCTGAGAACCCGTCCATGAATGAGAAGACCTTGTATCCAGCAGTGTTGTCGACCAGAGTGTCGATATGTGGCAAAGGGAAGTTATCTTTTGGACTGGCCTTGTTGAGATCCCGGAAGTCGATGCACATTCGAACCTTGCCATCCTTCTTTGGTACTGGTACGATGTTGGCGAGCCATTCAGGGTAGTTGGAGACTACTAAGAATCCCGCGTTGTACTACTTGATGACTTCATCTCAGACTTTCAGAGCCCATTCTGGCTTTATTCTTCGAAGTTTCTGCTTCACTGGCTTCGTATCTGCCTTGGTTGGCAGATGGTGTACAACGAGCTCTTCATCGAGCCCCGGCATGTCTTCATATGAGAACGCGAAGTTGGACAATCTTGGACCTAGGAACTCTATCATTTTCTGTTTCATCTCAGGTGGCAACGATTTTCCAATGCATACTTCCCTAAGGATCTCAGGTGTCCCCAAGTTTACTATCTCGAAATCATCGGCTACAACATTGGCTTTGGATTCGAACTTTTTGAGGAGATCCTCAAGTTTGGGAGCAGGATCATCATCTTCCTCGTCCCGAGCTTCGTCCAGACCCATGAGCTCGAAGTCTAATTCAATGTCGAAATCATATGATTCGACTTCAAACTCATGCGACTCTTTAGACGAACTTGGCACACTATTGAATGCAGGAAAAGAAATATTTTTTGGTTTTTGAGATTTTTCTGAAATGAAAATGCTAGATGTTTTTGGCTTTTGAAAGTTTTTAATTTTTTTGGCTTTTTGAAATTCACGGGACTTTGAACAAGTGGGCATTACGGACCATGATTGAGCCCAACTTGTTCCAAAGTTCCGATCGCTGCTTAAACAGGCATTTTTTTTGGAAGCCATAGCCCTCAGATGACTCTTTGGCTGATTCAAAAGTTAGGGGAACGGATGACCATTTAGGACCCCACACTTCCTCCCCTGAAGAGGTGGGGGTTGATGATTCGGGCGAAGAATCACAGTCTGGCCCAATGACCCTGATTTCTCGCTGGTCGGGTTCAAGATCTGAGTTGTACTCAGTCCCTCCCGGATCACTTACCTCGCATTGCAATTCGTCTGGTTCTACGGTTAGACACAAGTTCGGAATCTGGACATCGGACCAATCCAGGGCTGGCCATTTCCCTTTCTTGGTCCAATGGATGGGCAGCTTCTGCCCCTGGCTGATGATTGATGATGTTGATATGGGCGAGTCGTGCCCCTTGCTGATTGATGCTGAGATGGGCAAGTTGTGCCCCTGACTGGCTGGAATTGAAGTGGGCAAGTTGTGCCCCTGACTGGCTGGAATTGAAGTGGGCAAGTTGTGCCCCTGACTGGCTGGAATTGAAGTGGGCAAGTTGTGCCCCTGGTGTTAATGCAAAGATTTGTCAATTACCATGGTTAGTGTGTCGTCGAGTCTCCTTGCGGCTGAAGACAGAAGCTACTCAAAGAAGATCGCTCGTCAGTCAACCTCTAGCCTCTCCATCCAAACCTTTGATCCCAAAACCTGTTATAGATGGTCCAAATCCTTAATAGGTACACCCTTAGCACCATCTATAGCCCACCTTCCATTAAGATCAACAATGGAAGGGTTCTTGGTAACAGAAGTTGCTTTAAAATTGAAAAACTATAAGTCTGCTCTCTCCGATACATACCCGATCCATCGGAGAATAGTCCGATAGATGTCCGATCAATCGGACAATGTGTCCGATCCATCGGAGAATAGTCCAGTTACATTGTAAACTCTCTGGACACTTTTCCGAGCCATCGGAGTCCTATCCGATCCATCGGATAGGGTGATCCGATCAATCGGACAGTATGTCCGATCAATCGTAAAATGTTCCAGCAAACAATGAAAATCTCTCTGGACACTTTTACGATCCCTCGGAGGTCTGTCCGATCCACCGGACAAGGGTGCTCTGATCCATCGGACACACATACGATCCATCGGAGGAATTTCCAGAAAAACTACATCAACTCTCTGGAAGAAATTCCAATCAATCGGACCATCTGTCCGATCAATCGGACAAGGTATTCCGATCAATCAGAACTAAGTCCGATCAATCGGAGAACCTGCTTTCAAGCAAAATTCAAATTTGGCTAAAACTTATGTCCGATCGATCGGAACCTATCGAGCTGACCGTTTTCTAACCGTTGTATGTCATATCTATTTATAGAACTCGGTTGGATCTTGCCCAAGACACCTTGAGCATCATCTAGGGTTTGTGTGAGCCTTCTTCTTGAGATCCCCTTCTTCCAAACCCTTAGATTTGTTGAGTTCATACTTCAATCCATGTTGATCTGACCAACATCGATTAAGCATTCAAAGCTTGGATTGAATCATGAACTCAACCCCTCTTTAATGGCATCTTGACCTACCTCTCATAGACATTCTCTTGTCATCAATGTCATTAATGGTGGTTTAGGTAGAAGCTTTCCTCATATAAAAGCTATATCCCAAAATAGCCTCAACCTAACCTCTATCCCTCACCTTGGAATCTACAATGGGTCATCCGGAGCAAGGTTGCTGATCGAGGGAGCTGAAGAAGACGTCTTCCGTACAAGCCGAAGCTTCTTCAACAAAGGCATCATCAAGGGACTCAATCAGCTAAGTATATTTAGTCTTTCGAGTCCAAGAAACCTCCTCAAGTTGAGATTTGGGTTTCAGAGTTTGAAGACCCAAACTCGGTAGAGTCCTTGCGTAGGACAAGTCCTTGAGTAGGACAAGCCCTTGTGTAGGACTAAGTGGTCATGGATTAGTCCTATGGAAGGATGAATCCATGTGTTGAGTCGTAAGTCCTTTTGTAGGCTGTTAAGGTTTATGGTTAACCTCATTTAAAACCATAGTGATAGTGAAATCCGGCCACTCAAGGAGTGAGTGGATCAGCCGGGAGTGGAGTAGGTACATAACCGAACCACTATAAAAATCTCTTGTTGTGTGGTGAATGGATGAACTGATTTACTTCTTTCACATGTGCTTTTATTGATTTATATTCTGCATATCTTGTGTTTGATGAAAGTGCTCTAAGAATACTTTATATTGAGAAATGTAAAAAGTGTCCTATTCACCCCCCTCTAGGACAAGGTAACTTGTTTCTTGCTTCTACAACAGCGGTAATCAAACTTATACCGCATTTTCAATTGGTATCAGAGCCGGTTCCTCCTCAAAGGCGTAACTGCCCGGAGTGTGATCCGTCTCTAGAAGCTTGAAATCATGTCAAAAGGGGATTCTAGTATGGTTTCCAAACCTCCATATTTTGATGGATCAAACTATGCATATTGGAAAGCAAGAATGAGAGTCTTCTTGCAATCATTGGATCATGCAACATGGAGGTCTGTGGAACTCAAATATGAAATACCCCTTTTGAGCACAACCACAGAGGGGGTCACCACCACCACAGTCAAACCTGATGACTTATGGACTGATCTTGAAAAACTGAGATACATTAGCAATGCAAAGGCACTCAATGCTATTTTTTGTGCCGTTTCAGCGGATGAGTTCAAAAGAATTTGTAATTGCACAACATCCAAGGAAGCTTGGGACATCCTTGAAACTACACATGAAGGGACTAGTACAGTCAAGAGGTCAAAATTTCAGCTCTTGACAACTCAGTTTGAGAATATGAAAATGGAAGAACATGAGAACTTCATGGACTTTTACACCCGGCTGAGTGATGTCACCAATGCTATGTGGGGATTGGGGGAGAGAATTTCAGATCCGCGCATTTGTAGGAAAATTCTAAGATCCTTACCCGAACGATTCTCTTCCAAGGTCATAACTATTGAGGAATGTAGAGATATTGATACTATGAAAATAGAAGATTTACTAGGATCTCTACAGACCCATGAACTTCATTTCAAGAAATCCCCAAAAAGTAGAAACACCGTGCTGAAAACTTCACACACTACACAAGAATCTGAAGTTGATAGTGATGAAGAATTGGATATGAATGAAATGGCTCTTATGGCCAAAAAGTTTAGAAAATTCTTCAAAAACAAAGGAAAGAGGGTTGACAAGAATAGCAAATCTTTTGACAAAAAGCGCTATACAGGAAAATCTTACAACAAGCCAAAAGATCCCAAGTGCTACAACTGTGGTCGCTATGGTCATATTGCCTCTGAATGCCAAGCTCCTGCCAAAGAAAAATTTAAAAAGAAAGCTATGGCAGCCACATGGGACAACCTTGGGAGTACTGATTCAGAAACAGAAGAATATCAAAGTGATGAGAGAGGATCAGTTAAAATTCTGATGGCCTCTATCTCGGAGATTGTCCTAGACTTACAAGGCGAAAGAGACAAGGATGATCATGAGCTATCTGAAAACAATGTGACATCCTCCGATGATGACGAGGATGATAATGAAGGTTTGCAAGTTTCCTATGATGAGTTATTCCGTCAAAGAATCCTTCTTACCAAGAAGCTGAGCCAAGCTAATATTGACAACAACAAATTGGCTGATGAAATGCAAGAAGTAAAGAGAGAAAACCACGGATTTTACCATCAGATCTGTGAATTAAAAAAGAAAAATAAAGCAGCTCAAGACAAAATTAATACCCTAGAAGATGAGCTGAAAAAGGCAAAATCTACGAATCAGTGTTTAGTCTTGCAGCTTAATCAAGAAAGTCAACTCAATGAAAGATTTGCCCAAAGTAGAGAAAAACTAGATGATATCCTTAAATCAGGTAAGCCTTGTAGGAATACAAGAGGGCTAGGGTATAATGAGCCAACTAAGGTTAGTAACCCAGAACCTAAAAGGACCAGGAATGCATCAGGAAGTACTAAGAGAAATTCACCTATATGTCATGCATGCGGAGATGTTGGACATTTAAAGTTTGAATGCTTGGTCTTTAAGAATCCGGTTCGGAACTTGAAAGGTAAATTTGTACCTACCGGTAAAAGGATGAATCAGATGTGGAGTCCTCCTAAACAAACTCCAAACATGAGGAAAAATTATCCCACTCCACCGAAGAAAGACAAAAGAATGGAAGAGCTCCTAGAAATGGTAAAACAGTTAAACAAAAGAACCATGGAGCTGATGAAAGAGAAAGCCTCAACAACTTATGCCTAAACAATGACATCCCTAGAATCAACCAAGAAACCTAGTTCTCCAAAAAGGATAGTCTCTAAATGGGTAGTAAAGAAAAAATGCTTAGTTATCCATACAGCCCTTAGAGCCGGAAGAAACACTAGGTGGTATCTTGATAGTGGATGCTCCCAACACATGACAGGTGACAGGACTCAGTTTTGTGATTATACTGAATTTGATGGTGGGTCTGTTACCTTTGGAGATGGGAGTGTTGCCAAGATTGTTGGAAATGGAACCATCACCGGGCCAGGATTGCCCAAAATTGAGGATGTACTATGTGTTGACGGTTTGAAACATAATCTGTTAAGCATCTCTCAAATATGTGATGAACAGCATTCCGTGAAATTCTCCAAAGAAATGTGCGAAATTATGGACCAAACTGGCAAATTAATATTAAAAGGGTTTCGCACTGGAGATAACTGCTATGTGATTGAAAACAAGGGTGATGAGGGACCATCTGCCGTATGCCACATGGCTATTAATGATGATACTGAATTATGGCATCAACGGCTTGGTCATGTCCATTACAGGAACCTTGCTAGGTTGAGTAGAAAGAAATTGGTAAGAGGATTACCAAAGATTGGGAAGAAACCAAAAGAAGTATGTGCTGACTGCTTGAAAGGTAAACAAATTAAAGTTGCACATAAGAAGACATCCATCATCGCTACATCAAAACCCCTTGATCTACTCCACATGGACCTTGTAGGCCCCACAAGAGTAATGAGTCAAGGTGGTAAGAGGTATTTCTTCGTTATTGTTGACGACTATTCCCGATATACATGGGTTGTATTTTTGAAAGAAAAGTCGGATACATTTGAGGAGTTTGAGAAACTCATGAAACGACTCCACAATGAAAAAGAATGCACAGTAAAATGTATTAGGAGTGATCATGGGGGGGAATTTGAGGACGGGCGCTTTGAACTATTCTGTGAAAATTTAAGCATCAAACATGAATTCTCAGCCCCAAAAACTCCACAACAAAATGGAGTAGCAGAAAGAAAAAACAGAGTACTACTCGACATGGCCACAGTCATGATGAACAGCAAAAATATAGCTCAAAATCTGTGGGCCGAAGCAGTGAATATAGCTTGTCACATCATTAACCGAGTTTATTTGAGAGCCGGCCTAGATAAGACCCCATATGAGCTGTGGAATGGAAAAGTCCCAAACATCAAGTACTTTAGGGTCTTTGGTAGCAAATGTCACATCCTTCGAGATAGAGAAAATCTAGGAAAATTTGACTCTAAGAGCGATGAGGGAATATTTCTAGGATATGCTTCTGATAGTCGGGCCTATAGAGTGTACAACACAAGGACTAAAACAACTCAAGAATCCATAAATGTTGTCATTGATGACCAATCCAAAGAAGACACAAGATTGGATGATGATGAAGTGGGAGAACCGTGCCACATAGGTAAACCTGATGAAAAATCTCCCACTCCCAATGCCTCAATAGCTTCGGGAAATGCTCCACATATCAAGGATCATCCCCTCAATCAAATCATTGGAGATCCGGATGTTGGAGTCAAGACTAGAAGACAACTTGAGGCCATCAACAGTCATGTGTGCTTCACTTCAAAAATTGAACCAAAAAATATAAATGAGGCTCTCAATGATAAGTTTTGGATACTTGCAATGCAAGAGGAACTTCAACAGTTTACCCGAAATGATGTTTGGTTTCTAGTTGAAAGACCATATGAGAAAAATGTCATTGGAACCAAATGGATCTTCAAAAACAAAACAGATGAATCTGGCAATGTGACTCGAAACAAAGCACGTCTTGTAGCTCAAGGGTACTCTCAAATTGAGGGAATTGATTTTGATGAAACTTTTGTCCCGGTAGCTAGACTCGAATCCATTCGAATTCTCATGTCCATAGCATGTGCTCTCAAATTCAAATTATTTCAAATGGACGTGAAGAGCGCCTTTCTAAATGGTATACTTGATGAGGAGGTTTATGTTGAACAACCAAAAGGGTTTGTGGACCCTAGTTATCCTCATAGAGTCTACCGATTGAAAAAGGCTCTCTATGGGTTAAAACAAGCCCCCCGAGCATGGTATGAACGCCTTACTCAATTTCTAATTGCTCACCAATTTGTTAGGGGGAGTGTTGATAAAACACTATTTGTTAAGAGAACGGCTGATTCCTTTCTCATTGCTCAGATTTATGTGGATAATATTGTATTTGGGTCTAACTATGAAGAATTTTCTGGCTTATTTGCTGAACTAATGAAATCTGAATTTGAGATGAGTTTGGTTGGCGAACTGAATTTTTTCCTAGGATTAGAAGTTAAACAGCTGAAAAATGGAATCTTTATCAACCAAACTAAGTATGCAAAAGATTTAGTCAAGAGATTTAGGCTAGACTCGGGTCGATCACACACCACGCCTATGGCCACCACCATTAAACTTTCTAAAGACTTATCTGGCAATAGTGTTGATCAACATTTATATAGAAGTATGATTGGGAGTCTTCTCTACCTCATAGCAAGTAGACCCGATATTGCCTTTAGTGTAGGGGCATGTGCTAGATTTCAAGCCGATCCTAAGGAATCACACCTCATTGCTGTAAAACGAGTGATTAGATATGTGGCCTGCCCACTGAATATGGCTTGTGGTACCCCTTTGACACCTCAACCATCATTGCGGGGTACTCTGATGCCGATTGGGCCGAAAATATGGATGATAGAAAATCCACAAGCGGTGGCTACTTTTACGTCGGAAACTGCTTAGTTGCTTGGCATAGCAAAAAGCAAAACTCCATCTCTTTGTCCACTCCTGAAGCTGAATATATTGCTGCCGGTAGTTGCTGTGCTCAACTACTTTGGATGAAACAAATGTTGAAGGATTATGGTCTTAATCAGGACGAAATGACGCTTTTTTATGACAACACAAGCGCCATTAATATCTCAAAAAATCCGGTTCAACATTCACGAACCAAGCATATCGACATCCGGCACCACTTTATAAGAGAACTCGTTGAGGAAAAACTGATTAATCTTGAATACATTCAAACTGAGCGGCAATTGGCCGACATCCTTACTAAGCCGTTAGATTCCACAAGGTTTGAACACCTTCGGAAGTCTATCGGTGTGTGCTCATTCTAGCAAAATGGAAACTCATGTGCATATAGGTATATCTGAGGAATTAGCCTCATTTTATTGAGTGACTATTGATATTCTCATGCTCACACTCTTATCAAATAAGCTAGGAATCATTTGCTGAAGGGAGGAAGGGTTTAGCTGTTAAAATGTCACTGGGGGCATTTCCGATGGATCGGACACATCGTCCGATCAATCGGAAATATCGGGAGTTCAACAGTTAAATACGCGAGCCCTATTCATTTCTGCCCTATTCCTGTTTTCTCTCAGACCCTTTTGCTAGGGCGTCCCTGTCCGATAGGATTGTAACTCAGCTGGGTTTCCTTCGATCCTCATTTGCAACAACAACAGGTCTTCGTGTCTCCTAGGTAAGATCTCCCAAGCTGTCAGTTCGATTTTTTTTTTGCTATCCGATCGGTTTCTTCTGTCCCTTTTCTCTATCAGATTATCATTTGTAGGGATTTGAAGTTTTTCCTGTCCATCTTGGTGTCTGCATTGTTCCAATCCACTCTCCAATCTTGCTACACCATGCCTAAAGACCCGAAAGGCAAGTCCAAGATGGCTGCAGGGCATCCACCACTGCCAGGCCCAAGAAGCTGCAAACTTCTCGACCCTCTCAGGGCACTCCTCCTGCTGCTGCTCCTCCTGCCCAGCCTGAGAGTCCAGCCTCTCTCTCTCGGTTTCAATCTCGCACCATTATATATGAGAGAGAGGTCGCTGTGTCATGTGTGGAGCCCTTTGGCATTCCCGCTCTTCTTGCACAAATTGGGTGGGATGGTTTGCTACGATTTGGCGGCGTAGCCCATCCTGAGGTTGTGTATACATTTCTATCTAAAATCATCAACCCCGTTGGAAATCCTCCCTCATGTGAAGTTATTGTCGGAGGCCGGGTCGTCCAGGTCACAGCCCACACAATAGCCGCCCTAATTGGTGTTCCCGTGTCCACAGCCCCACAACCAAATGACAATCTTCTTGATACTTCTCTTAGGGCTGATTGGACTCGATACTTATGTCGGGGTCCCAATCCGGAATGGATAGACGGTAGTGCGCTTCGGGCATCTGAAATGTCCAATAGGTTTCGAGTGCTCCACCAGATCTTCAGCACAAACGTCTACCCTCGCAGTACCAACAAATCCGACCTGACTGCAAATATGGTCAATCTGCTCTATCACGTTGGTCATGGGACACGCCTGTGTCTCCCATCCATCATTTTGCATCATATTCTGGACGCTCTGCCACACAACCGCAACACCATTCCGTTCGGCTGGATCATTACCAAATTGGGGCGCGATTGCGGGTTCACAGATATTGTGGTCCACCCTATTCCTCGCCGCACCTTCCGGGACCTCAATATCAAGAAAATGTCCCTCCCAAAAGAGGATAACGTCGAAGATCGGGATTTCTCTCACACTCCAACACAGGTGTCGGCTGACACCCACAGCAGGTCCTCAGCTCCATCATCGTCGCCGGCCCCAGCTCGTCGCTCAGTCAAGCAGCGACTTCAGTCCAACGCTTCTTCGGCACCTCCTCCGCCCAGCACGGAGCAGATCACGGCTCAACTAGATCGAGTGGAGGGTGCCCTTGCACAGCATGGTGAGCGGCTGT
This sequence comes from Liriodendron chinense, assembly GCA_003013855.2. Classification (NCBI taxonomy): domain Eukaryota; kingdom Viridiplantae; phylum Streptophyta; class Magnoliopsida; order Magnoliales; family Magnoliaceae; genus Liriodendron; species Liriodendron chinense. Next base: position 2,212,402 of record ML058378.1, read on the forward strand.
CGCGTCTAGAGGGCTTGATGCAGACCATTCATGATGCTGTCCAGAGCCTCACATCAGCTTTCTCATGCCGTCGAGATGACGTCGCTGGCCCTGCTCCATAGCTGCCTATCTTTTCAGTTAGGGTCCCTAGTGTCTAGTCGTCGCAGATATCTTTTTGGAGCGACGTTGTTAGTTGTATTGATTGATTCATCTTTCCTTTGACACCTTTTGGATAGTCTGATGGTCATCCTTTTTTTTGGATATTTTTTTTGGATATTTTTGGATATTTTTTGATATTTTGCTCTGCTTTCTGTCGGCTCTGGATATTCTGATGATCATTATGATGTTCTTGTTATGATATTCTGCTATGATCTTATGTTGATTTGTCTGATGATCATTCTTTTTAGCTATCTTGTGCATATATACATATAATTGTGCGATATTGTTTATCCTTCTTGGGCTTCTTGCCCTCTTTTGGATTTTGTATATATGGTATGTTGGTCATGATATACATTTCAAGAGGGGAGGTTGGTTGCTTGGGCTATAAGCCCACTGTGCTTACTGTCATATATTTGTATATCCTTGCATGACCAGGTGTGTGTTGGCTTCCTCTCTCGGCACGATAATGTTTATTTCCTCCTTTAGTCTATGACATATGCGCTGCCTTCTCATTTCACTCACCTTTGTCAATCACTGACAAAAAGGGGGAGAATTTATCCCACCAAAAGATCCAGGTTATCTTTTTTTTGTTGATCTTTTCTGTGCAGGGACCAAGGAGGAGTTCAAGTGAAGCCTAGTCTGTACATTGAGTCTGTACATTTTGTATGTAATGAGTCATGTCTACGTATAAAGTTTTTATTTTTCTCGACATGATGTATTTTGGTTTTGGTGTCTAGGATAAGTCTGTGGTATGGACCAAGACTTGTATAGGTTTGGTTTTGTCTGGTAATTGACAAAGGGGGTTAATGCAAAGATTTGTCAATTACCATGGTTAGTGTGTCGTCGAGTCTCCTTGCGGCTGAAGACAGAAGCTACTCAAAGAAGATCGCTCGTCAGTCAACCTCTAGCCTCTCCATCTAAACCTTTAACCCCAAAACCTGTTATAGATGGTCCAAATCCTTAATAGGTACACCCTTAGCACCATCTATAGCCCACCTTCCATTAAGATCAGCAATGGAAGGGTTCTTGGTAGCAGAAGTTGCTTTAAAATTGAAAAACTATAAGTCTGCTCTCTCCGATACATACCCGATCCATCGGAGAATAGTCTGATAGATGTCCGATCAATCGGACAATGTGTCCGATCCATCAGAGAATAGTCCAGTTACATTGTAAACTCTCTGGACACTTTTTCGAGCCATCGGAGTCCTATCCGATCCATCGGACAGGGTGATCCGATCAATCAGACAGTATGTCCGATCAATCGTAAAATGTTCCAGCAAACAATGAAAATCTCTCTGGACACTTTTACGATCCCTCGGAGGTCTGTCCGATCCATCGGACAAGGGTGCTCCGATCCATCGGACACACATACGATCCATCGGAGGAATTTCCAGAAAAACTACATCAACTCTCTGGAAGAAATTCCGATCAATCGGACCATCTGTCCGATCAATCGGACAAGGTATTCCGATTAATCGGAACTAAGTCCGATCAATCGGAGAACCTGTTTTCAAGCAAAATTCAAATTTGGCTAAAACTTATGTCCGATCGATCGGAACCTATCGAGCTGACCGTTTTCTAACCGTTGTATGTCATATCTATTTATAGAACTCGGTTGGATCTTGCCCAAGACACCTTGAGCATCATCTAGGGTTTGTGTGAGCCTTCTTCTTGAGATCCCCTTCTTCCAAACCCTTAGATTTGTTGAGTTCATACTTCAATCCATGTTGATCTGACCAACATCGATTAAGCATTCAAAGCTTGGATTGAATCATGAACTCAACCCCTCTTTAATGGCATCTTGACCTACCTCTCATAGACATTCTCTTGTCATCAATGCCATTAATGGTGGTTTAGGTAGAAGCTTTCCTCATATAAAAGCCATATCCCAAAATAGCCTCAACCTAACCTCTATCCCTCACCTTGGAATCTACAATGGGTCATCCGGAGCAAGGTTGCTGATCGAGGGAGCTGAAGAAGACGTCTTCCGTACAAGCCGAAGCTTCTTCAACAAAGGCATCATCAAGGGACTCAATCAGCTAAGTATATTTAGTCTTTCGAGTCCAAGAAACCTCCTCAAGTTGAGATTTGGGTTTCAGAGTTTGAAGACCCAAACTCGGTAGAGTCCTTGCGTAGGACAAGTCCTTGAGTAGGACAAGCCCTTGTGTAGGACTAAGTAGTCATGGATTAGTCCTATGGAAGGATGAATCCATGTGTTGAGTCGTAAGTCCTTTTGTAGGCTGTTAAGGTTTATGGTTAACCTCATTTGAAACCATAGTGATAGTGAAATCCGGCCACTCAAGGAGTCAGTGGATCAGCCGGGAGTGGAGTAGGTATATAACCGAACCACTATAAAAATCTCTTGTTGTGTGGTGAATGGATGAACTGATTTACTTCTTTCACATGTGCTTTTATTGATTTATATTCTGCATATCTTGTGTTTGATGAAAGTGCTCTAAGAATACTTTATATTGAGAAATGTAAAAAGTGTCCTATTCACCCCCCTCTAGGACAAGGTAACTTGTTTCTTGCTTCTACAACAGCGGTAATCAAACTTATACCGCATTTTCACCTGGTTGATTGATGGTGAAGTGGGCAGGTTGTGCCCCTGGTTGGGAGCAGGTGTTAGAATAACCTGGTCCTGAAGCTGCTGTATTTGACTTCCTTCTTCATCTTCATCATTTTCTTATTCTTCTGGAGGCTTAGATGGTTTGAGAATCTGATCCCATCGAATGGGGGGCCACGTGGCCCAAACTAGGCTCAACTGGAGGCCTTTGTGTAGTGCAGTCGGTTGATTCCCTCCTCGATCTTTGCAAGGTTCTCCTAGCTTGACGAATTGGATGGGTGAGCACCGAAATTTCTTCTTTCTTTTGTCCATGAAGATTGCCTTGTATCCGAGTCCCCATTTGCGTTGGTTATATATCAGTGGTACCTTTCTGGACTTGAAGTGATTCTTCATTCGGTATTTGAGGCTCAGACGCTCTGCCAGTGAAAAGACACGGTCTACCCTTATCGATTCTGGATTGGTGATAGAGTTCACAGTCTCGAATTTGAAACTGTGAAACGAGATGTCTTCTTCAGAGTGCTGGATATCGATGACCGGGATGTCTGGTTCAGTGGCAGCAGCATTGGAAGGAATGATGAGCTCCTTCTCTGCATGGATAGAGATCACTTGATTTCCACAGATGTATTTCACTCGTTGATGCAGGGTTGACGGCACAGCTCTAACCTTGTGCAGCCAAGGCGGTCCGAGCAGCATGTTGAAAGAGGCTGATATATCCAGAATTTGGAATGTGATGGTGGAGACTTCCGGACCTATCTGTACCTCTATGTCGACCTCCCTTTCCACTGATCTGCGGGTGTTGTCGAATGCTCTGACACATATGGTGCTGGGTCGAAATGAAGAGGGACTTATTCCCAGACGTTCCGCAGTCTTGAGCGGGCAGACATTTAAGCTTGAGCCATTATCGATGAGGACCAGCGGGACACAGAGGTCTTTGTATCGTAAGGCTATGTTGAGGGATCACCCATGATCGCGTCCTTCTGGTGGCAGCTCATTATCAGTGAAGGTGATGACGCATGGAGCCAGGAGTTGTCCAATCATCAATGCTATCATCTCTGGTGCCGTATCGGAGGAGACGTAAGCATCGCTCAAGGTTTTGGCAAACATTTCTCGGTGTATGCGAGATGTGCAAAGTAGCTCCCATACTGAGATTTGTGCAGGGATTGACTTGAGCTGAGTCGCCACATCGTATGCAGCTTCATTTTTGTTGCCGAGGCCTGAAAGAGCGCCTTTGGGATCTCCTTTGTTTTGATTATCTCTTCGGATGCAACGCCCATTGGGATTCATGTTTCCCACTTCCGCGCATTCTGAATAGTGCCATGGGACCTCTTTATAACTTTCCTCACCTTCGCCTTCTAGGATCACCAGTTTTTACGACGGTGCTGGTGTGGGTACCAGATCTTCCTCGTATGGAGCTTTTGCCTTGAGGACTACATTGTTGCCTATGCTGAAGGGGTAATATCGAGGCTTGTCTTCATAGATCACATAAGGTTGCGGTCCTGGCTTGACCGTTCCTGGAGCAGGAGGCTCCCATGGAATGAATACTGGTCCTCTTGATATGGCAGGAGGTTTCTCTGTTCGTCCCAGCTGCCGTAGTGTGATTGACACGCCCCCGGGATTTGCCCCTTGCAATATGACTGGCTCAACTGGAGGAGCTCCTTCCAATACAATGGGTTCTTGCTGCTGATGAGTATGGTTTTTCCATGGAGAATTGTGTTGTTCCTATGCTGAAATTGCCCCGTGCAAGACGACAGGTTCGTATGTAGACTCGATGTATAATTGTGCTCTTTCCAGGACGACTAGTTCCCAACATGAGGGGCTGTAAGACGCCCCTTGAACAACTGGCACATCGTATGGAAGTGCTCCTTCGAGCACTACTGGCTCGGATACTGGAGGAGGAAAGGGACTTGCCCCTTGCAAGATTGGAGAAGGATTTGTTGGCCCATAAGTGTAGGCATGAATGGATTGGATGGGGGAGAAGACGCGATCGAGGCGTTCTTCTTCTTCTATGCTGTTGACGGTGGGGCCTCGAGATGAACTGGGGTCCGTCTGATGCTGAGGTAGAGGATTCTGAAGGATGTTGCTGGAAGCTGCTGCGGGAGTCCTAGGGACCGAGATGACGATCTTGCGGTCGTCAATCAGATCTTATATGGCATTCTTCAAAGTAAAGCATCGATCAGTAGTGTGGCCACGTCCTTGATGGTAGGCACAATACTCATTTTCTCGGTAATTCGGAGGCAGAGGATGAGGAGGAGGCCTGGGTGCCATTAGAGTGAGTAACTGCTTCTGTACCAGCATAGTCATGACTTGACTAAGTGGTTGAGTGAGTGGGGTGAACTTCCTGGGCTCCCTGTAATTCTGCCTGTTCTGGTATGAGTATTGACCATTTCCTCTGAACTGCTGCTGCTGTTGAGGTGGTTGTGGCTGTGGTTGCGGATTTGGTCGTGGTTGATACCTCTGGGGTTAGTACTGAACCTGATTCTGCTAACGCTGTTGATGTCCCTGTGGGGGAGCATTTTGATTACCCTGAACAGTGGTGTTGATGTTGTTTACCTCTGTCAGGCAAGGAGGAGAACCACTTCGATTTCCATTCCCATATCTGATGGGTCTTCCCTCCACTCTGTTTCTCTTGACTGGAGTGGCTTGATGAGGCCATGGGGAGATTGTCCCGGCACGGATTCCTGCTTCGACTTGTTCTCCAGCATGGATTAACTGCGAGAAGTTCCCGTATGGATGCGAGATGAGATATCTAGATATGCCCGGATATGTTGAATGAACAATCATGGAGATTTGTTCTTCGTCGTCGATAGGTGTCCGCATTCTGGCTGCCATAGCTCGCCAACGTCCCACATAAGCTGATAGTGTTTCATCACTCCTTTGCCTGAGAGCCGCGAGGTCAGCTCTTCTGGGTGCCATGTTGAGGTTGTATGTGAATCTGTCGACGAAAGCCTGGGAAAGCTGTTCCCACGTCCTGATGCAGGTGGCAATCCAATGAGGTGTACTAATCTAGGGCATCGCCCTTCAGAGATTTTTGGAACAAATGAATGAGAGCCCCTTAATTTCCTGAGATTGCACTTAGCTCTCCACAGAAGGCCTTGAGATGCGCTGTGGGACAACCACTGCCATCGTATCTTTTGAATTTTGGTACCTCAAAGTTTTGAGGTACTTGAGCATCTGGGAAGGGACACAAGTCTCTGAACTTGGTCGAAGGTAGATCGATTCCTTGTTGTCGCTCAAGCTGATTTTGCAAGATCTGGAACTGCTCCCGCAACTCGTCCAGTCCTGAATGATCTGTTCGAGCGACTGGTGCCTCTTGGAGTAAGGCACGTTCTTCTTCGGCATAGTGGTCGATGTCTTCGACCCTATGGTTTTGCTAAAAAGCAACCGCGGGTTGCTGAAGTTGATTTGATGATTGAACTGGATTCAGATGAGCTTGTGCTTTGAAAGGATTGCAACTGAACTGGAGACTGTACTGAAGGTTGAACTGGAACTTGCTGGAAATTAACTGGAGATTGCTGAATTGAAGATTGCTGGAAATTAACTGGATTTTGCTGAATTGAAGATTGCTGGAAATTAACTAGAATCCTATCGGCGGGGATGTGCCGGAATTGAAAAGTGCTCCTGTTTGCAGGAGGCTGAGATGCTAGGAAGTGACCCCCTTATTGGGTATTCGCCACTGTCCGCTGATTGATGTAGGCTTGACACTGACCCCCATTGTGGGCATTCGCCAGTGCTGTCCTTGTTGCTGGAAACTGAATTGAAATCCCATCGACGGGGATGTGCTGAAATTGAAAAGGGGTCCCTTCGGCGGGGACATGCTGAGATCTACTGAGACTGTTGTTTGTAAGATTGACTGGAAGCTGACTGGAAGTCCCTGCGATTGGGATGCTCTGAGATGGCCCCGTCATTGCAGGAAGGTACTGAGGAGGATGCCTCATAGCGAAGGGCTGAGACGGCTGCTGTCGGTAGTCTTGGGCAGACTTCGATGGTTGTGCTTGATTTGAACTAGAGGCCGGAAGGACCCGGCATGGTTGCTGAGATTGCTGAACTAGGCCAACCTGATTGTTGGCTGCTGCGGTGGCTTGTGCTTGCATGAATTGCAAGAGCATTTCTTGCATTGCTCTCATTCCTTGTGCCAATTCTTGTATGATTGGCGTATTCTCAATTGGCTGCTGCGCTGGAGGTTGCGCTTCGGTCATTTCAAGAGTGGGGAAGAGATGAGTTTCTTCTTCGTGGTCGGACATGGCTTGCTGAGCCCGAGTGCGGATTATGCTGCGGAAGGAAAGTTGTTTTCGAACACGTTGAGCCCGAGGAGGCGCAATGGTGAGGACTATACTCTACTCTTTTTGGGTTTTGGGATTTTATATTTTTTTGTTTGTTTTGGGTAGAATGTTATGCAGATGAGATTGTATGAGGATTAGTGACTTTCAAGTACGGGAATGATCCTGTTTTTCAAGTCGGATTACGACTAGTGGGACTAGCTCATCCCCAGTGGAGTCGCCATTCTGTGGACCCTCGCCGTTTCCGCGCTCCCACACGATGTTCTCGTCCCTTCCCCTTTCGGGAAAAGAAGGAGAGGATGATGCGTGAGTGCGAATCGCCGTTTGTGCCACTGGCTTGCCTCGTTCTCGAGGGCTTTATCTGGTAGTCGTGTTTAAGCTGGATGTGTTTAAATGAGTTTATATAAGACCAGAGTCGCCACTAGCCAATTACTTCGAATCTACAGTCGGCTAGACCTCGTAGAAACGTTAGAGAAGGGGATCCGAAGATTCCTTCCTCTAAAATGACTCCTTTTGATCTGCTGGCCAGAGATTCAAGGTAAGGGATCACGGTTACAAGGTGGGAAGAGGTTAAGCACCCCACACACTGCCCGTACCGACGTACGGTCTCTACTTCACAGAATCGAACTAATACTTGAAAGTCTGTTTTAATCCTCGTACATTCTCATAGATGACATGATGCATGAATGCGGGTCTGAACAGTAAGAGTTTCTGATGGGCAGGTTCCAACAACGGGCAAGCCCAGAGCATACGCTCGAACTGACAGGTACTTAATATAAGACGTATGTAGTGTGCTTGGATAATCAAGGTGCTTTATAGTGAAGCAGGAATGCAAGTCTGAATAGTAAGAGTTTCTGATGGGCAGGTTCCAACAACGAGCAAGCCCAGAGCATACGCTCGAACTGACAGGTGCTTAATATAAGACGTATGCAGTGTGCTTGAATAATCAAGGTGCTTTATAGTGAAGCATGAATGCAGGTCTGAACAGTAAGAGTTTCTGATGGGCAGGTTCCAACAACGGGCAAGCCCAGAGCATACGCTCGAACTAACAGGTGCTTAATATAAGACGTATGCAGTGTGCTTGAATAATCAAGGTGCTTACAGTGAAGCAGGGGAGTTGGAAGAAAAGTAAATGTTGCACTTATGCTAGATGCAAATGAGATGATGCTAGAAAAAGAGTAACTGGATGGACGGAGGTGTCGCAAGGGTTGGCTTCGAGTGGCTGGATCAAGACTTGGATGGCTTGGGAGACTTGGACCAGTGGTCAGGCTGGGCTGGACCAGGGCTAGGATCTCCTCACTCGGGCTCTCCGTGGTGGAGGAATGGGCTAAAGGGTGGAGAAGAACTCAGACGGACGGTCGCTGGACTGGGCGGATTGCTGTGTTGAAATGAGAAGGGGAGGGGGGTATTTATAGCAGCGGGCAGTGGCAGATTGTGTAAATATTTTTGGGCGGCCCACTGTGGTCCGCCTGTACGGTCACTCCTCGATTTTCAGCGAGGTACGGTCGTTCCCTCGGGGCTGTTGTTTGGCTCGGTGGGTCGACTCAGTGAGTTGACTCAGCGGGTCGACTCGATGATTTGACTCGGCGGGTTGACTCGACGGGTTCACTCAGTGTTTTGACTCGACTGAGTTGACTTAGCGGGTTGACTCAGTGGGTTGACTCACTGAGTTTGACTTTTTTAGGATTTTTTAACTAGCTTTTCTTATGGGGGTTTTTTCAGGCTGATGTTTAGGACTGGGTTGACTGGGTTCAGGCTTGAGTTGGGCTATGGACTGGGGCTTACAAGGGTGAGTTTGGCTGAGTTTGGACTTGGGATTTGGGGGTATAGTTCTCCATTCATCCAGCTATCTCTACCAACAACGTAGCCGAAGGTGGGGTGTCTATAGATCCGAGGAATTGGAGTACGCTCTAGTACTATGATCTTCATGTGGGAACTTCCTACCAAAGTTCTACTTTTCTGAATTTCTGTAATGTGTATGGACTGTGCATGTGATTTGAATTAAGTTCAAATCATGATCTAGCCTTGTCTTGTGACAGGACTTGAGGATGGTTATGATTGTGAACTGAGCCTTTTGGAATGAGGACTGACCTATGCAATTGAGCATGCTCAGCCTAGCTTACTGTTGAACCTCCAATTTATACATTGCATTACACATTAAATGACATGGTTTGCATGATTTTCATGATTTAAAGGCCCATTTAACATATGTTTTGTGATTATAGGGATGAGAGCGGACTTCATTCAATTAGGGACCAAAAGAATGCTTTTAGAGCCATTGGATGAAGGACGAAAGAGGACCAAAGAAAGAAGAAGCAAAGAGAAGAGAGAGAAGAAGAAAGAGGAGAAAAAGAAAGGAAGAAGAATCAAAGGGAAGGAAGGCCGACCGGTCCTGACCGGTCGGCCATGGACGCTGATCACATTGAAGAAAGGCCGACCGGTCTTGACCGGTCGGCCATGCACACTGGACAAAGGAAAAACTAGTCCGACCAGGTCTTGACCGGTCGGCTAGGCTCACTGGACTGCTGGGCAGGTCAATCCTGACCGGTCTTGACCGATCGGCTGTACTCCCTGGACTGTTTAAAAGACCAGGCCGACCGGTCTAGACCGATCGGCTCTGCGTAAATAGAGTTCTTTCTAAAACGGGACTCCGAAAATTGCTGCGCACTGCGTAACCTTTCGCAGATTCTGGATGTTTCCGATGCAAGGGAGCTTTCTTACTATAAAAGGACACCTAGGGGCTCTTCCTAGATCATCAGAGAAGCTAAGGGACGTGGTTTTGGAGAGAGGAAGCTGTCGTGGAGCGTCTGCAACTCTCCGATTTCTAGTTTTTATGCTTTCATTAAGAGTTTTTAGTTGTAGCATGAATATGCTCGGCTAGAACCCCTCAGCTAAGGCTGAGAGGTGAAGCTTGTAGCCAATTCCATGTTGGATTCAGTTTAATTCAAGTAATTTCAATTCAAGTTTGGATTTTTCTTCCATATTTCAGTTCCAAAAGTGGTAGTTTGAGATGTTTTATGAGAGTTCATGTACTCCGGACATGAATTCCTTGCAATTCTCTGAGATTATCATATAGTGCTTATTTAGATTCGAATCATAGTAATCCTTGAGCAGGCCATAGTCCATAGGCATGGCTGTTACTCCGAAGGCTATGGTTTTGAATTCTACATTGTTTGAATGGGACTAGAACTTGGAAGTTCAACTTGATCTGGATTGAATGTGTGTGAATGCTTTATTTTCCAACTAGATGAGAGATAGGACTTCAAATCTAGTTGTGTTCCTTACTTGGATTGATTGAATTGACATGGGATTGCTACAAGTGGATCCTTGAAGGCCTTAGTACTTTATATCACTGATTTTTTTATTAACGTTACTATTTTAGTTAATTACCAAATTGAATCTGATATTCTTGCAAAATTGAGTTGCTGGAGTAGTTTGAAATTGTTTTTATTTCCCTGTGGATCGACCTCGGTCTTACCGAGTTTTATTACTACATCTCAGCCTTACACTTGAGGCAAGCAAACAAGTTTTTGGCGCCGTTGCCAGGGATCTAGATAACGGTTTTCAAATAGTTCAGTGGCTGTAGAAGTAGAAATAGATAGGTTTTTCTGATTTTCTTAGAACTAACAAATTTTTTCTGTTTTGTAGGAATTCTTCTCTAGTTTAAGCACATCAGGTGATACCTTTCTAACTTAGCTTTTTCAGAATTTTTTTTTAGATTAATTTCAGATTTCAGTTTTCTAGGATTTAGGATTAGTTTTAGTCTTTGGTTGAGTGGTTTATGTCCCGTTGGGAACGTAACCACTCAAATCGTCTCCAATCTGAAGGTGGTTTAGTTGGACCATTGTCAGTCCATAGACGAGTCCGAAATTACCAAGAGCATTGTGAAAGTTTGGGGAGTATGGAACAAACACCTTTAAGGAATCCTCCCCCCCTACTCCAACTACAAACGTAAATCAGGAAGGAGTAGGAGAGAATGAGGTACATAATGTTCCTCCAATGAGATCACTACGGGACTACCTACAACCTGCCTGAGCAATTACACCCTCTTGCGTGGTTCTACTAGCAAACGGTGGAAACTTTGACATAAAACCGGGTGTAATTCAACTCTTACCAAAGTTCCATGGGCTAGACTCTGACCGCCCATACTTACACTTGAAAGAATTCGAAGAAGTGTTGGCCACCTTGCATTACACCAATGTTTCCGAAGATACTATCAGACTTAAACTTTTTCCCTTCACTTTGAACGAAAGAGCCAAAGATTGGCTTCACTCTCTTAGACCACATTCGATTGGGTCATGGGTTGAGATGAACCGGGAATTCTTGAAAAAGTTCTTCCCAGCTCATAAAACAAATACCCTTCGAAGGGCCATAATGAATTTATCGGCTAAAGAAGGTGAATCTTTCTTTCAATGTTGGGAAAGATTTAAAGATCTCCTGCTTGCTTGCCCACATCATGGCTATGAGAGTTGGCGAATTATAAATTTTTTCAATGATGGATTAAGTTCCAATATGCGCCAATTTGTGGAGATGATGTGCAATGGCGAGTTTATGAGTAAAAATCCAGATGAGGCTTGGAGTTACTTGGACATGTTGGCTGAAAATGCCCAATCTTGGGATACATCGGATAAAACTAATAACTCCAAACCCACTCAAGAGAAAGGAGGGATCTATGTCCTTAAGGAGGAAGACGATGTGAATGCAAGGATAGCCAACCTCACAAGGAAGGTTGAGGCCATGGAACTTAGTAAAAATGGAGTTCCCAAGTCCAATGAAGCTGTTGAAACCATATGTGGGATTTGCCTCACCGATTTACACGCTACGCAAGATTGTCCCACAGTTCCTGCATTTCAAGAGGTATTACATGAACATGCCAATGCCACATATAGTTATCAACGGCCTTTCAATGGACCGGTAGGTAATACGTATAATGAGAGTTGGAAGAACCACCCAAATTTTAGTTGGAAGAATGCTCCTATGGGCAATCCTACCAACTTTCAAAGAGGGCCACCCATGCAAAATATGGCCCCACCTCAATTCTCAATGGAGGATACCTTGAAGGCGTTTATACAAGGGTAAACGCAAATCAATTAAACAAATCAGCAATTGTTTCAAGAGCTTAAAGTCTCGGTTGATGAGATTAAGGGACGCTTGAATGCTAGGGAAGGGACCTTTCCGGCCCAACCTCAGCCCAATCCAAAGCAAGTACATGAAGTAAGCATCCCTAATCCTTCCAACCAAAATATGGAGCAAGCCAAATCCATCACCACCCTTAGAAGTGGAAAATAAATTGACAAAACTATTCCGGTGAAGGCCGATGAGCCTAATGATCCGGTAAATTCTGAGGATGAAGATGGATCTAACTTAGCCCCACAACAACCGGAACGCATTTATAAGCCCGTAGCACCATTCCCTTTAAGGTTGGTTGCCCCAAAATCTCTCCCAAATTCTTATGATATTTTAGAGATTTTCAGACAAGTCAAGATTAATATCCCTTTGCTTGATGCCATCAAATAAATTCCCTCTTACTGCCAAGTTTCTAAAAGACCTATGCACAACAAAACGCAAATATAATGTGGAGCAAAAGGCCTTCTTAACTGAGCAAGTGAGTGCCATCCTCACTCAAAAGACCCCCCCAAAATTCAAAGATCCCGGTAGTCCCACCGTCTCATGTATCATTGGAGACTACCGGATTGAGCGTGCCTTGATAGATTTGGGGGCGAGTGTGAACTTGATCCCATACTCGGTATATGAGCAATTGGGTCTTGGTGAATTAAAACCCACCAAAACCACGTTGTAACTCGCTGATAGATCTATCCATGTACCGAGGGGGATAGTTGAGGATGTTCTAGTCCAAGTTGACAAATTCTACTACCCGGTAGATTTTATCGTCTTGGACACACAACCTGGTTTTGGATGCTAGCACCCAAATACCGGTAATATTAGGCTGCCCATTCCTTGCCACATCAAACGCAATCATCAATTGCCGGAATGGGGTGATGCAACTATCTTTTGGAAACATGACACTAGAGGTGAATGTGTTTCACTTGGGCAAAAGACATAGGGATGTCGAGGATGATGAGTTCTTCGAGGTAAACATGCTTGAAACTTTTGAAGAAGAAGAACTCCTCCAACTTGAACCACTAGAAAGCTTGGAGACATGCTTAGCACATTTCATGGATTCTGAAGACCCCATCATTAGTGAGATTGTGCAGGCATTAAATATAGAAAGACCGGTAGTTGATACTAGCCGGTGGAGGCCCCATTTTGAAAAATTGCCACCAACCACATCAAGGCCTCTACCGTCTAACATCAAACCACTGAAGCTTGACCTTAAACCATTGCCATCCGAGCTTAAATACGTATATTTGGGTCAAGAGGAAATGTTCCCAGTTGTCATTGCCTCCCACCTTGAGAAAGACCAAGAGCTCAAGTTGATTGAGTTACTCAAAGAACATAGGGAAGCCATAGGTTGGACAATAGCGGATCTCAAAGGGATAGATCCTTCAGTTTGCACTCACCGAATACACCTTGAAGAAAATGCAAAAACTGACTAGACAACCTCAAAGACGGCTAAATCCAAACATGATGGAGGTTGTCAAAGCTGAAGTGTTAAAGCTATTGGATGTGGGTATTATCTACCCCATCTCAGATAGCCAATGGGTGAGTCCGACCCAAGTTGTCCCCAAGAAATCCGGTATTACCATCATTGAAAACGCCAACAACGAGCTTATACCGAGTAGGGTGACCACCGGTTGGCGTATGTGCATTGATTACAGGAAGCTCAACACGGTTACTAGGAAAGACCACTTCCCTCTCCCATTTATGGATCAAATTTTGGAGAGGTTGGCAGGCCATTCCTATTATTGCTTCCTAGATGGCTATTCCGGATACAACCAAATTGAGATATCCCCAGAGGACCAAGAGAAAACCACATTTACATGCCCGTTTGGCACCTTCGCTTACTGAAGGATGCCATTCCGGTTATGTAATGCACCCGCCACATTCCAACGATGCATGTTGAGTATTTTCTCAGACATGGTGGGTGAGTTTCTTGAGGTGTTCATGGACGACTTTTCTGTTTTTGGTTGTACGTTTGATGAGTGCCTCAAGCACTTGAAGTTGGTCTTGATGAGGTGTGAGGAGAAGAAACTTGTATTAAACTGGGAAAAGTGTCATTTCATGGTACAAAGAGGAATAGTCCTTAAACATATCATCTCGTCCAATGGAATAGAGGTAGACCGGGCAAAAATTGACATAATTTTCAATCTACCACCACCCAAAAGCATACGTGATGTGCGGTCCTTCCTTGGACACGCCGGTTTCTATAGAAGGTTTATAAAGGATTTTAGTCATATCTCAAGGCCGTTATGCAACCTTCTACAAAAGGAGAACCAATTTGAGTGGAGTGCCGAATGTCAATTAGCTTTTTCAAAGCTAAAAGACATGTTGACAACTGCTCCTATCATGCAACCACCAGATTGGTCCATTCCTTTTGAGTTGATGTGCGATGCGAGCGATTTTGCTATTGGGGCGGTGTTAGGCCAAAAGAAGGATAAAAAGCCCCATGTTATCTACTACGAAAGTAGGACCTTGAATCCCGCCCAAGTTAATTATTCGACTACGGAGAAAGAGCTCCTAGCTGTCATTTTTGCCTTCAACAAATTCAGGCCATACTTAATAGGATCCAAAGTTATTATTTATACGGATCATGCAGGCGCTGAAACACCTTCTTTCTAAGAAGGATGCTAAGCCCCGTTTGCTTAGATGGATCCTACTCCTTCAAGAATTCGACTTGGAGATCAAAGACAAGAAGGGGGTAGAAAATGTGGTGGCGGATCATCTATCTCATCTAGTCCTACCAAATTCCATTGACGAGTCACCTATTGAGGACTCATTCCCTAATGAGCAACTCTTTGTTGCTATGCAGCCACGATGGTACGCTGATATAGCCAATTATCTTTCCACAGGTGCGATGCCGCTTCATTGGACTGCGGAGGACAAACGTAAATTTCTAAGGGAAGTGTGCAGATTTTTCTGGGATGAACCTCTATTATTTAAATATTGCCCAGACCAAATTATAGGGAGATGCATCCCCGATGATGAACATAATTCAGTCATCTCCTTTTGTCATGATCAAGCATGTGGGGGTCATTTTTCAGCCAAGAAAACAACTGTGAAAATTCTGCAGTATGGTTTTTATTGGCCCACGCTATTTAAGGACACCCACGAGTTTTGCAAAGCATGCGAGCGCTGCCAGAAGTTAGGTGGATTATCCCGTCGAAATATGATGCCTCTCACCCCAATTCAACATCTTGAAGTCTTTGACTGTTGGGGTATCGATTTCATGGGACCATTCTCCTCATCTTTTGGACATGTCTATATTTTGCTTGCCGTAGACTATGTGTCTAAATGGATAGAGGCCATCCCATGTAGAACCAACGATCATCGTACGGTTCTTAAGTTCCTCAAAGAAAACATAATTTCTAGATTTGGGACGCCTCGGGCCATCATTAGTGATGGTGGTTCTCACTTTTGTAATAGACCTTTCGAAACCTTAATGAAGAAATATGGTATTAGGCACAAAGTGAGTACCCCATACCACCCACAAACAAGTGGGCAAGCTGAAATCTCCAATAGGAAAATCAAGCAGATTTTGGGAAAGACGGTGAGACCGGATCGCAAAGATTGGTCCCTAAGATTAGATGATGCACTTTGGGCTCACCGTACCACCTACAAGACACCCATTGGAATGTCCCCTTATAGACTTGTCTATGGAAAAGCATGCCACTTACCTGTGGAGATAGAACACAAAGCCTATTGGGCGATTCGGGCTTTAAATTTTGACATGGACAAGGCTAGCTCGCTTCGCAAACTTCAACTAAATGAGCTTGATGAAATCTGGAATGATGCATATGAGAACTCGAAAATTTACAAGAGTAAGATGAAGGCTTTCCATGACAAGCACATCTTCAGGAAATCTTTCCATGAAGGACAGAAAGTACTCTTGTATAATTCCCGACTTCATCTTTTTCCTGGAAAAATTACGATCTCGATGGACCGGCCCATATATTATCAAAGAAATTTTTCCTCATGGGGCTATTGAGATTGAAAATACAGCAAATGGTAACTGTTTTAAAGTTAATGGACAACGCCTTAAACCATTTGTTGAGAAATTTGATTCAGAGGACATGTCCATCACTCTGAATGATCCTGTCTATCAGGATGATTGATCTCCTAGTCTGATGGAGGTATAACATAGGTAGGTTTTCTTTAGTTTTACTGTTTTAGTAGGCTTTAGTTGTTGGGTTGGAGACTTCCATGATCGCTCTCTCAGGTACTATTGTTTCTCTCTCTCTCTCATATTTTACCATTGCTCTCATGTTCATGCTAATTGCATATCTTCTTACATTGAGGACAATGCAAGATTTGGTTGGGGGTGAGATGAGATTCCTCATCTAGCATGTTGCAACATTTCGAGCCTCACATGCGCAAATTTTTTCAAATTTTCTAAAATTTCAAAACTCTTTTAGAAAATCTTGTTTCTATACATTCGAGATGCTATGAGTATAAGAAGAGGAGATACGAAGTGTGATGTTGTAGGTCTTGAATTTCTTCCGACATAAGGGTTTATATGTTAGTTCCCCTATTGTTGTGATTGATAGAAAATTTGAACACCTTTACGCCAAGTTCACATTACACGATTTTCATGAGTTGACAGGTTTATGTGATTTGTGGATTAGCTAGACTTTGATTTAAAGGTGTTGAGCAGCCAAGCCAGCGTATTTTGTCCATCCTTGTCCATGGGAAAATAACAGAAGATATGGATTTCTAAAAATCCTATCTAATTTAAAAGAAAAAGGAAAGAAAGGATGAAATCGGGAAGGAAAGAAAAATGGTGGAAAATTTCGAAAAGGGTTACCTATTACCAACTGGGGGATGGTCGAACCGTAACCAAAGTCGAAAATGGGACGTAGTGTGAAAGCCGTCGGAAGGACGGTAAGGCAAATTCCTGTCATGGGCTTGTTGTTGCTCTATGCACCTTAAAATCCTTGGTTTACTTAATCTATGAAGAAGATGATCCCGGGAACTCATAAGATGAATTTTCACTATGCACACTAGGTTGAATTTGTTCGAGTTCTTCTATTTATCAATCAATCAGCGGGAATTTCATGTAGGCACTTCTTATGTTTTGAGAGTCTAAGGTTTCAGCTTCTATCACCTAATTTTTCCAAATTTTACACTTGTACATCTTGGAATGGATAGAATCATGGGTTCTGAAGGAGAGTTGGGTTTGGAGGTTTGACATTGTTTCACGCATGTTTTGCTCGGGACTAGCAAAAAAGCTGGTTGGGGGGTGTGTTGAACCTCCAATTTATACATTGCATTACACATTACATGACATGGTTTGCATGATTTTAATGATTTAAAGGCCCATTTAACATATGTTTTGTGATTATAGGGATGAGAGCGGACTTCATTCAATTAGGGACCAAAAGAATGCTTTTTAGAGCCATTGGATGAAGGACGAAAGAGGACCAAAGAAAGAAGAAGCAAAGAGAAGAGAGAGAAGAAGAAAGAGGAGAAAAAGAAAGGAAGAAGAATCAAAGGGAAGGAAGGCTGACCAGTCCTGACCGGTCGGCCATGGACGCTGATCACATTGAAGAAAGGCCTACCGGTCTTGACCGGTCGGCCATGCACACTGGACAAAGGAAAAACTAGTCCGACCGGTCTTGACCGGTCGGCTAGGCTCACTTGACTGCTGGGCAGGCCAGTCCGACCGGTCCTGACCGGTCGACTGTACTCCCTGGACTGTTTAAAAGACCAGGCCGACCGGTCTAGACCGGTCGGCTCTGCGTAAATAGAGTTCTTTCTAAAACGGGACTCTGAAAATTGCTGTGCACTGCGTAACCTTTCGCAGATTCTGGATGTTTCCGATGCAAGGGAGCTTTCTTACTATAAAAGGACACCTAGGGGCTCTTCCTAGATCATCTGAGAAGCTAAGGGACGTGGTTTTGGAGAGAGGAAGCTGTCGTGGAGCGTCTGCAACTCTCCAATTTCTGGTTTTTCTAGCTTTATGCTTTCATTAAGAGTTTTTAGTTGTAGCATGAATATGCTCGGCTAGAACCTCTCAGCTAAGGCTGAGAGGTGAAGCTTGTAGCCAATTCCATGTTGGATTCAGTTTAATTCAAGTAATTTCAATTCAAGTTTAGATTTTTCTTGCATATTTCAGCTCCAAAAGTGGTAGTTTGAGATGTTTTATGAGAGTTCATGTACTCCGGACATGAATTCCTTGCAATTCTCTGAGATTATCATATAATGCTTGCTTAGATTCGAATCATAGTAATCCTTGAGCAGGCCATAGTCCTATAGGCATGGCTGTTACTCCGAAGGCTATGGTTTTGAATTCTACATTGTTTGAATGGGACTAGAACTTGGAAGTTCAACTTGATCTGGATTGAATGTGTATGAATGCTTTATTTTCCAACTAGATGAGAGATAGGACTTCAAATCTAGTTGTGTTCCTTACTTGGATTGATTGAATTGACATGGGATTGCTACAAGTGGATCCTTGAAGGCCTTAGTACTTTATATCACTGATTTTTTATTAACGTTACTGTTTTAGTTAATTACCAAATTGAATCTGATATTCTTGCAAAATTGAGTTGCTGGAGTAGTTTGAAATTGTTTCTATTTCCTTGTGGATCGACCTCGGTCTTACCGAGTTTTATTACTACATCGCAGCCTTACACTTGAGGCGAGCGAACACTTACATTGAGTGAATCCTATGCATTGGACTTACATATAACAGATTGTTTGGTTTAACAGCTCTATCATCCGGCTAGATAGATCTTAATATCGATTATAGTTGAGAGAATGAGAAGACCATAGCGGATTGAACATCAAGGATTGCTACAAGTGAATCCTTGAACCCCTAGTGCCTTTTATAATTATTTACCTTCAATTTAATTCAATTTTGTTACTCACATCAAATCCATACAAACTCTGGTTGTTAGCTTTCAATAGACACTATTGGATGTGTTTGTGAATTCCTACACAAGTCCCTGTGGATCGACCTCGGTCTTACCGAGTTTATTACTACATCGCAACCCTACACTTGGGGAAGCGAACACTGATACATGTATATCTCTTCTTCAAGGTCTCTATGAAGAAAGGTTGTCTTAACATCTAGCTGCTCTAGATATAAGCCCTCTGTAGCCACTATACTCAAGACCATGTGAATCATAGACATCTTCACCACTGGTGAAAATATTTTAGTGAAGTCGATACCTGCCTTTTATTGGAAACCTTTCACAACCAGTTTGGCCTTGTATAGCTTCGAACCATCGTGCTCATCCTTCAGTCTGTAAACCCACTTGTTATGAAGAGCTTTCTTACCCTTAAGTAGAGTGACTAGCTCCCACGTACGATTAGACTCAAGAGAGTCCATCTCATCATCCATGGCCTACTCTCACTTAACCCGTGTATCTGACCGTAATGCCTCTTTAAAACACTCTAGTTCACCATTATCTGTCAGCAGTAAATAATGTAAGGAGGGTGAGTATCGAACCTTGGGTCTCCTCTCCCGAGTAGACCTCATCACAACCAGTGTCTGTGGCTCTATCTCATCATGCTCTTGTGCATGCTCATCCTATGGAACTGTAACACTCGTGTTCGGTAACTCTTCCAACTCTACGAATTCCTTCTCATCGACCTTATTCTTCTTTTGCTGCAAACTATCCTTATGCATCACTTTTTCATTGAAGACTACATTCTTGCTTCTGATAATTTTTTGGTTCTCTATATCCCAAAACCGGTAGCTAAAATCATGCTACCCGTTGCCTATAAACGTTCACCTCCTGGACTTCGCATCCAGCTTGTTTCTGTGCTCTGCATCAATGTGAACATAAGAAGTGCAACTAAACACTTTGAGATGTGTAAGGTTCATTCTTTCCCAGTCCACGTTTCTTCTGGTAGCTCACCATCCAATGGTGCTGAGGGACTTCTATTGATGAGATATACGGTAGTATTCACAACATCTACCCAAAATGTCTTAGGCAACCCTGCATGTAACCTCATGCTCTTGGCCGCACTCAAGGATGGTCCTGTTAATGCGCTCAGCCACATCGTTCTGCTACGGTGTCCTTGGAATCATTTTCTGATGTTTGATTCCATTTGCTGCACAATACTCCTCAAATATCTTATCACAATACTCTCCTCCATTATCAGATCTGAGACTTTTTACTATTTTACTTATCTCGTTTTCTACCATAACCTTTCACTTCTTAAATATATCAAACACCTCATATTTATGTTTTAAGAAATAGACCCACAGTTTTCTACTAGCATCATCAATAAAGGAAATAAAATAACGCGATCCACCAAGAGATGATACCTGTGCCCGTCCCCACACATCAGTGTGTACAAGCTCCAATAAATGTGTCTTTGGAGCGCGTCCTGTCTTCTTGAAACTTACCCTTTTCTGCTTGTCATACATGCAATCCTCGCAGAATTCCAGGTCGATAGACTTCAACCCTGGTAGCTTCCCCTTTGACAATAGCACTTTCATTCCCTTCTCACTCATATGTCCCAACCTTTGATGTCATAGCTGCCTGTTCACTCCAGTTGATGCGACTGCGAGTGAACTGTACAATCCGGTATTAGCCAACTGCCCCACTGAGATTAAGTTCCATCTCAAACTCGGTACATGTCTGATATCCTTCAACTTCAAAAACCGTTCTGTCTTTCTGACTTAAGTGAATGTCTCCCTTGCCAACAATACCGCATGGCTTATCATCACCCAGGTAGACTTTTCTGAAGTGACCTGACACATAATTACAAAGAACTTCTTTTAACGAAGTGGCATGAAACGAAGCACCCGAGTCTACAACTTAAGACTCATTTCGCGCATCAAGATACAAGATCAACGCCTCTGTGTCACTCTCCTCAAATAGATTCACTGAATCATTCCCACCTTGAGAGCTTCCTTCTTATTTCTTAAGTGCATTACAATCTCACTTCATGTGCCCCTTCTTCTCTCAATGCCAACACCCGTCCTTGTCTTTCGGTCCCTTAGACTTATTCCTCGACTTAGAATGCCTGTGTTTATTGCCACCTTTGTTCGAAAATCTTTCTCTTCCTTCAACATTTAGAGCATTCCCAGAATCCCCTGAAATTCTCAATATCTTCCTTCTAGATTATTCTCTTAGAAGTAGACCGGCCACATCATCGAATTTCAACTTCGTCGTTCCCGAGGAATTACTCACAGCAATCACAAAACCATCTCAATTATCTGGCAAAGTGGACAAGATCAATATCACTCTGACCTCATCATCAAAAGTCATGCCAACGGAATGCCAATTGGCTCGTGACTGTATTGAACT
Organism: Liriodendron chinense; assembly: GCA_003013855.2. NCBI lineage: Eukaryota > Viridiplantae > Streptophyta > Magnoliopsida > Magnoliales > Magnoliaceae > Liriodendron > Liriodendron chinense. The sequence goes on from ML058378.1 coordinate 2,233,767, forward strand.
CGTTTAGATGTTCAACCATGCCCCCACCATCTGACATCTTCATGTTGAATAGCCGTTTCATAAGATGAACCTTGTTGGATGCCGAGGGTTTCTCATACATCGTAGCCAAAGTTTGCATTAATTCTTTTATAGTCTTTACTTTGGATATATGAAGGCAACGCTCTTAGACAAAGAGAGTCGAATCGTTCTTAAAGCCTTCCGATCAACTAAAGCCCATTAATCATCTGTCATCTTCTCTGGTTTCTTCTCTTTTCCTTATAGAGGAACATAGAGGTCCTTCTGATACAGATAATCCTCCATCTGCATCTTTCAAAAGGCAAAGTTTGAACCATCAAACTTCTCAATTATAGTCTTCTCTTCTTCCGTCATCGCTCTCACTTCAATTAAACCAATAACTTTGATACCAGTTGTTGTGCAGCACGCCAACAACGTCGGTGAACCGAGATCCAATCTCCGGTCTCACCCACAAACGATAAATAAGAAGAAATATAATCTAGAAGTAGAATCTAAGTAAACCAACAAACCACAAGACAAATTTTACGTGGAAAAACCCAAACAAAGGTAAAAAACCATGGTGCAAACTTCCACTATGAAGAAGAAAAAGTTACAAGCATAATACTCACCTTCTCTGATGCTCCCATGCATAGAGATGGCCCTTTTTGCTAACCTCTCGCCTCTTTCTTTCCTTGGACGTATAGAAACCGTAATGACTTAGCATAATCTTTTATTACACCCCTTTATATAGTAAAATCCGAAATTAGTGCCAAAAATAGGAAACCCCGCACTTCAAGTCGCGCCCGGTCGAGCGCCCGATCAGTCTTGGTCGAGCACCCGCCCAATCAGAAAAACGTCTAGCGAGCTACAGGCCAAATCAACCGATTATCGAGCGCCCGGTCCACTTGATCATCGGGCGCCCGGCTGTTCATAGAACAGTCCAGAGACATCTGTCTCTAATTCATGAATATCGGGCACCTAGTCCACAAACCGTCTGGATGCCTGACCATCCTTTGGTGTGATTGACTCGACACCTCAACAAAACGGACCTATAGAAACACCTCCAAGAGACGTTGCAGCTAGGTGCCACTCTTCTTCAGCAGATGCAACAGCAAGCGAAGGCTGCCACCAATGGTAATTCCTTTAAAAGGTAAGCATGCATATGTATCTTTCGACAAAGCTTTTCCATGTGTAGTAATTGTGATTATTATAGGACGAAATGGTTGGCTTAATGGCTCGTCTTCTTCCTAAAACATGTTGCATGTTGCCTTAATAATTTCTTCATTCAGCATCAAAATCTTCTTTTAGGCTGGATAATCTTTTCTTTTTTCATAATTGCTTATGTGGCGATGACTGATCCACACGTGCATGGCATAAATGTACATCAATCCAATCATTTAGGCTGTGGTTCCATTACAAATGGTGTATATCCTGACAATAATAAATGATGTATTCCCTAAAAATTACAAAATGTAGTTGTACAGAGAAATCAGATGGTTGAGGTTCCATTTGGAATTGGGTGTAAATTGCTTCTGTGCTATATTTAAATGACGCTTACGGTTATTGAGAAGGAAGGTGATATGGTAGAACCGAAAAAACTGAAATATGATAGAACCATCTCTCCACCGGACACATGTCAGGTTTATGTACTGATCGAGTCCACTGGCAGTTTGACAGATGACTCATGTTTTAAAAATAAAAGCCATGAAACAATCCCATCCATCTTGATTGGGCTACATTTTCTCCATGCGGTGTGGTGCATGAGTCACCACCATTTATGAACCAGTGGAAATTGCTGATCGGTAGCCTAGCATGTTTTCTTCAATCTATAAATGTGCCATGAAGGTTGAAAAAAAACACCATTGTCCCAGGAAATGCTTCCTGTGCATTTTTGCATTCATATGGGAAGTCTTTAGTAAATCCTCACAGGATCAAGCCATTAGTCAGATGTACTTTCTGCATTCCCATTTATGGGTTTCCAGTGAATCAGGGATCACAAACACCCAATAGAGTATTACTATTATGAAATGTGTAGTGTGTACTTTATCTTTTAAAGTACTCATAAAAAGCATAAGCTAAGTTATTCATTAAGAGATTTTGCATATAACGCTGCACGTGGCATCTAACCAATCCAACACGTGCATTCCATGTGAATCTAGCGAATTGCGCACTGAGCAACTCACCAATCTACTAAGCATATTCTTTAGGGGCGCAAGAAATCTATGTTCATTCCTTATTGTAGTCCACGGACATAATATATTTGACAGATTTCTGCATGGTAACAAATGAAATGTGTGCTGGACCTAATGAGATTCGATTACGTGGATAGCGTAGAGCATTTCTCATCATCAAAAGCTTCAAGACACTCGAAAATAGGGATGCAAGTGGGCTTCCATGAGATGATCCTTTATCAAGCATGGACCTCCAGCTAGGCCTGACAATGGGTCTGCCCTGAGCCTGGATTTTGAACTGGTTGGGCCGGGCCATTGGGCTGATCTATTTAAAATTTTGACTTTGTTGAGCTCAGGCTTAACCCATTGTCAGCCTTACCTTGAGCAGGATTCTCTCTCTCTCTCTCTCTCTCTCTCTCTCTCTAATACAAGCACATGCAACTTGCATGTGATGTGCTTTTTCACTAGTACATGCAGCTGTTGAATGTTATAATCAAGCTTACCATCATTTCAGGGTTTACAAGCACAGAAGTTGATAACTCAGCTAATTCCATCACTGCCCATTGTCGTTGCTGAGATTTTAATAACGAATGAGGTAAGGTCGATGATTGATCTCATGAGATTTAGAGAGACGCTGATCTCTCTTTGAAACCTGTAAGGGTAAACAATGGCTAAGGGAGGGGCCGGGGACCGGCCGTTAGTCCTCCGATACCTAAGTCAGTCCAAGATCTTAGAATTGATAATCTCTTTTATGAGAAAGAGTTCTCATACCTTTGTGGTGAAGAGGGCGTATCCTTTTATAGACTTAGGTTCTGGAATCGTATTCCTATAAGGAAACGTAATTCTCGTGGAGGAGATCTCGGATTCCCGAAATCTCCAAGCCGTTTCGTAGTTGCTAGAGATATTTACGCACCAGCTGATGATTATCCAAATCTCTCTCTTATTATCTTGGCATAAGCCAAACATTACAGTATTATGATGATAAGGCTCAGGTCGTCTCATAGCTGAGGTCGTTTCCCCAACGAAGTCTGGGAGTTTGTCTCCAGGTCAGGTCGAACGATTCCAACCTGTGTCCAGGTCGTTTTTATATCTGACCTGAGGTCAGCTCATATTGTACCCATAACAGAAGCCCCCTACTCTTGAGTCTAGCTTGTCTCGCTCGAGAGTAACTTGCTGAAGAAGATAAGCTGACCTGACCGCTTTTAGTTTTTAGCATCTGTACCGCCGTCATTTAGGCGAGCGGAAAAACAGCATTTAATGCATCATTTGAAATATTGAGGCGCCATCATTCACTTGTACGGCACGGTGGCATTCACAGAGTACTGCTGAACGGGGTGTCGCCACGTGTCGACGTCATGTGTTAGTTTTTGTACGACCAAGTCAGAAATTGCCACGTGGAGTTTCTGCATTAAATGTGAGGGAGCCCTTCGAGTATAAAACTCAGTACTTAGTGAAAAAATCAAAAATTTCCATCTCTTCAACTTTTGGACTCTTCATTTATCTGAACATCTAGACTTTTTCCTTCTTCCCACTCTAATCTTCCTCTTCAGGCCGGTGTACCAGTACTTGTGGTACGCTCTTTCAACCCTTAAAAGATCTCATTTTCTTCTCAGCATCTTTTATTTTGCCATGTTGGAGACTTCGTGTTCTGATGCGATTTCCAAGGTGAGGTTCGGAGACTTTGAGTCGGACCTGCCTTCAATGGGGCCCCAGGAGATGGACCCTAGGGAATCCCATTCCAAGACAATAGATCCTGTGAATGTAGGGGAGTAGGAGCCTCCCAAATCAGCCGCTAGAAGTGTAACAGCTCAGAAAGAGCCCTTTGAGTTAGATTGCTTTGTCTCGCAAATTACTTAGGATGAGTTGGATGTGGCTAGAGAAACTTATGAAATCCCTGATTCCATAGAGTTTAGGGTTCTCGACCGAGGTGACGGACCAAGCCGACCTTGCCCTGGGGAGGTGGTAATTTTCCTTGATACATCTAGAGGTTGGGCTGAGGTTACCTCTACACCCCTTTGTGCATGAGGTCCTTAACCTCTTAGTCTCTCTCCGAGCCAGCTGCAACCTAATGGCTGGAGATGTATGGTGGGATGTTATATCCTGTGGCAAAGGGTTAGGAATAAAGAACTAACCTCGAACGAGCTATATTCAATGTACTGTCTCAAGTCTCTAGGAGGTCAAGGACTTTATTACTTCTCTTCGCACCCGGGTTAGGGGGGTTCGTTAGTGACCGGTCTGCCATCTTCCACCAGAACCTGGAAAAGAAAGTGGTTTTTCGCATCCAGGGATTGGGAGTCTTCATCAGACGAGCCTCAGCCTCTGAAGTACAGTGTCTGAGCTGATTTTGCTTTGCCAGGTCGGGCAACACTCCAACCTGCTTGTCTTTCTGACATTTCGGTCTTTCTCCTTTAGTTTTTTAAATCTCCTGACCTATATTCCTCTCTATATTTGCAGCTTTGGCGACCATCCGGGTGGCTCTCTCTACTGTACAAGATAGACAGATCTGGGCTGCTCGGGCTTGTTCTATTGAAGAGAGGGACTTCCATCACTTGATAACCATTAGCTCCGTACGCGATTCAGGTCGGTAGTTTGAAAGATAATGATGTTGGTATTTCCTCTCTTTTCTGTGTATTTAACTGTTTGACACATTTTTCTGTATTCGCTGAGACAGGCATGGCTCCGAAGGTGGTCCCGAAGACTCGTAAGATTCCTTCTCGCATCTTCGACCAGTGGGCAAAGTTCTGCTGAGCCTCCGAGGAAGAGGGTAGCCACTGCTGAGGCTCAGAGGCAACAACGATTGCCCCAATCCTTTGTATGTGGATCTGGGCAGCCCTTGGGCTCGAGCTCTTCCCCGGTTAGGGTTGAGCCTTTGGCCACCAGAACTTCGGTCGCCGATGTCCCGGTCATTGATGTTCTAGATCCTTCCGACTCGCAGGCCGAGCCGGCTATAAACTGACCTGTGACCCATGCTAGTTCATCCATCACCCCTACACAATCTGCCGAGGTTGGCTCTGCTCGACCTCCTGCTGGCGCTGGCTCGTCTCGTCCCCTCCCACAACTGCGAGCTCCTACGGCTGCTTTTGCTCAGGGGGTTGAGCCACGAGAAGATCAGGTCGACATGCCTCCAATCACGGAGTAGTTTGGGACCTGTATTGATGGCATTAACACGTACATGCACTTAAACAACATCATTCCATAGGATCTGAACTCACTGGCCTTGTCAGATCTTGACTTGATGGTTGGGGTTGTAATAAAGAGCAGCCTCAGGGTAAGTTGCCTCTTATCACCCTTTCTTTTATGTGCATCTGGGATAGCTTCGCTTACAGTTTCTATGTTTCTTTGAAGGACTCGGCCTTGCTGATCATGATTCGTTAGGCATTGGCCGAACGGACGCATCAGATGCAAAAGGCTCTTGTCGTGACGTCTTCATGGAAGATGAAGACTGAAGCTGTGAAGGATGAGCTAAAAAAAGAGCTAGTCTGAGTTGAAGGCTGCTCAGTCCAAGCTGAAGACCACTCGATCCGAGCTAAAGGTCGCCCGATCCGAGCTAGAGGTGTCCCACGCACATGCCTAGTCCCTCGAGGAGGCTTTGAAGGAGTCTTTGGCCAAGGCTTAGGTAGACGAGAATAAGGCAGAATCTCTGGAGGCTGCCTTGAAGACGGCTGAGGAGGAGAAGGCGAACTTGGTCAGGCTCTTAAAGGATGTCCAATTCAAATCCTTGGTTGAGGTCAAAAGCTTGAAAGCTGAGCTGGAGAAGCTGAACGCAGTTTTCGAGGAGCTGTACAACCATAGCTTTCAAGACTATAGGTGCCTAGTTATCAAACACTTTTCGGACCTCAACCTCATGCCTGTGGACGATGATGAGGACGAAGATGAGATCGTCGAGAAGGGGCCTACTAAAAGGGCTGCTCTAGTTGAAGCTCAGGTTGGGGACGCTGAAATCGGCCCATCGGAGGTCGTTAAGGATTAGAAAAATATTTTCTTTTTAATCCATGTCTTTTGTGGATGTACACACACATTTTTTTATATGCCCTTTTAAGGCAAAAATATTTTTGGCCCTTCTGAGGCTTTTTACTTTCAACACTTGTGTATTAATGCATGCTTTTGTGATTATTTCATTCTATACTCGAACAATTATAATTAGTCTGAATAGTTTGTAATGGATTAGTCATGTAACCTATAGCTAGGTAACCAAGTTGTTGTCATGCTTTCTATCGTTTCAGACTTTAAGCTCGCGTCAAGCTTCTGACCGTCAAAGGGCATGCTCGTCTTATGCAGCGCGATAAATCTGACCTTACAACCTAATGATCAAACTCGGACTTCCTTTGCTGATTTTTAGCCTTCATATAGCGTGGCAAATATGATCTTACGATCTTATGACCGAACTCAGATTTCCTTTGCTAATGACCTTGTGTGTGTCAAACTCAGCTCGTGAACATGTTTGACTTTTAAGAATAAAGATCTCAAAAAATTCTTTATTAAAAAAGGTGTTTGGCATACAAACTTTCACCTAACTCGAGGATCCGACCCGTTTACAGATAGTAAACCTTAAGATACTCAGTATTCCACGGATGAGGGAGAGGTTGGCCTTCCAAATCCTCAAGCCAATAAGTGTCGAGGCGAAGTGAGCTGAGTATTTTGTATGGCCCTTCCTAATTGGGGTTAAATACACCAGCTTTTTCTTTGGCATCTTTTCTGACCTTTCGGAGGATGAGGTCGCCTACCTTGAAATGTCTTTTCTTTACTCGTGAATTGTAATATCGCTGAACTCTGTGCTGATATGCTGCTACTTGTTGAACCTCCAATTTATACATTGCATTGCCCATTACACCACATGGTTTGCATGATTTTCATGGTTTAAAGGCCTACCTAACACATGTTTTGTTATTACAAGGGATGAGAGTGGACTTCATTCAATTGGGATGAAAAGAAAGCTTTTGGAGCTTTTGCATGAAGGACGAAAGAGAATTGAAGATAGAAGAAAGCAAGGAGAAGAAAAAGAGGGAAAGAAGAGAAGAAAAGACAGAAAGAAGAACAATGTGAAGAGGGCTGACCGGTCTTGACTGGTCAGCCACAGTTGCTGATAAAAGGGGAAAACAGGCCGACCGGTCATGACCGGTCGGCCATGAGCACTGGAGGCTGGACAGCAGAGCCCGACCGGTCATGACCGGTCGGCTGTATGCACTGGACAACGCAGGAACGAGCCCGACCGGTCATGACCGGTCGGGTAGGCACGCTGGATATGTTGGACAGGTCTGTCCGACCGGTCTTGACCGGTCGGCAGCAACCCCTGGAATGTGTAAAACATCAGTCCGACCGGTCACGACCGGTCGGCCCTGCGTAAGAGGATTCCTTTCTAATTCAGGACTCTGAAAAACATTGCGCAATGCGTAGTCTTTCGCAGAATCCGACGCAAGGGAGGTTTGTTGCTATAAAAGGTCCACCTAGGGGCTCTCCCTAAGGTATCAGAGAAGCTAGGGAATGTGAGTTTGGAGGGTGAAGGCGATTGTGGAGCGTCTGTAACTCTCCTATTCGGGTTTTTCTATTTTTATGCTTTATTTCAGAGTTTTTAGTTGTAGCATGACTATGCTTGGCTAAAACCTCTCAGCTAAGGCTGAGAGGTGAAGCTTGTAGCTAATACTATGTTGATTTCAGTTTAATTCAAGTAATTTACATTCAAGTTTGGATTTTTGCATGGTTTAGTTCCAAATAATGATAGTTTGAGATGTTTTATCTGAGTTTATGTGCCCCGGACATGAATTCCTTTTAATTCTCTGAGATTATCATGTGTGTTTCTAAATTCAGATTATAGTAATCCTTGAGCAGGCCATAGTCCAGAGGCATGGCGATTACTCCGCAGGCTATAGTTTTGAGTTTTGTATTGATTGAATGGAACTAGAACTTGGAAGTTCAACTTGAATGTGATGGAATGTATGTGAATGCTTTATTCTCCAACTAGATGAGAGATAGGACTTCAAATCTAGTTGTGTTCTCTACTTGGATTGACTGAATTGACATAGGATTGCTACAAGTGGATCCTTGAAAGCCTTAGTACTTTATCTCTGATTTTTCATTAAATTCCTGTTTTAAGTAAACACTCTATTAAATCTGATTTCTTTTAAAAACTGAGTTGCTGGAGTGATTTGGGAGCTGTCACTATTTCCCTGTGGATCGACCTCGGTCTTACTGAGTTTTTATTACTACATCGCAGCCTTACACTTGAGGCGAGCGAACACTACTCGCACTTGGAAAGTTTCTCTTACTTCGTCTAGCAGATCGAGATTCACTTGTAGCTGATCTTCATTTTAGTCGAGCTGATGACGACCTGTTCGGTTGGTGGGCATTCCGACCTCCACTGGAATCACGGCCTCGGCTCCAAAAGCTAAGGAGAATGGTGTTTCCCAGGTAGTGGACCGAGTTGTGGTTCTGTAAGCCTAGAGTACCTCTGGGAGTTCTTCTACCCATGCTCCTTTCCTTTCTCTGATCTTCGTTTTGATATGGTTTTTTATGATTTTATTGATGGCTTCAACCTGGCCATTGGCTTGTGGATGGTGAGGAGATGAGTAAACATTTTTATGCCTAAATTTTGGCAGAACTTCTGAAATTTTGCATTGTCGAACTGACGCGTGTTATTGGTGATTATGGTATTAGGGATCCCGAACCAGCATATGATTGACCTCCAGATGAAATCCATACTTTTTCTCTCTATGATAGTAGCCAGTGGTTCTATCTCGGCCCACTTTGTGAAGTAGTCAACGGCAATGATCTCATATTTCACTTGTCCTTTGCCTATTGGAAGAGGACCGATGATGTCAATCCGCCACTGGGCAAATAGCCATGGTCCGGACATAGGAGTGAGCTCTTCAAGTGGTAGGTGGGGAACTAGGGCAAATCGCTGGTACCTGTCGCATTTTTTTACAATCTCTCAAGCATCATGCTGGATAGTAGGCCAGTAATACCCTTGTTGAATTACTTTTTGTGCAAGTACTCTGCTTCCGGAATGGTTTCCACAGCTGCCGAAGTGTATTTCTCTTAGGACGTAGATAGCTTCCTCAAGTCCGACACAACGTAAGCAAGGGAGGAAAAACCCCTTTTGTAAAGAATTTCGTCGATCAGAGTATAAATAGCTGTCCTGTAACGGATTTTCTGTGTTTCCTTTTTATTGTCCGGCAATTCGCCCTGTTGTAGAAATGGGATGATGGGATCCATCCAGCTTGGATTCACTGACACCAGACACACTTCATTTGATTCCTCCCGAGATATATTTCGATGGGGAGGAATTCGATGTGTATTGTCCTACTGAGGTCGTCGCCCACTGATGACGCTAATTTTGTCAGTGAGTATGCATGAGTATTTTGAGTTCTCGCGACCTGAATGATCTTGTAGTGGTCGAAGCAGGATAGCAATTCTTGGGCTTTTGCTAAGTATGCACACATCTTGTTTCCTTTTGCTTGATATTCTGTAGTCACCTGCCTGATGACCAATTGCGAATCACTGTGCACCTTCAATTTTTGGACTCCTATCTCAGAAGCAAGACGAAGGCCAGCTAAGAGGACTTCGTATTCAGCTTCATTATTAGAGGCTCAAAAGTTGAATCGAAGCGCATACTAAACTTTCACTCCGTCTGGTGAGGTTAAGATGAGACCAGCTCCGCAGCCTTGTGAATTGGATGACCCGTCGATGTGTAATGACCATGCAGACACTATAGGATCATCTCCCGAAGAGCTTTTCGACTATTTTTCTATGGAAGGTCGGCTCGATTCGTGATCGTACTAGTCGTCCGGGTGGCTGGTTTATTCAACAATGAAGTCGGCCATCACTTGACCTTGATCACAGTTCGAGGTCGGTATCGTATGTCAAATTCACCTAGTTCGATGGCCCATCTGGCAAGACGACCTAAAATTTCTAGTTTCTGCAACACTTGCCGTAGTGGCTGATCAGTTAACACTACTATTGGATGTGCTTGAAAATAAGGTCGTAGCCGCTTTGCCAACGTGATTAAAGCCAATGCTAATTTTTTGATGCACGGGTATCGAGTTTCTACATCAAGAAGAGCTTTACTAACATAGAATATTGGTCTCTGTGGTCCCTGATCGTCGCGGATCAAGGCTGAGTTGACTGCCGCTGGAGAGACCGCCAAGTATAGAAGTAGCTCTTCACCTTGCATTGGTTTAGACAACAAAGGAGGGGATCCGAGGTAGGTTTTGAGCTCGAGGAAGGCCTGCTTGCATTCCGGTGTCCAGGTCATTTTTTTTGCACTTACAAAGTTGTTTAAAGAATGGGAGACATCGATCCATGGCTTTGGAAATGAACCGATTGAGGGCTGCGACCCCATCTAGTAAGACGCTGAACTTCTTTCACAGTGGTGGGCGAGCTCATGTCGATCAGAGCTCGGATCTTCTCTGGATTGGCTTCAATTTCTCGTTGATTTACCATGAAGTCGAGAAATTTTCCCAAGCTTACGCCGAAGGTGTATTTGCTGGGATTGAGCTTCATTCGATATTTCCTCAAGATACCGAACATGGTGTGGAGGTCGTCAACATGGTTTTCCAACTTCAGGCTTTTAACAAGCATGTCGTCCACGTAAACCTCCATAGTTTTACCGATCTGGTCTGCAAACATTTTGTTAACCAGACGTTGATATGTTACTCCAGCATTTTTTAGCCCAAAAGGCATCATCTTATAGAAGTAAAGACCTTGATCTATGACAAATATTATTTTTTGCCTGTCGAAAGCGTACATCTGAATTTGGTTATACCCGGAGTAGGCATCCATAAAACTAAGTAGCTCATACACTGATATCACATCAACGAGCTGATCTATCCCGGGTAGCGGAAAATAGTCCTTCGGGTAGGCTTTGTTTAGGTCGATGTAGTCTACACAGAGTCTCCATTTTTCGTTGACTTTCCTTACTAAGACAATGTTAGTAAGCCGGTCTGGATAGCGTATCTCTTGGATAAATCCTGTCTGACGCAGTTTTTTGGACTTCTTCTTCTATCACCGCATATCTCTCTGTGTTGAAGGGACGTCATTTTTTACGGACTGGTTTGAAGGTCGAGTCCACATTTAGCCGATGGGCCATCACTTCAGGACTGATTCTCGGCATATCTTGATGGGACCACGCAAAGACATCTGCATGTTCCTTCGGAAAAGCGGTCAGTCATTCTTGTACGTCGATTTTCAACTGAGATCCGATCTTAACAACTCGGGTTGGGTCATCGTCCGTAAGTGGGACATCGACCAATTCTTCTGTGGGTGATCTGTGCTCCTCTGTTTCTACTCTTGGATCTAGAGGGGTCGTATGCGAGACAGCTAAAACCAAACTCTTGGTTTTCCCTCATAGGGTCAGCTCATAGCATTAGCGAGCTTCCTACTGATCTCCTCTGACCACTCTGACCCCATTGTCGGTCTTGAACTTCATAGCCAGGTGGTAGATAGAAATACCATCTTTGAGAGCTCGAACGATGGGTTGGCCGATGATCGCATTGTAGGCGGAAGGGGTTTCGACAACAAGAAAATTGACCATAATCATTTTTTGATTAGGCTCTTCCCCTGCTGTGACTAGAAGAGTTATTTCTCCTTCTGGCATAACGCTATCTCTTGTGAATCCGGTTAAGGCGGTTTTGACCGGCCTTAACCTAGATCGGTCGATTTTCATCTTCTCGAATGCTGCGGCATACAGGATGTCCACTGAGCTCCCTGCTTCGACCATCATCCTATGGAGCTTTTTGTTGGTGACCACCATTGAGACAACCAGGGAGTCGTCATGTGGGTGTAAGACACCTCGGGCGTCCTCCTAAGTGAATGTTATCGCACGTGGGGTAACATTTGCGACCTTCGAAGGTCGGCTGATCATGTTTATAGAAGACCCTGGTTGTGACGTCGTTCCTTGTCGTATGTAGGCTTTTCGGGAGTTGCTGGATTCCCCAGTGGTTGGCCCGCCAAAGATCATGTGGATCTCTTCCACGAGATTGTTGTTGATCTGCTCGTCAATCTGCTCTACAATCCTCCGGTCCTCCTGACGCTGGGCAACGTAGTCTTTTAAGAATCCCTGCTAAATGAGGGTTTCTATTTGTCGCTTTAGGTCGAAACAATTTGCTGTATTATGACCATGGTCTTTATGATACAAGTAGTACTTTGATTTTGACCTTCTGTTGGGGTCGGTCTTGATCTTCGCAGGTCACCCGAATGTCTGCTTGCCTTTTTTCGCCAAATACACTTGCTCGATGGTCCTGTTGAGCAGCGTGTACTTCTCAAATCGTGGGGTCGAGGCTTTAATTCCTAGGGTATTATTGTTCCGACCTGGTGATCTCCGATCTGGTCTGTGCCTTTTCGAGTTGCTTCCTTCCTAGCGATCTCTGTTTCTAGAAGATGATCTATGTGCATTGATCAATTCCTCCACATTGATGTGTTTGGCAGCTCGATCTAAGAATTCCACCATAGATTGGGGTGACTCTTCACCAACGGACTAGGGGAATTTTTTATCGCATAATCCTCCGATCATAGTGTGGAGTAATATGTCCTGAGAGAGATTTTCAACTTCTACAGTCTCGGTGTTGAAACGCGCGAGGTAGTCTTTTAAAGACTCGTCCTCTTTTTGCTTGATTGCTGTGAGATGGCTTGAATGCTTCCTCGGGTCGGTACTCCCGATGAACTGAGTAGCGAAGGCCCTACTTAACTGGGAGAACAAGCTAATTGACTTTGGTTTTAGATTCCAAAACCAAGTCCAAGCTATGCTTGTTAAGGATAAAGGGAAGGCTTTGCACATAATGTGCCCGTTGACTCCATGTAGTTCCATTTGTACCTTGAAATTCTCCATATGCTCTGCCGGATGTCCTATTCCAAAGTACTATTTGAGTTGAGGGATTTTAAACCCTTTGGAAAGAGATTCCTCACGGATTTCTTAAGTGAATGGTGATTCAGACGAGTCGACCAATGCATCTACTGCAATAAATGCTTAGGCGCGCTCGTTCACGAAGTTCTTTCAGCTCGGCCTCCAGCGGGTTTATATTGTCATCCACTCGGTCAGCGACACCAAGGTCGGGTTGGTCATGATCCAGATGAGCTGATCTTCTCTCTTCTATTTTATGACGTAAATCGCTTGCGGGCAACTTTGCTGCTGACCGAGATTTTGCCCTCGTTGCTTGACTAGCAACTTCGTCTTCTTCGGCACGTTCTTGATTTGGAATTGGTCACTGAGAACGTTGTAGTTATGGAGTTTGATGAGATCGTTGAGGCTCGTCGTTGTGTTTGTAGACTGAAGTCGGCTGAACCAAGCCAGTTAGGATAGCCTTGATCTCATTAAATCTTTGATCGACGTATCTGAATCGTTCGTCTACACCCACCAATCATTCGGCGACACCTTCCACTTGTTCTTCGAGAGCGGATAGTCTGATCCCGCTGTTGCGAGACCTCTGTTGTCCATCTTGCTGAATGAAGTGTGAGGATGTTCTGCCGATCTGGATGGCGGATGTTTCAGGAACAGATCCTTCATCGTCGAAACGTAAGGCTTCAGAAGGTCCAGCAATTGCTGGAGCTTTCCCCTTATATTTTCTTTTTTCGGCCATTGTAAATCTTCTTAAGATGGAGGGAGTATATTGAGCTTTTGGGTGAGAAGACGACTTTACAGTCGAGTCTTCCCATAGACGACACCAACTATTGTTGTTGAGATTTTAACAACGAATGAGGTGAGGTCAATGATCGATCTCATGAGATGTAGATAGACGCTGATCTCTCTTTGAAACCTGCAAGAGTAAACATTGGCTAAGGGAGGGGCTAGGGGACCAGCCGTTAGTCCTCTGATGCCTAAGTCAGTCCAAGATCTTAGAATTGATAATCTCTTTTATAAGAAAGAGTTCTTGTACCTTTGTGGTGAAGAGGGCATATCCTTTTATAGACTTAGGTTCTAGAATTGTATTCCTATAAGGAAATGAAATTCTCGTGGAGGAGATCTCGGATTCTCGAGATCTCCGGGCTGTTTCGTAGTTGCTGGAGATATTTACGCACTAGCTGACGATTATCCAAATCTCTCTCCTATTGTCTTGGCATAAGCCTAAGATTACGGGATTGTGATGATTAGGCTCAGGTCGTCTCATAGTCGAGGTCGTTTCCCCAACGAAGTCTGGGAGTTTGTCTCCAGGTCAGGTCGGACGGTTCCGACCTGTGTCTAGGTCGTTTTTATATCCGACCTGAGGTCAACTCATATTGTACCCATAACAACCATATTTTTTTTTCAATGGTGATTCGTTTATTATGTTAGTCATGCAATTCACCCACCCTGTTAGTTCACCAACACACCTACACAGTCAGTCACCCAAAGCACCCACTGGGTGTAGTTAGGATGTCTCAAACCTGAGACCTACTGCTGGAAGCACCGAAGCGTCAACCTGTAGGGTACAGATTCTACCTCTATCTACATTTATGCATACCACATGTACATTCATAGTAAATGAGACTTGTCTAAAATCATTGGATTTTTTATTGCATTCATTTTCAAAAGGCGGTATTATAGGATGGGCGTTTGAAAGGAACAACATACTTCTGTTGGACTTAATCATGATGGGCCCACCATGTGGATTATTGAAAGTGGGCTATGCCATGAAAGGTGGGGATTTATGTGGAAGTTCAATTACAGTGGTCCTTGTGCGATCATTTCTCATGTTTATGGTCTATTTGTATGCATAAAAAATGATTAATGCTATTAAACTCTATTTACATGTATGTGTTGGATTTTTAGTTTTGTAGGGCAACAACCAGTTTTTGAGTTTAGATGACAATGAGAGCATTAAAAGAATCCGCCTCATGATTGCTAAATTACCAATATGTGAAATTGAGGTTTATATTTGTTCATCTAGGCCTTGTAACCTATACTAGTCTAAGATAAAATTTCTCCTAAACATGGAGTTTCGTTGGTTACATATAGCTTATGCTTGCATGGCTATTTTTAGTCCATCTCTATGAAGAGCTAACATGATTACAGTTCTGTTAATAATGTATACAAATTACTTCGACAGAAAATCATTTCATCTATGTCTCTGTGTGCATTCAACAAATCGCAATGCCATTTTGTCAAGATGCTTGCCAAACTCAGTTGAAATATCATTTTTCTTTCTCTTCCTTTGTCTCCCAATAATTTATTTCTTTCTTCTCTTTTGATGTTCGATAGTGTCAACGTCTCAGTGGGAGTGAAAGAAGATCGAATGATGATTATAGGAATGCAAACATTTGCTGAGATTTTGTGTTGGTTGTGGGTTGATTGTGGGGTGGAAATATGTAAGCTTGGGAGGCAAGTCTTTAGCAATGTGGTCTACGTATGTATTAAAGCAATGGTTGGTTGGTTAATGATTTTGTTTGCAGGAGGCCACACATGTGAAAAGCTAGAAGTACAAGAGAAGTTCATCCTAGAGAGGTAGACTGACTGCTGGACTGATTTCAGTGAATTCCTGTTAATTATCTCATATCTGAAACAACCACAATTTTCTTCAATTTTTTTGCACCTTTTCCTTTTTTCTTTTTAGTTTCTATAGGCACAGATTGCTTGTGGTTTTTGCATTCATAGGCAAACAGATGACACCCATGTTTAAGCATCTACATCACCAAATCTATGAGGGGAGCTGTTGAACCTCCAATTTATACATAATTTAGCCCACTACATCACATTATATGCATGTTTTGCATGTTTAAAGGCCCATCTGAATGCTTATTTTGTGATTGTAGGTATGAGAGAGACTTCGCCCAATTGGTGACCAAAAGGATCATTTAGAGCCATTGGATGAAGATTGAAGGAGGACCAAAGAAAGAAGAAATCAAGTAGAAGAGAGAGAAGAGGAAAGAAAGAAAGAAAAGCTGGAAATCAAGAGTCCGACTGGTCATGATCGGTCGGGCCAATGGGTCAGCCACCTCTGAGCACTCCCTGGACTTAAAATACACAAGCACAACCGGTCGTGACCGGTCAGCCAGCCCAATCCGACCGATCAAGACCGGTTGGCCAAGTGAAAACAGTAGTTTCTAAATTCGAGATTCGATTTTCTCTGCGCAAGTGCATAACCTTACGCAAATTCTGGAAGATTCCGACGCAAC
This sequence comes from Liriodendron chinense, assembly GCA_003013855.2. Taxonomy (NCBI): domain Eukaryota; kingdom Viridiplantae; phylum Streptophyta; class Magnoliopsida; order Magnoliales; family Magnoliaceae; genus Liriodendron; species Liriodendron chinense. Next base: position 2,250,011 of record ML058378.1, read on the forward strand.
AGAGCTTCCCCACTATATAAGGACACCTAGGGTCTCTTCCTAGGGCATCATAGAAGCTAAGGAACTTCGTGGGAGAAGAAGGAAGCCTTCTTGGAGCGTGTGCAACCCTCCAAACTCCGGGTTTTTATGTTTTCTAGTTTTCTTTTATGATTTCTAGTTGTAATATGACAATGCTCGGCTAGAATCTCTCAGCTAAGGCTGAGAGGTGAAGCTTGTAGCCAATTTCGTGTTTGATTCAGCTCAATTCAGGTAGTTTCACTTCAAGTTTAAATTTTGAATGTTCTAGTTCATATAAAGTTGATATTTTTAGAAGTTTTATGAGAGTTCACGTGCTCCGGACATGGATTTCTTACAATTCTCTGAGATTATCATGTTTTGCTTGATTAGATTCGAATTGTGGTAACCCTTGAGCATGCCATAGTCCATAGGCATGGCTGTTACTCCGAAGGCTATGATTTCGAATTCTATGTGGTTGAATGGGACTAGAACTTGGAAGTTCAACTTAAGGGAAATCGAATGTATTTAATGCTTTATCTTCCAATTAGATGAGAGATAGGACTTCAAATCTAGTTGTGTTTTATGCTTGGATTGATTGGATTGACATGGGATTACTACAAGTGGATCCTTGAAAGCCTTAGTTCCTTAATTACTGAATTTTCTTAAGTTACTGTTTTAACATAATTCTATCAATTGAATCTCTTATTTGTTGCAATCGTAGTTGCTGGAATAGCTCAAAAATTGTTCTCTAATTCCCTATGGATCGACCTCGGTCTTACCGAGATTTATTACTACATCGCAGCCTTGCACTTGAGGGGAGCGAACAGGAGCGTACAAGGTGTTACCCTGTGTGAGGCTGACTTTGATATATGTGTTGTATATACACACCATTTTCCTACTCATCGATTTATCCATCTTCAGGTATGCTTTTAGGATAAATTGCTTTTGAGATTGTGATTGCTAATTATAGCCATCTGCATATATACAACATCTTGGACTTGGACTAGGATTAATTACCAATCATGATGGTTTAAGGTCTCCATTCATGGTAGTGAGCAAGAAGAGGAGATGGATTCCACTATCAGATCTAGCGAAACAATACTATGTTTGTGAATCTTACTAATGCCACCTCCATTACCACTTTCACTAGATACGACATCACCAACTTAACCCTTGCATTCAAGCGGCAATTCAGGGTCTACAAGCTGGAGAAATCAGGTTGGAAGCAGTGGCTATCAGGTACTGCAACAGATTCAAGAAACAAAAAAAAAAAAAAAAAAATTCAGCAGTTTTTTTTTTGTATTTGCAGAAATTTCGCGACGGACCAGAACCGTCGCTAATTTCAAAGGAATATTTGCCCTTCCCGCCGCTTTTTTTCAGTTTAGCAACGGATCTCCGTCGCAATATTTTAGAACGACGAATAAAATCCGTGGCTAAATGGGTCTTTTTCGTGTTTTGCGACGGTCCTTGTTTCGTTTTGCGACAGCTACAATTCGTCGTTTATATGCGACGAATTAAATTCGTCGCAATTTTAGCAACGGATCCGTCGTTTAAGAAATGCCAGTAAAAAACGACGGACCAAGCGACGGTAAATGTCGGTCGCTAAACATGATTTGCGACGGCTACGTCCATCGTTTTTTTGTTGTTTTGGCGTAGTGGATCCCATGCGGGTTTTAGGTAGATTTTGAAATTCACTACCGTTGTGGGCCCACATTCATGCACATGCTTCTTCCATGCGACCCATCCCCATGCGTCCTTTACACCGGACATTTGAGTTATATCAGTTTGTTCTATACAAAAATCAGTTATCAATCAATTCTACTATATACTAGTAATATACAACAGATAGGAAAACAAATCAACCACAGATATCTCAGAGGTAGATCTGGGTACCCGTACTCAATTTCGGGCTTTTATGATTGTCCATAGCAAATGTACAATTTTATCATCGTCTCACCAACGGTTCCCACCTTTTAGGGACCCCCGCTTAACATCCATTTAGATCTACTATGATGTATGTGTTATATCCACACCATCTATCTATTTTGCCAGATCATTGTAGGGAATGAACTAAAATGAGGCAGACCTAAAGTTTCAGTAGGCCCCACCCCATCAAAGTGGGCCCTAACTTTTGACAGTGTGAATAAAACAAATGCGACACAGTGGACCCCATCAAAGATGTTCACTATAAATTTCAATCAAATCTCGATTCTCCCAACTAAAAATCACGCACCACTAAAATAAGATCAAGTAACTAACACAAGAGAGGAAGCTTGAAGGGTGAATGAACTCACCTCAAGTAAGGACTCCTTTCCGACTTAAGCAAGAGGAAAAAATTGAGAAAAGTCACAGTTTTCTATAACAAGAATCATTCAAATAATTAATCAATTTATAATTTATATGAATAATATTCGAGAAAAACTTTAAGATGCACAGGGCTAACTTACCACCAATTCGAATTGGCTCAACCTAGTTAAGCAAGGATAGCCTATGCCACAACAAGCGAGAAATCTACAAAAGGGAAACAAGTAGCAGAGAAAATTTAAGTTTCAATTTATTTTAATATATTTGCATCAATTTTCATTATATTTATTAACCGAATCCATGCAATGACCGACATAACATTATGAGTTTTTGCCAACCATAAGATCTAAGCAGTATCCACTAGAGAAAAGCTCAGATTGTGTACATGTGTGGTATATTGACATGGGTGGTTGCGTGGGGATGGGCAAGGGTGCACACATGTGGCTAGGATTGGTGAACCTCCCACGTGCGTGTGGAATACTGCCCACCCACATGCAGAAAATCACTGATCAATATGGCCCACGTGTGAGATTTGTGTTTCTAGTTCTACGGGAGAGACTGCCTCAACATGCAGTCACTTTCAAACCGTAAGTGGGCTTGAAAAATGAAAATAATGAAATCTATAGCATATATAACCTGTTCAAGTCCCTTGACTTGATAAACATCTAAAAGTGTTTATTTCACATGGTACCAAAGCAGCCCCAGCATGATCTTTGTTATATTCACACCATTCATCCATTTTGCAAGATTATTTTAGGGAATGAGACAAAAATGAGACAAATCTAAAGTTCAAGTGGACCACCCTACAAAAAGCAATGAAGACAATAATGCCTACCATTGGAACCTTCCTGCGCCCACCAAAAACATTCCAATAACCAATTCTTTCTACTGTATCGAATCTATGCAGAGAAAGAGGATTCTCGTCCATATTGCTTTTCTAAATATAGCAACATGCAGATTAATCTATCTACAACAATCAGTTTCTACTATAAAAACATTTTTTTTTAATTTATTGAAGAAGAAAAAAAAAACCTTCAAAACCCCATCAATTATACCATTAAAGGGAGGCCACGTCAGCAATCGGGTGTAAAAAGGCAGAGTGGCCCTCCATCCATAACTGCTTCTTTCATCTAAAGCGGGAAAAACATACAAAACTTTTTTCAAATTTAAAAGTTCTCGGTTCTTAACTTTCAAAGCTTCTTTTATTTTTTTAATCAAACGGCACTTTAGTTTTACAAACAAGAAATGCTTATTTCTATCATTTTTTATGTGCATTTTACCCTCAATCATAGCTTTAATTTCATATTTACCATTTGGATTTGTTCCATCTTCTTTTAATGACCGTTGTGACTTAAACTAATTTTCGGTCTAAGTGGAGGTGAGCAACCTAAAGTGTCGGTGAAGTTAGGTTGGTTTTTCCTTCTTTGGATTCATCCACAGTGAAAACAAACCAACATGTGGACTTAATAATGCTTGTAATTAGATAGGAATTTGGACCCCTTTTTCATATGATTTTCCAATTTATATAAATTCTCTATCAAATGAACTTTGTATTTGATTCCAAAGTTTGGTTATGATCACTCTATCTTGTACACGTGAGAATATAAGAGATTCGGACCGTTTATTTGTGGGGTGCATCGCCGATTGGCCACGCTAGTTGGAACATCCAGCAATCTCTATGATGTGGCCCACCTGAATTTTGTCATTGGCAAAAAAATACATGTGATCTTTTGCCATTGAGGATACGTGTAGTTAGATGGACAGCTCAGATCCATACAACTTCAAAACACAAATCAATTCCATCTACATATCACTGTAACATCCAAACACAATTTAAACAAATCAAACATCCAAATGGACCCATCATCATCAACATCAATAACAAGAGAGAGAGAGAACTACAACCCTTAGTCAGCGACAGGCATGCGGCGACAGGGGTGGGGGCTGGGGCATGCAGTGACAGGGGCGAGGGCGTCGGGCATGCGGGGAGAGAGAGAGAGAGAGAGAGAGAGAGAGAGAGAGAGAGAGAGAGACCGGGCAGAGAGAGGGAGTGTGTGATTTGGGGGGTTTTTGTTTTTTAGACCTAATTTTAAAATTTTGGCGGCCCAAGACCGCCAAATTATTTTGCGGGCTTTTAATGTCGGCCTGGGCCACCGAATTTTTACCGCACTTTTAACGACAGCCCTAGGCCGCCAAATTTCGAGTGTCGAATTTCCACCATTTTCACATAGTGCGAGTTTTATTGAAAATTCGACTGTCCTAATCAGTCGAAGTTTTTGGAGCTAAAATTGACTGTCCAGAAAAGTCTTATTTTTCCTGGCGGTTAATACGATTGTTTGGGACTGTCGAATTTATTCAACAGTCCTAATCAGTCGAATTGCGTAGTCGATTTTACTGCTTTTTCACGTAGTGACATAAGGGGTACTAGTAAATGGCCCTTGAGAATTATTGTTCGCATTAGCAGTAGGTCCATTTCTCCAACAAAAATTACGATGGTTCCGCCAATAAAGATTATTTGTGTTTGACATTAGACCATTAAAAGGCTTCTGATAAGCGTTTATGGCATTGGCTTGATCATTGTTGGTCAACCCAAGTGCAAGATTGTGCTGTAATAATAATTTGGTTTGAGACTGAGATCAATGATGGTTGGAACGCTTCTAAAAGGGGAGGTAAAACTCAGCCCAAAATTTCTACGAATTCTACATAAAATTAGCCTTGACAGATCAACTGCAACGCTATAATTATTTTCCTATGAACATTGGGTTGGAAAGAAAGAGACAGCTAGGGTCCACAATCAAATGTGGAAAATGCCCGAGGTTGGCCGATGAGGATCTCCAATCCAGGAGATCTTTTTTTGATGTCCTAATCATAATATGACTTCTCCAACTGGAAACGATGGGCTGTGATCAGCTTAGGTTTCCTCTTCGTTTGTAAGCGAGGCTAACAACTAGCGAGGATGCCCCGCCATTTAAACCACGTTTTTCCTCGGTAAAATTCAAGCAAAAAGCTTTACCATGCTTTATGTTTACTCTATAAAACAAGGTGGTTGTTGGTGCTTCTGCAGAGAGACATCTTAAATTATGCACACCCCTCAACTATAATCAAATCGTCCAAATCATTTGATGCAATTGGTATAAAACCAATATAAATGGATAGGAATCGTCTCTGATGCCTGATCTACAAAGGTTCTGTGTGGCCCACCATGCTGTATATGTAAAATCTACTCAGTTCTTTAGATGAAAACCCTTAAGATCACACCCCCCCCCCCCCCCCCCCCCCCCCCCCCAAATAATAAATAAATAAATAAAATAAACCTAAGATGGGTCACACCATAGGGACCAATGTAAAAGCGCACCTAAAACCTCTATCGGTGTGGTCCCAGTGAGTCAGAAGTGGTTAATGAATTTAATGAAAGATATAGGCAACGGTGGCCCGACCCACGCACAGACTTTTGGTTGGCATCACATCCCCATTGTTACATGTGGTGTAGCCCATCTAACTTTTGGACTTCGCTCTTTCAAGGTCCCATGGCATATCGCCGAGGATGGCGCCTGATGAACGAACGGATGTCATAAAGGAAACATGGTGAGCCTAAAGAGCTTTATAGTTGCACGCGTGTTCTCGAGGATTCCGGTCCACTATTATTTTCTGATTTCATAATAGACGTTGACATGGACGCGGTTTAGCTTGTGACCCTAACACCAGCCAGCTAGCTGGGTTAAATCTCTATGGGCCCCACCATAATATATGTCTTTTTATCCACACCGCCCATCTTTTTGGCACATTATCCAAAAAATGAGGCAGATCCAAAGCTCAAGTGGACCACACCATAGGAAAAAATGGGTATTGAACACCAACGTACTCTTGAAAACTTTTTGGGGGCTACAAAAGTTTTGGATCAAGCAGATATTTTGTGTTTTCCCTTCATCCATGGTCATGTGGCTTTATGAACAGGTTGGATAGTAAATAAACATTCGGTGGGCCTCAAGAAGATTTCAATGGTAAGCGTTCAATACCCACTGTTTCCTGTGGTGTGTTCCACTTGAGCTTTAAATTTGCCTCATTTTTTGGATCATGACCTAAAATGATGTGCCAAAAGGATGGACGGCCTGGATAAAAGACATACATCATGGTGGGGCCCACAGAGCTTTGACACAGCTATCTGGCTGGTGTTAGGGTCACAAGCCAAACCGCGTCCGTTAACTATAACTTAAGCTGTGGGGTCATAACTCGTGACATTGTTTCTTCCAGACAATGCCATCCTTGGTTATGAAGATGGTGGGCCAGTTAGGAATCAAATCAGATGTACAATAAGTCCCATATTTAAGAGGGTTAATTTATCTTGAGTCACGGGCATGAGGCGTACACTTTCTGGTCACAATGATAGAATAAGTTCCAACATGGGCCAGCTAAGACGTCGCATCAGACTTGAGTTACGGGCATGAACGTATAGGAAAGGTATGGAACAGTCAAGCTCAGCCAAAGAATAATAGTTTACTTTCTTGCGTCAAGAGAAAAATAACACTTTTACTACTGACGGAAGTAACGTGTGTAATCTTCCCGTGCGATGTTCATACAGTAACGACAAGGTCTGAATTTGGGTTTGTATTTTGGTGTAGGTCAGGCAACCTGCCCATTCCTCGTGGAGTCACCGTCACTGCTGCGAGAGGGATGGATACGGACGAAGGAAAGGCGGGCCACACCCATGAGTCGTCTTGTGATAGGTGCTTCATATTCGATACGGGCAGAACAGCCATCTCATGGTCCACCATGCGTCCCCTGTACATGCTTCTTGAGGGGCCCACTCTGGTACTGTGCATTGGACGAGATACCCAGGGTTAGGTGAAGGTGTTTGTTGATGTACATTGGACACTTGGCCGGTGATTGTGTATCTACAGTGTACATCTAGTGGGTCGTGTTCAAGATCTATGCCATGTGGAAGAGTAGTACTGTAGCACAAATCTATGTGGGCCATGGTCGAAGATCACAGCCAAAGTACGATCCTGAGCCATTTTAGTTTCTACTGTCCAATAATTAAGAGGGGTTAGGTAGGTAGAGGTGTATATTGTGTTGGATATGGGTGTTGGAAATAATTGACAAAAATAAAAATAAAATGAAAATTAAAACAGAAAATAAAGAACTTATTTGTTTTGAAGAGCACTGAGTCAAGGCGTGATGAATCACTGGGCTTGAAACTAAATCTGCCCTCCTTGGACCGCTTTCCAAATGCAACAGGAGTCACGGACAGTTGGCCTCCAGGATACAACAACTATCACCCTAGCCCCGGCTGTGCACTCACTGTATAGGGCTCGAACCAGCAAGTACACCGTAAACTCGAGATGCAGTGACTCGGTGAGTCAGAGAAGACAGAAACAGAAAAACCGAGTCCAAAAGTTTAGCAAAATTGAGAGAAGAAGATTTTCGAATGATTTAAAACCGATTAATCAAATTCTATATATAGACTTGATTGGGTGCTTAATGCACCGTTTTGAATTGGGTTAGATCCGTTAGGTTGAAACTCAATTGATATGACCACTCGAACAGATGCGTCTCTGGACGTTTAAAACAAAAGACTGTTGGAGCGAGTACACTTTCAGTGTCCGTTGGAGCAAAAGGAAGGTGTGTAAGTATACTCACAGTAGACCCGGACCAGGACCTGGACTCGGACCCGAGCCCGAGCCCGAGCCCGGCCTGGCACCGGCACCGGCGACGGCGACGACGCGGCTCGGTTCGGCCGGCCGACTGGCGGGCGGCGCGCTCGTGTGATTTTTGGCATAACATGGGTCAATGTGCATAGCCCCCCACAAACCACAAAATTCACTTGTCCCTTGAGAGCCTAGCCCATGTGTAAAGCCTTTACTTATATACTTGTTTTTTTTCTTTGGTTCTTTCCGATGTGGGACAAAAGAAATGCACAAAACTCCAAAAACAAACTTGTGGAGGAACTTTCAAAGGGAAAATTTGAAACAAATATTTTAAAGTCTTTTAAAATACAACAATCCCCCACATGTTTCAAATTTCAAAATATTTTGAGTTTAGAGTAGAACGGTTGTGTAATAGTGTTGATGTCTATCAGACTTTAATTAACATTTAGAGTAAGTAAAATGGGTTTACAGAAATTAGTTGACTATCGGTCTTTAACCTAACCCTTTAATATAATAGGCCATACATGCCACTCACACAACTATTCTGATACTGTTGATTCTGCAGTTTGGTGCATTTCGGTCATACACCTTTCCTTGAATTTTCATGAGTGCTCTAGATAATAGCCTAATATCTCATAGGAAGCGGTCTCAACTTCCACACTCATATAGGTAAATTCTATCAAGTGTACACAACAAATGGATACACCACCGATCTTGGTTATGGATTTATTAAGAGTTCAAACTCATCCTCCTAAATATTGCTGTTTGCACTGCGTACATCTTAGAAGGGGGTAACTCACTGCAGTGCTTCCCTGTCTCCTAGTATCTTGTTGTTTACCTATTGAACTTATTGCATGAGATCTCCACTTGTATAGGTTGGGTTGCCGACACCGGTAGCTCATAATGTTAGGCTCAACCCCATTCCTTTCGATGTTTCTATGACTACCCTTTGGATAATCCTTTGGTCAGAGGATCTATCAGATTCTTTTCCGACCGTACGAAATCAATAGTAATAACACCATCAGTCAACAGGTGTCTAAAAATATTATGTCAAAGTCTAATATGTCTACTTTTACCATTGTAGATTTTACTATTAGCCATAGTTATAGCTGCTTGGTAATTACAATGAATAGATACAGCTGATACAGGCTTTGGCTAAATAGGTATATTTGCCAAGAGATTTCTTAACCATTCAGCTTCTGAAAATGCCTTTTCCAGTGCAATGAATTCCGACTCCATTGTCAATCTAGCAATGCACATTTGTTTTGTAAATTTCCAAGATATTGCTCATCCACCAATTGTGAATACATATCCACTTGTGGATTTAGTTTTATCAGAGTCAGTTATCCAATTGGCATCAGTATAACCTTTCAATACTGTTGGATAACCTGTATAGCATATATCATATGTAGCAGTACCTTTTAAATATCTTAATATTCTATTTAGAGCATTCCAGTGATCATAACTAAGGTTATATATATATTTACTCAGTCTATTTACAGCAAAAGCAATATCTGGTCTTGTACAGTTCATCAGATACATTAAACTATCAAGAATAAGCATGTTGAGATACACTACTTCCTGTATTCTTCTTGAATTGCACAGAATGATTATATGGTGTATTGGTAGGTAAGCAATCGAAGTGTTCAAACTTATTTAATATCTTTGCAACATAATGTGACTAAGATAATGTAATATTATCATCTTTCTTGATTACCTGAATACCTAAGATCATAGTTGCTTCTCCTAAATCTTTCATATCAAAGTTAGAAGATAGGAGTTATTTAGTATTATTCACAACTTTTACATTGGTTCTAAAGATTAGTATATCATCTACATATAGACATATAATGACACATTCATTATTAGAAAATTTACTGTATACGCATCTATCTACATCATTTATAATATAACCGTTTGATTTTCAGACATTATCAAACTTTTCATTCCATTATTTAGAGGCTTGTTTTAAACCATACAAGGACTTAATAAGTTTATACACTTTGTTTTCTTGTCCTATGATTTCATATCCCTCAGGTTGTTCCATGTAGATTTCTTCTTCTGACTCACCATTTAGAAATGTCGTCTTAACATCCATTTGGTGAACAACTAACTTATAAATGAATGTTATAGCTATTAATACTCTAATTGATATAATTCTGGTTACAGGTGAATATATGTCAAAATAATCATATCCTTCCTTCTGTCTGAAACCCTTTGCTAATAACCTGGCTTTGAACTTATCTATAGTTCCATCATGTCTAAGTTTCTTTTTAAAAATTCATTTACAACCTATAGGTTTGCTTCTAGGAGGAAGATCTACTAGTTCCCATGTGTTACTAGATACTATTGAATGTAATTCATCTTTTATAGCTTCCTTACGAAAGGTAACGTCTGAAGAATTTATAGCTTCTGAGTATGTTACAGGGGCATCGTCTAATAGGAATGTAAAAAATTCATCTCCCATATTAGTCTATTTTCTAGCCCTTTCACTTCTTCTTGGTTTTTTATTTACTTCATGTTCACTCGCCTCAAGTGTAAGGCTGCGATGTAGTAATAAATCTCGGTAAGACCGAGGTCGATCCACAAGGAAAGAAGTAAACAATTTCAACTACTCCAATAACTTGAATTTAAGAAGTTTTTACAAAAAAAATAGTTTTTAAGAACTAAATAGAAAATCTAAGATTTGGGTAGAACTAGAGCATCAAGGATCCACATGTAGTAGTTTAATACCAATCCATTCATCCAAGCACAACACAATTAGAATCATAGTCATATTTATCATCTAATTAGATGATATAACATTCAAGCACAAAAAGTCCCACTTAAATATGAAAATCAAATTTCTAGTTCTAATGAAGTACATAGAACTCAAACTTGTAGCCTTCGAAGTAACAGCCATGCCAAGAGACTATGTCATGCTCTGGGGTTACTACAATTCGAATCTAAATAAACTCATCATGGCAATCTTAGAGAATTGCAAGGAACTCATGTCCGGAGTACACAAACTCTCATAATTCATCTAAAATTCCAAACTTCATTCAAACTAGAAGTTCAAACTCCAAAATTAAAAAAGGGTAGTTGAAATAAAAGAATTAAAGCATTGAAATCAACTACAAATTTCACCTCTAGCTCTAGCTAAGACGTTAACTAAGAAAAAACATATTAAAACTAGAACTGGAACTAAGAAAAGGAAGAAAAGCTAGCTGTATGATGCTAGGTAGCCTCCTAGGACTTGAACTCCTTGCTTCCCACGTCCTTGCTTGATTTCGAAAAGGAGAGAGCACCTCCTTTTATAATACAGCAAGAGTACTGCAACATAACAGATTTTGTTTCGCTTCGTACGGCTTAACCAATGGTTGGATTGCCTTCAAATTTGATTTGTAGCTTCCTTGTAATGTGATATTCCTCATAGATGATTTAGATTTCCAAACTTATCTTCTGAGCGGGCCCACCAATCAGATCAGCGACCACCTCTCAAAATTGCGCAATTCGGGTACCTTCAGAACCAGTCATCTTGCTTTCAGCGCCCCAGAGTGTACAGATGTCGGATTGATCTCCAATTTTGAACATTGGTAGAAAACTTCCTCCTCTACATGGTAAACAAATTGGATTGTCCAAAACAATTCCAGAATGTGGTCCAAAAATTAAACGCTTAGGGTTTTATAAAATTTGCACAGTTGAATCTTTCTGGATGGTCCATCTTTCTTCAACCAGTACAATCAAACCACACATCCTTTTGATCTGAAACTTTGTAGATGTTCATATATAGATGTGATTTAGAAGATGGTCAAAGTAGATTCTTCATATCATCAATGATGGGCCACCTGGACCAGCCCAGACTTGAGTAGGCGGAATCTGGAACTTTCTGGACAGTTCGTATTGTTTTGGCCACCACGGTCAACTCGTAGCTCCGATCGACACGAAACCACTTGGGTTATTTCGGCGTCGAGCTCCTCTTCGATATGGATGTGTTGGATTTACAAATATCATCAAGATGGCCTCTAAAAATGGGGATAAAAGTCCAAAAATAGGAATAGCCTACTGTTTGAAATCTGAAAGTCTGAAATTGCATGGCCAACTGGTCTTGACTGGTCTAGCCTATCTGTTAGGTGTCCAGGGAGTGCAACCAACCGGTCAGGCATTCCTGGCCGACCAGTCTTGACCGGTCATGTCACGCCCCGAAATTCGCAGCCCGAGTACAACGACCCAAAGCCCGAGTTCCAGGGTGTAATATAAAATTCGAGCGTAGATTCCTTGAGATTCCATTCTACACATCGCATATCTAAAATAAATCCCAAATATAATTTTTTTTCCACTAATGCCTTATTACATTGAATTTTACAAAACTAAAACAAAATCGATTACATTCGACGCTCGTGTGATATGTGACCCTCTGAGTACTTTGCTCCATCTATGTCTTTTTCTTCCTGTGAACCTGCAAGAACTGTGGTGATTTTGGTGAGCTAAAAGGCCAGTGAGGTCATTTCCATCACAGGTAATATTCCAGTTAGTAAGAGATAGGATGTGAATCATCAACGGATAGAATTGTATGAAATATACGAGGATGGCGTGATGATTAATACATTTTATGATTTATTATGATGGAACATGATTGTCATGATGTCATGTAGGTTATGATACGTGTGAAAGCAATAAACGTCTAGGACCTCACTGCCACTGAACATTAGGAACCTATCGCAAATCAACCATGCTCACCTAACCAGTACAGCGAGGCGGCAAATCAACCATGCACGCTAGTGGGCAAATCAACCATGCACCACTGATCTAACCGAGCAAATCAACCATGCTCAATAAGTGAAACGACCAAAGCTCACTGTCACTGAACATTAGGAACCTGTCGCAAATCAACCATGCTCACCTAACCGGTATAGCGAGGCGGCAAATCAACCATGCACGCCAGGAGTCAAATCGACCATGCTCCTGTTCTGTCACAGTGTATAATGAATGTGTATGTCATGAGTTATGGAAGCACTCTTCAAGCATACAATGCATATCACAATTCAATCAATACACACCATGCATGCATTAATTTTGTTAGGGATCTCTTTATCTAAACCCTAAGTAAGTGTCTACTAGGAAGTGTGATGTCAATACTACATAGAATTTGAATAATACTTCATCTACTTAGGGCTATATGCCGTTGACATTAAAGATAGGGAATCTAAGTCGAATGTATTCTAAGATTTCAATTTTGTGCGACAAGGATTAAAATTAATAAACAATTGACAAGAAAGCAAATACCGCAGGAGATTCTTAAAAATAGGAACAAAATTTTGGATCCCTTACCTAGGATCAAGTTTATGACTCTACGTTAAAGTTAGAAAGAGATCGATGGATGGATCGTTACCTACGAACCATGTGGAGGGATAACATGGTCATTGAACATCATACTTGGGAAGAAAACAAATTAAATGGAAGAGGCATTAACTAGACATTTCTATGATGAATCACTCACCTATGGTAGGCTCTATGCTCCAATCGGGTCGGAGTCGGCTCACTGAGTCGACTCAGTTGGCAACCTTCTTTTCTTTCTTCTTTCAAACCTGAACTATTCAACATTGCGTTATCATATCTTTTAGAGTTCTATTCTTACATTCTGCTATTCCATTTTGTTCTGGTGTATACGGTGTAAGGGTTTCATGAATTATGACATACTTTTCACAAAACTCCTTAAACTGTGTTGACACATATTCTCCATCTTATTTCTAAGAAGGTAAATTATAGTATACCTATGAACATCATTACAAAAGTTTATAATATCTTTTACCACCTTTAGATATGTGATTTTTGAGGTCACTATGAATTAACTCTAGTAATTCAGAATTTCTAACTACAGATTTGAAATGTTTCTTATAGAATTTTGATTCTACACGAACCTCACATTTTTCTGTCTTCTTCTGATATATTAGGTAATAAACCTAACCTATTCATTCTTTTTATAGATGCTACATTAACATGACCTAATCTACTATGCCATAAAAAAGTAGATTCAACAGTATAAGCAGAACTAGATGACATCTTATTATTATCAACATTTATAATATAAAGACCATCATACAATAACCATTCCCAATGAAGGTACTATTCCTAGTCATTACAAGCTTGTCAGAATCAAATACAAGTTTAACACTAGCCTTGTTGAGGAGCGAACCAGAGATTAAGTTTCGTCGAATATCAGGCACATGTAGGATATTGTTCAACATTAACATCTTTCCCGACGTAGCTTAAGAACTATCTTTCATTTTCCAGCAACCAGAGAGGTCCGAGCATTTTTCATGAACACTTGTTCATCATCCCTTATTTTTTTATAAGAGGTAAACATGCTATGGTCCTTACACACATGTTGAGTTGCCCCAGTATCCAGTATCCATTTCAGGTTGTGTATAAGGAATATTTCGTTCAGAATCGCAACAACCGTATCAGTTTATGTTTCAGCAAGATTAACTTATGGTTTTTTATCTTTTTTTCAGCCTACATATGTTTGCATAATGTCCTTATTTTTCACAAAAATGATAATTGCCTTTCTTTTTAAACTGTTTGTTTAATTTATTTTTCAATAGACACTCATTAGCATAGTGTCCAAACTTTTATAGTTGTGACATTTTATTTTACTTTTGTCCTTCTTTTCCTTACCTGATTCGACTAAGTTAGCCTTTGAGACAGACTTATTGGCATCACCAATTTGATCTCTGATCGTATTTGCCTCCTCTATACGTATGTGTACAATTGTATTTTCTAAAGGAGCGCTATTCTTTTTGTGTTTCATTTTATTTTTATATTTTTTCCAAGGAGGTAATTTCTCAATTAATGCTTTAGATAGAAATACCTCGTCTAACTTTATTCCTTCAATTGTTAATTCATGTATCAGATTTTGATAATCATAAATTTAATTTGTGACAGGTTTATCATCTGTCATATTAAAGTGAAGGAAGTTCGATATTGCATGTTTTTTAGATCCAGCATTTTAAGAACATCTTTTGAAGTGCATTCCATATTCTTTTGCAAAATCATATAAAACATAAACATCATACAATTCATTTGACAAGGTATTTAGAATGTAGTGTTTGCAATTGTTGACATCTTGAACTTCAGTTTGGTTGGCTGGGTCAACTATAAATCTATCGGACAAGATGTAAAAGACTTACAAGGTTTCTAAAGCAAAAGAAATTTTTTGTTTCCACCATTTGTAATTTTGTCCAGAAAAGGGTTCAATCTTGGATAGCTCAGTCATACGATTGACTATAATGGTGGCCATATGTGTTATCTAGAATTAATAGAAAATAGAAGAATTTTATTCCGAGTTGAGATTGGAACAAACAGCACAAGAGAAAGTGTTTCTGTTTCGAGTTGAGATTGAAACAGAAATCACAAAGAAAGTAGAAACAGAAAATAATGTGTCTGTTGTTTTCAATTGTATGAATTTGGTTCCAAGAATGTTGGATATGGTGTTGGAAATAATTGACAAAAATAAAAATAAAATGAAAATTAAAACAGAAAATAAAGAACTTATTTGTTTTGAAGAGCACTGAGTCAAGGCGTGATGAATCACTGGGCTTGAAACTAAATCTGCCCTCCTTGGACCGCTTTCCAAATGCAACAGGAGTCACGGACAGTTGGCCTCCAGGATACAACAACTATCACCCTAGCCCCGGCTGTGCACTCACTGTATAGGGCTCGAACCAGCAAGTACACCGTAAACTCGAGATGCAGTGACTCGGTGAGTCAGAGAAGACAGAAACAGAAAAACCGAGTCCAAAAGTTTAGCAAAATTGAGAGAAGAAGATTTTCGAATGATTTAAAACCGATTAATCAAATTCTATATATAGACTTGATTGGGTGCTTAATGCACCGTTTTGAATTGGGTTAGATCCGTTAGGTTGAAACTCAATTGATATGACCACTCGAACAGATGCGTCTCTGGACGTTTAAAACAAAAGACTGTTGGAGCGAGTACACTTTCAGTGTCCGTTGGAGCAAAAGGAAGGTGTGTAAGTATACTCACAGTAGACCCGGACCAGGACCTGGACTCGGACCCGAGCCCGAGCCCGAGCCCGGCCTGGCACCGGCGACGGCGACGGCCAGCTCGCTCGGCCGGCCGACTGGCGGGCGGCGCGCGTGTGATTTTTGGCATAATGGGTCAATGTGCATAGCCCCCCACAAACCACAAAATTCACTTGTCCCTTGAGAGCCTAGCCCATGTGTAAAGCCTTTACTTATATACTTGTTTTTTTCTTTGGTTCTTTCCGATGTGGGACAAAAGAAATGCACAAAACTCCAAAAACAAACTTGTGGAGGAACTTTCAAAGGGAAAATTTGAAACAAATATTTTAAAGTCTTTTAAAATACAACATATTCATGTACATTTTAGTGGGTGGTGATTGTTGATCTAGTGGGTCATGTTCAAGAACTATGGAAGGTGGGACAGTGGATCTCAAGCATATAACTAGATGGGCCATCGTTGAAGATACATAACCAAAGTACGATCCTTTGCCACTTTCATAATTCTAATGTCTACTTGAACGCAAGGATAGGTTTGGTGTGATTTTAAAACGATTGGCCATCGATAGATATCATGGAACCATTGGATAGATGGTTAGGATCATGTTGATTGAACAATATCAACTATCTGATTTAACTCATTGAATTTTCACTGCTGGACATTTTCTTCTAATCATCCATTTCATGGTCACCTACTAATGGCTAGGTAGAATTGTCCAATCAGTGTACTTGGATTGATGTGCTCCTTGGACACTTATTTGGTGGACGTGCTTGTTGGAAGAAGAACCTTCAAACTGGGCTTCTTGGACAGTCCACGACTGGTCATGACCGGTCGGATAGTGGGGGCCGATCGGTCGGCCAGTGTATGAGGCAAAAGTGTTTCAATGAAAATTGCTCCTGGACTATTTTGGACCGGTCCGACCAATCGGCCATGGGGTCTGACTTGACCTTCGACCAGTTATGCGTGACTTGTGCAGCAACGTTTCTCTTACGCTATTGCGTGGATTCACGCAAGACGTTTCTAATTCAGGGTTGCTTGCTATATAGATGGCTTGAATCCGGGATTAGGAGGAATCTTAAGGTGTCCAAGGTTTCCTAATTGCATTAAGAAGAGGGGAGAGTGTTTTGAGAGGGAGAGAGCTTGGGTTTTCTCGATTTTTCCTTGCTTGTGGGCTGTCAATCTCTATAATCTTCTGTTAATCATAGTGGATTGCTGTGGTTTTCACTTGTTGAGGGGTTTTTCCACGTAAAATTAGATTGTCTCTTGTGGTTGAATACTTGTGTGGTGTGATTTCATTGTGCTTCTCCTTTGATCTTATATTTTGCTGTGGTGTTGTTCGGCTTGCCGGTGTCCCTATTCCAACAAGTGGTGTCAGAGCTAAAGTTAAGGTAGAGTAAAATTTGAATACTAAGACGAGTAGATGGGATCAAGACACAAGGTTCGATGTAGAGAAGTTCTCAGGCAAAAAATAACTTTGAGCTATGGAAGGTGAAAATCGAATCCCTTCTAGTTCAGCAAGGGCTTGATGAAGCTCTTGGAAAGTGACTCGAGGCTATGAAAGATGATGAGTGAATGAAGCTCGATAAGAAAGCTAGAACCTCGATCATGTTAAGCCTTATGGATGTTGTCCTCTATCACGTCACGAAGGAGAAGATTGCGGCTGATACGATGGCGAAGTTAGAGAAGGTTTATGCCAAGAAGTCTCTAGAGAATCGCATGTATCTGTTGATTTTTCACCTTGAGGATGGCTGAGGGGACAGATGTAAAGGACCACTTAAGCACGTTCAATTGGCTAGTTTGCAAGTTGGTGGAGATAGATGAGCCAATGAAGGATGAATATTAAACATGCATCCTGTTGAATTCTCTTCCAGATTCATATGAGTCATTCAGAGACTTTGTGTGCGCATGGAGGGAGACCATCAACATTGAGACCGTTATCTCGGCCCTCTAGTCGAAGGCGATGAGAAAGAAAAGCTAGTGACGTGGGTTCTCGTTCTTCCTCAAAGGCACCGATTATGAGGGGAAGAAATTCTGAGTATGGTAGGGATATTCAAAATCGGGATCTAAGGCCAAGGGCAAAGGGAAGGCCAAGGTGAAGTGTGGAGTTGTGGTAAAAAAGGCCACATAGAGGAGATTGTCAGAATCTCAAGTTGAAGCAAGAGAGGTATGAAAACTCTTCTGAAGAGGGAGCCAATACCGTAGAGGACAGTGGCGATCTTTTGTGAAGTTCTGATTGTATCTAGCAAGGGATCTCATGTTAGAGAGTGGATCCTAGATTTAGGGGTTTCATATCACGTTTGTCTTGACCGGAGTTCATTCATGACATACAGGGAATATGGTGGTGAATTAATGTTTGTAGGCGATGACTATGCTCATAAGGTGGTGGGTATTGGTACGGTGCGCATCAGGATGTTCGATGAGATCGAACAAGTCCTGGAAGATGTGAAGCATGTCCCAAGATGAAAATGAATGTGATCTCTCTTGGTGCACTCGAAGCGAAAGTGGTGCGTGTTCGTTGGCCGCGATTGTTGTTGTGAAGTCTTTAAGGGGGCACTCGTGTGGATAAAGGCACAGAGGTGCTGCCATCTTTACAAGTTGATTGGGAGCACAATTCATGGTGGAGTTGCGTGATCGACAGTGAGATCCACGGTTGCTTGTATGTAGCAAGTGCCCAAAGGCCACATAAGAAGAGCGAAAAAATGGGGGTGAAAGTGGTGAAGTGCAAGGTTGGGTTGATGGTGGCACGAGAAGCAGTGGAGCTATGATGAAGATGAGATGACGAAGCAAAGATGTTCTGATTCGATGCTTGAAGCCTTGATGGAGTTTATTGGAAGAAGAGCCTTCAAATGGGCTCCCTGGACAGTCCACGACTGATCATGACCGGTCGGACAGTGGGGGTCTACCAGTGTATGAGGCAGATGTGTTTCAGTGAAAATTGCCCCTGGACTGTTTTTGGACCAGTCCAACTCGTCAGATCGATCGGCCAGTTACGCGTGACTTGCGTCAGCAACGTTTCTCTTGCGCTATTGCATGGATTCACGCAAGACGTTTCTAATTCAGGGTTGCTTGCATATATATGGCTTGAATCCGGGATTATGAGGAATCCTAAGGTGTCCAAGGTTTCCTAATCACATTAGTAAGATGGGAGAGTGTTTTGAGAGAGAAAGAGCTGGGTTTTCAAGGTTTTCCTTGCTTGTGGGCTGTCAATCTCTGTAATCTCTGTTAATCATAGTGGATCGCTTTGTGCTGTGGTTTTTTTACACGTTGAGAGGTTTTTCCATGTAAAATCGATTCTCTCTTGTGGTTGAATGCTTGTGTGGTGTGATTTCATTGTGTTTCTCGTTTGATCTTATATTTTGCTGTGGTGTTGTCCGGCTTCCGCTTTTGCTACCGGCGTCCCTATTCCCAACAGTGGTAGCTCATCGGTCATTGGCATTTTGATATACTAAGAAGATTGGCATGAGCGGTTTAGTAAAAAATGAATGTACCAAGACGCCGACTGTTGATCGCAGTGGACCACTTATATTAGATCTTCCTGAATCTAGATTTTTCTCTTGTTATGGAAGGAATATCCTAGTTTCTACTAAAGAAAGTCTTTCTACTTATCTAAAAGAATGATTTTAAAGATTATTTGTTAATTAGTGTAATAAGTTTGCAATTTTTATCTGAAGATTTCTCAAAAATATTAATTTACCATAAAATGATTTTAAATGTTATAGAGCTTTTACATGGGCTGCCTATGTTTTGGGCTATCTCCAAAGACGAGCTTGCCTTTAAACTCATTCTAAAAGCCAGTCAAATGTTTCTATACCGTTAGTCATATTAGCCCCTGCCATCTGATACGATTACGTATCAAATACTGTATTTTGTAAATGACAAATATACTCTTGTATCTTTTAAAACCTATTTTATGTTTCATC